>CM023622.1:801636-866636 GCA_013358685.1 Antennarius maculatus | reverse complement strand
TAAGCTAACAGCAGTTAACTTCACCCACAACATATGTTGTCTTTAAGCTACAGTAAAATAGCAAAGGTACTTTACTGAACCGACGCTTTAAAGTCATCAAACCATTTCAGTCATCATTAAATGTCCAACTTTAAGTATCCTAAGTTTCGACTTGGGTTAAACTAAACCGGCTTCTGTGTTCCCTGTAGTAGAGAGTCATAGTTTTCAGTCTGCCAGTTGGGTATGATGTCACACGTTGTGTTTCAGTCTGCACCGGCCTTTCTAATGATGCAACATTAGTAAAGGGACCTGACTTCCATGCAGCCCTGCCTCAGACAAACACACGACCTTTTAGGCTTCATAGGTTTCAACACCAACTGTTCACTAACCGTATCTGCAAAATGCAATACTCCTCCCCCCTTGGGAGCTCTGAATTTCATTAACAGGCCTGAGGGATGGAAGGCCCATGGGGGTCACTGGGTTCTATCAGCCTGTCCAGACACAGCTGACCAGAAGACCCACAATCCTCTCTGCTGGGTTGGACAGCTTTCATTAGGAGGGCAGATGCTCATTTTGTTTGGGACACATCAGTGAAGTTAAAGTCAAAGCACATTATGGGATATGTTTAAACTCCTCCCAAACAGCCCGTGTTTAACATCATCTGGGCTGGTTCATGCGCCAACCGATCCAGAGGACCTCAAGGCGAAAAGAGCATCTTTGTGATTCGGTCTGATCTCAGATGGACTTTGGAGTGGAGGCAACATCACTGAAGCCCCTCAAAGTCAAGTTGAGCTGTGAGCCTCTGCATCTGGGAAGTGATGCTGGATGGTGTCTGGACAACAATGAACGTCTTTCAGCTCACAGCTGGGTTGAGCAGATGCAAGGCTCCATAGTGACACTGATTAGGCATTGTGCAGGTTCAAGTGCAACTCCCAATTGTTCCTGCTTCATGGCTGAAGAAAAGGACAAGGGTATGGCAAGGGAGGGTTCAAGGCTGTTTGCATATGAGAAAATTAACACCCAAAAAGATGGGGGTGACCACGATTGTTGCCAAGGTCAAGGAGGGGAGCGAACAAAGGTTATGAGAGCGCTCTGGTAGCATGGGAAAGTCACCTTAGAGATGGGTATGAAAGGACCGGGAGACATGGGAGGGGTGTAGGGGATATATAAGAAGGGGCAGATGGTGCCCCCGGGTGTATGGTGGCCAACGGGACTGTTTTTAGAGAGATTACTGCGGGTTGGGTGTAAATGAGCATTGTCACAACACTATTGTCACCATTAGCCTCTGCTTCAAAGGAGAGACTCCTAAGATGACCCCAGGAACCCCGGCCAGTGTTCCCTTCCCCGGGTCTTTGTGTTGCCCCTGCCCTCTCTGGCTGCTTGGCTTGCTGGCATTCAGTCAACACATTATAGGCAGCAACTCTAACGTGCCATCAGTCAAACGGAACTGTTTTTGGAAAGTTTTCTCTCCGTTTGGTTGGTTGGTTCCTGAGACTGGGTGTCTGCCCCTGAAGCCTCCTCTTGCGTTATTGTCCCTGGAACCATGGAATGGAATTTTTGCAGCTCATATGGTTTTATGACAAAATCCAACAAAAGGTCTCAGCAATAACAAGAAGCTAAAATCAATCTTCAGGAGCTCTCTGAAGACATTGAGTAAATTACCATCACAAAGCAGCAATATATCACCAAACAACATGGAAGTGTAGCAAAACATGGAGCTCAGTTTGGTACCTCAGTGTTCCCATCAGCTGCAGGGGTTCTCCACTGCCGGTTCTGTCTGTCTGCTAGCGGGTCTGATGTCCTGCCTGTCTCACGCTCACCTGTCTTCCTCTTGTGTGCAGGTGCGTGTCTGGCATCAGAGCTGTCTTTCCTCCTGGAGCCCAGTGATGTCATCGCGGTGAGGGAACGCCCACTCATGTTGGACTGCCAGGTCCAGGGCGACAAACCCATCATGGTCACCTGGCGGAAGAACGGACTTCCTTTACCCACAAGCCCACAGGTCCGAGTTCTGGCCAATGGGACGCTGTTCATCCAGAACTTCCAGAAACGCAGAGAGGGGGGCGACGGTGATGTGGGCGAGTACGACTGCACCGCCCAGAACCAGTATGGCCTACTGGTCAGCCGCAAGGCCAGAGTCCTGCTGGCATGTGAGTGTTACCAGTGTGTGTGTGTGTGTGTGTGTATGTGTGTGTGTTTGTGTGTGTGTGTTTGTGTGTGTGTGTGTTTGTGTGTGTGTGTTTGTGTGTGTGTTTGTGTGTGTGTGTGTGTGTGTGTGTGTGTTTGTGTGTGTGTGTGTGTGTGTGTGTGTGTTTGTGTGTGTGTGTTTGTGTGTGTGTGTTTGTGTGTGTGTTTGTGTGTGTGTGTGTGTGTGTGTGTGTGTTTGTGTGTGTGTGTGTTTGTGTGTGTGTGTGTGTGTGTGTGTGTTTGTGTGTGTGTGTGTGTGTGTGTGTGTGTGTGTGTGTTTGTGTGTGTGTGTGTTTGTGTGTGTGTGTGTGTGTGTGTGTGTTTGTGTGTATGTGTGTGTGTGTGTGTTTGTGTGTGTGTGTGTGTGTTTGTGTGTGTGTGTGTGTGTGTGTGTGTGTTTGTGTGTGTGTGTGTGTGTTTGTGTGTGTGTGTGTGTGTGTGTTTGTGTGTGTGTGTGTGTGTGTGTTTGTGTGTGTGTGTGTGTGTTTGTGTGTGTGTGTGTGTGTTTGTGTGTGTGTGTGTGTGTGTGTGTGTGTGTGTGTGTGTGTGTGTGTGTGTGTGTGTGTGTGTGTGGGTGATTTACATGAAGACATTTTCTCAGACATTTTATTCTCCATGTCTCCATGTTACCCACAATCCTGTGGGGGTGAGGGATGTCCTGCTATAACTGATGCTCCACACGATAAACCCCCCCAGACCAAACGTGAACTCGAACCCCCCCCGGCCCTCCAGCCTTTGTTACAGGAACACCAGGTTCTCATTACGGAGACCATCAATTACACTACATGTAACCACTGTACACACACACACACACACACACACACACACACACACACACACCTTACCCAGATGATGGGTAATCCTGAAGAATTCTGTTGAGGGGGATCAGTTACCATGGTAACACTCTCATTGGTATTCCCCTCTGTTTCTACATAAAACTTATTGATTAGGGTTCAGCATGTGTGTGTGTGTGTGTGTGTGTGTGTGTGTGTGTGTGTGTGTGTGTGTGTGTGTGTGTGTGTGTGTGTGTGTTATTGTGATGAAGCCAGTTATGTATTTTGCTCGTCTGGTGAACTCCACATGTCAGACTTACCATTCTATGACATCACAGTGTAGTGACATCACAGTGTAGTGACATCACAGTGTAGTGACATCACAGTGTAGTGACATCATTCCAGTGGTTTCCACAGACGTGTCGTGATCCCCTGAGGGTGCGGTTCCATTCCTCTTCACGTGTGTTCTGCTCCCCAGCCCTTCCTAAGTTCCACACACACCCGGTGTCCATGACGGTGGACGAGGGGGGCGTGGCCCGCTTCCAGTGTGAGATCCACGGCGTTCCTGAGGCCACCATCACCTGGGAGAGGAACCGGGTCCCACTCAACACCAGTGACACCAGGTAACACACACACACACACACACACACACACACACACACATACACACACACACTGACCTCTGCTTCCTGTCCAGGTACACCCTCCTGCCAAAGGGCGTGCTGCAGGTGACGGGTGTGAGGCGTCTGGATGGGGGGGTGTTCCGCTGTGTGGCTGTCAACACGGCTAACACACGCTACAGCCAGGAGGCCACGCTTAACATCACGGGTAAGACGTCCACACGTCCAGCCAGGAGCCCTCGTCTGGGTGTTTTGTGTTTGATCCATGCTCACTGTCCCCCTCCGTCCTCTAGGTGGCGCCCCCAGGCTCTACAGGGAACCTGTCATCCTTTCGGGCCCCCAGAACCTGACCCTGACGGTCCACCAGACTGCCATCCTGGAGTGCATCGCCACAGGGAACCCCCGGCCCATCGTGTCCTGGAGCCGCCTCGGTACCGCCGGGTCTCTCGGGGGGGGGGTTGTCAACGTGGCGCCGTCGCTAACCCCCCCTGTTTGATGTGTCTCCAGACGGGCGCTCCATCGGCGTGGAGGGCATCCAGGTTCTGGGGACGGGGAACCTGATGATCTCAGACGTGTCCCTGCGGCACTCCGGCGTCTACGTGTGCGCCGCCAACCGGCCCGGCACCCGGATGAGACGCACCGCCCTGGGGCGGCTGGTGGTGCAAGGTAAGAAAACAAGCTCCTCCCACAACATCAGAGCCCAAAACAAGCTCCTCCCACAACGCCAGGGCCCAAACCGAACAAACACAGTGTGAGCCGTGTCACGCGTGGGGTACTGGGGGCACTGGGACCAGTAAGCACAGACCGCTGGAGACCACAGCCGTGTTCTGGTTTGAAACCCTTCCAGTCAGAATGAACGAGTGTGATTGGCAGGACCCCTGAGCCAATCAGAGCACAGACCCAGTCTGTGTGGGCGTAGACACGGGGAGGGATGTGACCCACAGCCTGGTGGTTCAGCTGCTCCACGTTTTACCCAGAATGCACCAGGATGAAGCGGGTTGGGTTCCCCCTGTGGAGTTGCACACACACGTTCACACCTGATTGTGACGGCACCATTCCTGTCACGGTGACTGGTGCCCCCCCCCCCCCCCCTCTGTGGTATGCTAATTTTTCTGTCAGGTGATCAGGTTTACACTCCGTTGCTAAGCAACCAGGAGCACTAAGGCTGTGTGCATCGACCGTCTGTGAAGAACAGTGTGAACACTATTAGCATGAGCAGCTAGCAGCCTGCTAGCCTGAGCCTGTAGATGTGTGTGTGTGTGTGTGTGTGTGTGTGTGTGTGTGTGTGTGTGTGTGTGTGTGTGTGTGTGATAACGTGTGATAACACACACACATTATCACTGCATCCCCTCCCAGCTGATGATGACTTCCTGTGATGTCAGAGGTTCTGATTCAGATGTGCAGACAGACGGGATGTGAACAGATGTGGATCCGGATCCAGATTTAAGTTAAACTTCACACGTTTGTTCCTGTTGTGACTCAGAAATATTTCTTATATAGATATCGGATGTGAGGGCTCCGCCCACACACACACCTGACTCAGGTGAAGCAAAGGTAATCAGTGACATCACAGAGCAGCTTGATGGAGGGGGGAAGCAAAGCATCAGATATCATCCATCATCCATCCATCCATCCATCCATCCATCCATCCATCATCCATCCATCCATCATCCATCCATCATCCCTCCCTCCTGTTTCTCTGGATCAATACTCTCTTCTCCTTCAGTTCAATCTGATCTAATAGATTCATGTATTGATCAGCTTCTCTCATTGGGGGGTTGACAGAACAAAGGCTTTCAGTGTTTGCCCCCCCACCTCACCCCCCCACTGGTGTCATTCAGTCTTCGTGTGTGTGTGTGTGTGTGTGTGTGTGTGTGTGTGTGTGTGTGTGTGTGTCAGGCAGCGACATGAAGAGTCTCTGAGGTGAACACACACATTTATTAGTCTGTGAAGGATCAGAGACCATGTGACGGGTCAGAACCGGTCTCCTATTGGACACCCAGTCCACACACACACACACACACACACACACACACACACACACACACACACACACACACACACACACACACACACACACACACACACACACTATTAAATACTTCCTTCCTCTCAAGAAACATTTTCCCCGGAAACTTTGAAGGAATGAATGGATGAATAAAATGTTTGGAAACTTCCTTTTTGTTACCATAGCAACCCAACTGACAGTCCAGTCAAGGTCAAGACTGAAGGACAAAGAGGAAAACGGACAAAAGACAAAGTGAAACCCGACCAGACGGGTGGGGGTGGGGGCAGGTGGGGGATGCAGAGGGAGTGCGGGGGGAGAGGATTGACCTTCAACCTTGCACCCCTGACCCCTAACCTTGACAGAAGGATTCAGGGCGTTTGTGTGAGGGAGGGGGCAGATAGGGAGATGTGGTCTCAGGGCTAATTATGTAATGTAGGAAGATGGATAGTGTCCCAGCAGAGGGGGGGGGGGTCTGTCTATGGGAAGAGACACAAAGAAGGGCACCCATGTTGGAGGACGCACCCCCACCCTTGCTTTGTCCACCCGTCCCATCAGAGATGAGACGAACGTCTTTTGTCCTGCAGATCCAGGGTTGCTGAACGCCACCCAGAGAGAATACCCAGAGTTCAGTCTGATCTCTGTTCGTAGGGTACCAGTATCTAACATAGTGTACCAGTATCTAACATAGTGTACCAGTATCTAGCATAGTGTACCTGTATCTAACATAGTGTACCAGTATCTAACATAGTGTACCAGTATCTAACATAGTGTACCAGTATCTAACATAGTGTACCAGTATCTAGCATAGTGTACCTGTATCTAACATAGTGTACCAGTATCTAACATAGTGTACCAGTATCTAACATAGTGTACCAGTATCTAACATAGTGTACCTGTATCTAACATAGTGTACCAGTATCTAACATAGTGTACCAGTATCTAACATAGTGTACCAGTATCTAACATAGTGTACCAGTATCTAACATAGTGTAACAGTATCTAGCATAGTGTACCTGTATCTAACATAGTGTACCAGTATCTAACATAGTGTACCAGTATCTAACATAGTGTACCAGTATCTAGCATAGTGTACCAGTATCTAACATAGTGTACCAGTATCTAACATAGTGTAACAGTATCTAACATAGTGTACCAGTATCTAACATAGTGTACCAGTATCTAACATAGTGTACCAGTATCTAGCATAGTGTACCAGTATCTAACATAGTGTACCAGTATCTAACATAGTGTACCAGTATCTAACATAGTGTACCAGTATCTAACATAGTGTACCAGTATCTAGCATAGTGTACCAGTATCTAACATAGTGTACCAGTATCTAACATAATGTACCAGTATCTAACATAGTGTACCTGTATCTAACATAGTGTATCTGTATCTAACATAGTGTATCTGTATCTAACATAGTGTACCAGTATCTAACATAGTGTACCTGTATCTAACATAGTGTATCTGTATCTAACATAGTGTACCTGTATCTAACATAGTGTACCAGTATCTAACATAGTGTATCTGTATCTAACATAGTGTACCAGTATCTAACATAGTGTACCAGTATCTAACATAATGTACCAGTATCTAACATAGTGTATCTGTATCTAACATAGTGTATCTGTATCTAACATAGTGTATCTGTATCTAACATAGTGTACCAGTATCTAACATAGTGTACCTGTATCTAACATAGTGTATCTGTATCTAACATAGTGTACCAGTATCTAACATAGTGTACCAGTATCTAACATAGTGTATCTGTATCTAACATAGTGTACCAGTATCTAACATAGTGTACCAGTATCTAACATAATGTACCAGTATCTAACATAGTGTACCTGTATCTAACATAGTGTATCTGTATCTAACATAGTGTATCTGTATCTAACATAGTGTACCAGTATCTAACATAATGTACCAGTATCTAACATAGTGTACCAGTATCTAACATAGTGTACCAGTATCTAACATAGTGTATCTGTATCTAAGATAGTGTACCTGTATCTAACATAGTGTATCTGTATCTAACATAGTGTACCAGTATCTAACATAGTGTACCTGTATCTAACATAGTGTACCAGTATCTAACATAGTGTACCAGTATCTAACATAGTGTACCAGTATCTAACATAGTGTATCTGTATCTAACATAGTGTACTAGTATCTAACATAGTGTACCAGGATCTAACATAATGTACCAGTATCTAACATAGTGTACCTGTATCTAACATAGTGTACCTGTATCTAACATAGTGTACCAGTGTCTAACATAGTGTATCTGTATCTAAGATAGTGTACCTGTATCTAACATAGTGTACCTGTATCTAACATAGTGTACCAGTATCTAACATAATGTACCAGTATCTAACATAGTGTACCTGTATCTAACATAGTGTACCAGTATCTAACATAGTGTACCAGTATCTAACAGAATGTACCAGTATATAACATAGTGTACCTGTATCTAACATAGTGTACCAGTATCTAACATAGTGTACCAGTATCTAACATAGTGTATCTGTATCTAAGATAGTGTACCTGTATCTAACATAGTGTACCAGTATCTAACATAGTGTACCAGTATCTAACATAGTGTACCAGTATCTAACATAGTATATCTGTATCTAACATAGTGTACCTGTATCTAACATAGTGTATCTGTATCTAACATAGTGTACCAGTATCTAACATAGTGTACCAGTATCTAACATAGTGTATCTGTATCTAACATAGTGTATCTGTATCTAACATAGTGTACCAGTATCTAACATAGTGTACCTGTGTCTAACATAGTGTACCAGTATCTAACATAGTGTATCTGTATCTAACATAGTGTATCTGTATCTAACATAGTGTACCAGTATCTAACATAGTGTATCTGTATCTAACATAGTGTACCTGTATCTAACATAGTGTACCTGTATCTAACAGTGTACCAGTATCTAACATAATGTACCAGTATCTAACATAGTGTACCAGTATCTAACATAGTGTACCAGTATCTAACATAGTGTACCAGTATCTAACATAATGTACCAGTATCTAACATAGTGTACCTGTATCTAACATAGTGTACCAGTATCTAACATAGTGTACCAGTATCTAACATAGTGTATCTGTATCTAAGATAGTGTACCTGTATCTAACATAGTGTACCTGTATCTAACATAATGTACCAGTATCTAACATAGTGTATCTGTATCTAAGATAGTGTACCTGTATCTAACATAGTGTACCTGTATCTAACATAGTGTACCAGTATCTAACATAGTGTACCAGTATCTAACATAGTGTATCTGTATCTAACATAGTGTACCAGTATCTAACATAGTGTACCTGTATCTAACATAGTGTACCAGTATCTAACATAGTGTACCAGTATCTAACATAGTGTACCTGTATCTAACATAGTGTACCAGTATCTAACATAGTGTACCTGTATCTAACATAGTGTACAAGTATCTAACATAGTGTACCAGGATCTAACATAATGTACCAGTATCTAACATAGTGTACCTGTATCTAACATAGTGTACCAGTATCTAACATAGTGTACCAGTATCTAACATAGTGTATCTGTATCTAACATAGTGTACCTGTATCTAACATAGTGTACCTGTATCTAACATAGTGTACCAGTATCTAACATAGTGTATCTGTATCTAGCATAGTGTACCTGTATCTAACATAGTGTACCTGTATCTAACATAGTGTACCAGTATCTAACATAGTGTACCAGTATCTTACATAGTGTACCTGTATCTAACATAGTGTACCAGTATCTAACATAGTGTACCTGTATCTAACATAGTGTACCAGTATCTAACATAATGTACCAGTATCTAACATAGTGTACCTGTATCTAACATAGTGTACCAGTATCTAACATAGTGTACCAGTATCTAACATAATGTACCAGTATCTAACATAGTGTACCTGTATCTAACATAGTGTACCAGTATCTAACATAGTGTACCAGTATCTAACATAGTGTATCTGTATCTAAGATAGTGTACCTGTATCTAACATAGTGTACCTGTATCTAACATAATGTACCAGTATCTAACATAGTGTATCTGTATCTAACATAGTGTACCAGTATCTAACATAGTGTACCTGTATCTAACATAGTGTACCAGTATCTAACATAGTGTATCTGTATCTAACATAGTGTATCTGTATCTAACATAGTGTACCAGTATCTAACATAGTGTACCAGTATCTAACATAGTGTACCAGTATCTAACATAGTGTACCAGTATCTAACATAGTATATCTGTATCTAACATAGTGTACCTGTATCTAACATAGTGTATCTGTATCTAACATAGTGTACCAGTATCTAACATAGTGTACCAGTATCTAACATAGTGTATCTGTATCTAACATAGTGTATCTGTATCTAACATAGTGTACCAGTATCTAACATAGTGTAACTGTATCCAACATAGTGTACCAGTATCTAACACAGTGTACCTGGAGGCCTGACAGTAAGGAGGGAGAGACTGATCTATACAGGTTAGCAAGACAGAGAGACAGAGATGTGAAGGACGTGCAGCAGGTTAGGGTGATTAAGGATAGGGATGGAAGTCTATTGACAGGTGCCAGCAGTGTGATGGGAAGATGGAAAGAGTACTTTGAAGAGTTGATGAATGTGGAAAATGAGAGAGAACAAAGACTAGAAGAGGTGACTGCTGTGGACCAGGATGTAGCAAAGATTAGCCAGGATGAAGTGAGGAGAGCACTGAAGAGGATGAAGAGTGGAAAGGCAGTCGGTCCTGATGATATACCTGTAGAGGTTTGGAAGTGTCTAGGAGAGGTGGCAGTAGAATTTCTGACTGGGTTGTTCAACAGGATCTTAGATAGTGAGAAGATGCCTGAGGAGTGGAGGAGAAGTGTGCTGGTGCCCATTTTTAAGAAAAAGGGAGATGTGCAGAGTTGTGGCAACTACAGAGGAATAAAGCTGATGAGCCATACAATGAAGTTATGGGAAAGAGTAGTGGAAGCTAGACTAAGGGCAGAAGTTAGCATTTGTGAACAGCAGTATGGTTTCATGCCAAAAAAGAGTACTACAGATGCAGTACTTGCTTTGAGGATGTTGATAGAGAAGTACAGAGAAGGCCAGGCCACAACGGAGCTGCATTGTGTTTTTGTAGATCTGGAGAAAGCTTATGACAGGGTGCCCAGAGAGGAACTGTGGTATTGTATGAGGAAGTCTGGAGTGTCAGAGAAGTATGTTAGAGCGGTGCAGGACATGTATGAGGACTGTAAGACAGTGGTGAGGTGTGCTGTAGGTGTGACAGAGGAGTTCAAGGTGGAGGTGGGACTGCATCAGGGATCAGCTCTGAGCCCCTTCTTGTTCGCTATGGTGATGGACAGGCTGACAGATGAGGTTAGACAGGAATCTCCATGGACTATGATGTTTGCAGATGACATTGTGATCTGCAGTGAGAGTAGGGAAGAGGTGGAGGAGAAGCTAGAGAGGTGGAGGTTTGTCCTGGAAAGGAGAGGGATGAAGGTTAGCCGCAGTAAGACAGAGTACATGTGTGTGAATGAGAGGGACCCAAGTGGAAGAGTGAGGCTACAGGGAGAAGAGATCAAGAAAAGAAGAAGACGACCTGTATCTAACACCTGGTCACATGGTGTGTTAATCCACTACACTGTATAAGGGACTAGGTGTCTATCTCACCCGGCGCTTCATCCAGGGTACCCCACCTACGCCACCAGGAGCAAGCTCCTCCAGATAAACCGTAATGAATGGATATCGGACGCCTGTCGTCCTCATTCAGACTCAAAGTCACCAAAGGTCACCAAAGCTCACCCCAATCACTAATCAATACTAATCAATACCGGCTGTGGATCACCTGACCAACTGAGCTGTGGACGCCTGACAATTTAACACAATGCTGGGACAGCTAACCCTCTGGGACACACACACACACAGACACACACACACACACACACACACACAGCTGACCTACTCCAATCAATGTGGGCGGAGCAGGAAGAGGCGTGGCTGCAGTGATGAATGCTGTCCTGTGGTAACCCCCCCCCACCTCAGGGGTGTGGGGTCAGAGCAGGAGTTGAGGTCAATGGATCAATGAGACGTTGAATGTGGGCTGAAGTGTGTGTGTGTGTGTGTGTGTGTGTGTGTGTGTGTGTGTGTGTGTGTGTGTGTGTGTGTGTGTGTGTGTGTGTGTGTGTGTGTGTGTGGGGATGGGGCATCTTGTCTTGGGGGGGCAGCACGGTGGGGTCTATTGATTTCTGTGTGTGTTTTGGGTTCTGTAATAAAGCAGGTCATACGATGTGGTGATGATGATTTTTGCTATTACATATAAACAAAAGCTTTGTTTAAAGCATCAAACTAGAATTGAGTCGATCCTCTATTCAACTCTGTTCTAAAGCTGGACCAATCAGGAGCCTCCGTGGCCCAGCTTCAGATGCCCTAACGTCTGCCTCTCTGTCCTGCAGCTCCTCCGGAGTTCCTCCAGTGGCCGCAGTCTGTGTCCAGACCAGCAGGGGGCAGCGCTGTGTTCACGTGTGTGGCCCAAGGGGTCCCAGACCCACACCTCATCTGGCTGAAGAACGGCAAGGTCCTGACGCCCGGAAACAACATCAAGCTGACCAATAACAACAGGTAGGAACCAGAGAGTCAGCTGGTCGTCAGTCACATGATCACATCACACGCCGGTCAGCTGGTCGTCATGACGCTGAGGGGCTCCAGGCTCCTGTCGGTGGACCTCCAGTGGAGGACCACCAGCAGGTGACGCTGTCGTCCTCCCTGCAGCACTCTGGCTCTGACACGGATCGGCTCGGAGGACGAGGCCATCTACCAGTGCATCGCTGAGAACAGCGCCGGCACCAACCAGGCCAGCGCCCGCCTGGCGGTGGCTCAGGCCACCGACCTGCCCAGCCCACCAGAGGGCGTCACGGCCAGCGGGCTGTCCACCAACGCCCTGCAGATCGTCTGGAGCCCACCGCCGGCCAACGTCTCTGAGAACATCATCGGATACGTCCTGCACATCCGCAAGATCGGAGGTGAGGGAGACCAGAGGAGAACGTCTAAAATATATTGTCACACACTGCCAGAACATCACGTGACCCCCAGCAGCAGCGTTCTGTGGTCAGGATGCTCTTCACCCTTCACCCAGTCCATCCTGTCTGTCCAGAGCCAGACGGCCTGGAGCTGCAGGAGGCCATCAGTAAAGGAACCTTCAGGCACGACGTGACCAACCTGGAGCCAGCCACCACCTACTCCCTGTTCCTGAAGGCCTACTCTCCTCTGGGGGCCAGCCAGCAGTCCCACACCGTGGTGGCTACCACTCTGGGTGGAGGTAATGATGGACATCACACCAGAACCTCTGAGAAGAACTCATGGTTTAGTTGATTCGTTCTACACTCCTTCATGTTGTGGTCGTGTTCTGCTGAAAGCTGCTCTCTACTCCCCCTGGTGGACATTCCTGTCTTCTCACCCATCATCAGCTCATCTCTGGTTCTCTCCTCTTCCTCCTCCAGTGCCAACCCCGCCCACCTTCTTCACCAAGGTGGTGAACGTGAGCAGTGTGCAGGTCCTGTGGGAGCTTCCCAGTAAGGCTGGCAAGGCTGAGGGCTTCAGGCTGTCCTACCGCAGGGTCCCCCATGCCGCCTTCCAGGGGCCGGTCCAGCTGCCCTGCCATGTCAACGCCTACACCCTCACCAACCTGGGTCCGTGGTTCCTTTACTTCTCCTGAAGCCTCCTGGGGTTCAGGTCTCCACATGGTGGCCCCTCAGGGCTCCTGCTGGGGCCCCCAGGGTGTGGCCCCTCACTCTATCCTGTGACTACCTTTCATCCTAATGTGTGTAATTATTTAAAGTAGTTTTAGTTTTTACCTGCTGTAAACTGAAGGATTGAGTGTTAAAGTGGATCGGGGTCACACGTGGCCCCTCTGGGCTGCAGGTAGAACAAACCACCAGCTGATGTTAGGAGAAGATAACCGACTCTGTGCATGGTCGAATGATTCGAACCCCCTGCAGACGTGAGCTGAGATCCAAACGTTCCCCTTTAAACCCCTCACACCGACTGAACGCTGGTTCTGTTCCGTTCCAGAACCCGGTGGAGTGTTTGAGGTCAAACTGGTGGCCTTTAATGGGAACGGCGAGAGCGACTGCTCCAACAGACTGGTGTCACTGGCAGAGGAAGGACTGAGCCACCCGGCTACTGGTGAGGAGTCCACGGCCACCGGCCACGCAGCACACCTGACAGCACGGCGCCATGTGGGAGTAACCCCAATTCAACAAATATTTACTTTTACTTCTTCAAATTGAGACTTTATTTACTTTTTAGCTTCATTTAAAGAGCAGAAACCAACAGATTGGCTGGAAGGTTGAATCAAAGTGTGTGCGTCATGTGACAGTCATGTGACAGAGTTTTACCAAAACTTGTGATCTAACATGCTGGATCTATTAAGGTGGTGTAAATCAGGTTGAGTTGTTCAAAACATTATGATGTTCAGATTTTCTGGGCTGATCTTAAATATGTGATATTTTATAGACTCAAATGAAAAATCTCAGATAAACCGAAGGAAATGAAAAACTCTGCTGGTTGATGTGAGAAAATCCAGAAGTTTGTAGTCTGTTACTGAATCAAACATGGAAACAAATTCATGTATACGGAACATAGACAGACAGACAGACAGACAGACAGACAGACAGACAGACAGACAGACAGACAGATAGATAGATAATATTGATGGATGCTGACTCGGGGCTGTGCTGGTCGTCCGTAGGGGGGGACACTCCATGTCAGTGCCGGGACGGGGAGGCCTCCCTGGGCAGCATCGTCATTGGGATCCACATCGGCACCGCCTGCATCATCTTCTGCGTTCTCTTCCTCATGTTTGGGTATCGCCGCAGGTAAGAGCCCCGCCCTCCAGCGAGTTCACAGCCCAATCCAAACGCCTCTTTACGGTTCATGTCTGGTCCCGTTACAGTCTCTTCTGCAGTAAAGGCACTCAGGACAGCTGGGGGGGGTCGAGGGACAGCACAGGACACAACGGCCTCCCTAAAGATGGAGCAGCGCCTCAGCCTCAGGTGGGTGGACCTCGGCCAAAGTCTGTGTAGCGATCAGGTACAGCTGATCGTCTTCAAACGGATCTGGACACAGATATTTAGTCAACAAGAGAAAAACAGTTTTCTGATGGAGCAAATCTGGGTTCCATAAAGCTTAAAATGAATAAACTTTGATTGTTTCTCACAGGTTTATCTTTTTGAAGTATTTCAGTTCTGCAACATAACTTTAAAAAAGACGATGCTTTTAAATTCCCTTTGGTGATAATAATAATAATAATAATAATAATAATAATAATAATCAACCTCAGGTGGCGTCAGACTTCATCATCGTTGTGGATCTTGGTTCAGTCCTGAACTGTTCTTGTTCGTCCCTTGGAGGGTTTTCAGGAGCGACCCTAGCAGTGATTGGTCTGGGGGTTCCAACAGAACCCCAAATTATTGTCAATCACAGCAATTTCATGTTGTAACAGAGGACAAAGTTACTTGTTTTTTAATAGATTTTTAATAACATTTCTAAATTACATTTTCTTACCCTGGATATCCGTGTCTAATATTGATATTATTGCCTTAAAATGGTCTGATCTGAATTGTTTTCTCCATTTCTTCTGATAATAACTTCTGATTAATTTTTGACTAAACTATGTGGGTACTTGATGCACACTGCTGTGAATGAGACAGTCACATAGTCTTATGCCCTCCTCCATCCATGACCCTTAGCTAGTTTAGCCGCCTGACATTTGACGGTTGAGACTTTTTCTGGTTACTCCAGCACCACATAAATCTGATTGGTTATTACCTCAATACACTGTTTTAAAGTTTATTGTTCATAAGAATGTAATATTTGGATTGAATGTTAATAACTTAACACTTCCTTCTCTCCTGTCCCCTTCCTGTTATGCTACTTCCTGTTAGCAGGTGGGCGGTCCCACACAATGCCAGGTTGTCATCGAGGAGCACTTGTCTGGTCTGCCTGGGACGGGCACTGGCTAAACCCACCCCGCCCCCCTCATCCCCACCCCCTCTTGCCCCTTACAGCCTGCTAGCATCATAGGACCCTTGCCCCCTGCCTCCTCCCACCTGTACTCTGATTGGACGGTCAGATGCAGTCACACCAATGCCTGCTGCTAATATAATGAAATTAGCCTCAACAAACCAATGAGAGAATCCGTACAGATTAGGACAGGTGTTTGTTTTTGCTGCCCCACCCATCTCTTACCCCCCTACCTCAAAACCAAAGTTTATTGCCTTCATTGCCTGTGCACGTTCACACGTGGAATAAGTCTTAAAATAGATGACCTCTGTCACATTCTCACTGTTCCAGTAGGATTTTCATACTTAACCAAAATGTTCTATTTCTATGACGTCCTCTGGAAACCTTACACGTGAAGATGTGCACGATGGTCTTCACACCCAGATTCAGGAATCCCCCCCCCCAGCGACGTGAAACATGAGCTTTGCCTTCAGTTCCTCTAGGGGCCTTTGTGAACACCGTATGCCGATGACTCACTAGTTAAGACTTGGTCAGCAGGCTGTCTTTACTTAACCCAACCAAATACTGCACATCTCCAAAGAAAGCTACCTCAGTCTGACTGGAATGTCTAAGCCATAAAGTGGCCAATGTTAGCCTGATGATGCTGCTTGTGTTAGCCTACCTCAACCAAAAACCCCTCTCCCCTGAGCACGTCTTTCCCTGACCAGTGCCAGTGTGCCGCTCCCGCCACCAGCCAGACCAGTCCAGACCTCCAGGACGACTCCCAACAAGCCTAAGCCTTATTCCACCAGACCAGAACCTGAACACCTGCTTGGTTTGGTGTCCATGACAGATTTGGTGGAACTCTTCAACGATTGTTACCTGAAGATGCCCACGAGGACACTGAGGTGTCCTCCTCCACTAAGTGGCTTTAACCCTCGTGTATCTCCAAAGACGTTTGTGCAGAGGATGGAGCTCAGGAGACTGTGGACCTGATGGAGAGCTTCATACCAGATGTTTGCTCTGCTCAGCCATGATGATAAACTAAAAATGAGCCAAAAAAATGACACCATGCTGCCGAGTTAACTCTTCCGATGCCAAACGGGTTGTGCTGGGGCCTCGGCGACTCTGAGCCGGTGGCTGTGGAACCTTCGCTGTGATGCTGACTGGACTCGTGGACAGGCCCCCCCTTCACCGTGTCAGCCTTTCCAAACTTTCTGCGTGAAAACCAAGCTGAAGGACACCCAAAGATAGAGACACTTTGATGGTTTTCTTTATTTCTTTTCAAAATTATTTTGACAGAGAAAACATGTTCTTAATATTTTGGATGATTTGTGTTTGAAGGGGGCCACCTGTGTGAAAAGTGCTTTAACTGAACACGAACCAAAAAACGTTAATGATTTAATTACCATTTTTTGAACAATATTTTTCATGTCATTGCAGGTGAACCCCTTCAACATGGACTTTATTTTGTTGATTTAACTTTTAAAGAATAACCAAATGAAGATGTCAGATATTTTGAAATACTTTTTATGTCAATACTACAAGGAATTTGTTCTTAGAGTCTTTACCAAATATTTAGCTATTGTAAAGAAATACGTAACCAAATACCTCTGACCTTTAACACTCACATCCATCTCCTCCTGACCAAAGCACAGAAACATGTTTGTCAATGTGATCATAGAACATATGAGGGACTGACTAACAACAACCCCCCAGGAACACAACTACATTTAAAGTCCATCTGACGGTGGAGTCCACATTGTTCTCTTGGAAGAAGATTAATTCTGTTTGTTATTCACCAAATGAACATCTTGTTTTTTTGCTTTGAGTGAAACAACCTTTTATAGTTCATGTTAATCTGATGGTATTTAAATGCTTTAGAGGATTCCAGCTTACATCGTCCGGAAAGACCAATAACTATTTCTTATTGCGATGAAGCTGTTTTAAAGGTACCTGATTATCATTTCAGATGGACTTTAAATGTTTCCTTGATGAAACCCCGTGGATCCAGACTTCATGAGTGTTAAAGACCTTAAAGCAGAGCGGTATAACAACACAGGGCTCGTCTCCTCATTGCCTTTATTACAAACTAAAAGCTGTTAAACTAACTTGATACCAAAAACTGTATTTAAGATAGAACACTTGAAAATTGTGTTTTAGTAGTGTGAAGTGTGTAGTGGTTAAACTAGTTTTAAAAAGGAAAACATCCTTTGCTTCTGTTGGAAATGTTCATTTCTCCGTCTCTTTTTGTCTCTTTTGTTCTTCCTGTTTTCCACGGGAGAATTTACCAAATGTTTGCTTTTTTGAAGGTTTATTGTTCTTGTTATCACATTATTAGCTCTGCTAAAATTAATTGTGATTATTTCAGACATTTTCTTTTGACATTTGTATGGATGATGAGAAAATGAGTGTTAGGATTTCTTAAAGCAAATGATGTCCCAGAACTTTGGAACTGGTTCTGGATGGTGACCTCCTGGCTGGAGAGCCTTGAATAGATGAAAAAGGACTAAAAAAAATGTAGGAAAGTAGAAGCTGGCTGCTAGTACCAATGAAGAATAATGCTTTAATGATTATAAGTGCTTCTGTTTCTCAGCGCTTCACTCGTGTGTTGTGTTGGAGGAAAACCTAAAGCTTTAACCTGTTGTGACTGAGGTCCTGTCCTCAGGTTTGGAGGTCCAGGACTGCCTGCAGATGAGTTTCAGTTGGAAACAGAGATCAAGCTGTGATTTGGAAGGTTTCACACGTTTATTTCTTTCATTCATGTTCATTAAAAACACAAACCTTAGCCTAAAGGTCCAACATCCGTTTTTAAACCAAGTTTAATTTAAAATCAGTCACACATGTGCAAAAGCACAAAGCATTTTTCATTAAATACCCACTTTTTCAGCTACGTACATCTTGTAATTACATGTTTGTAGGCTTATTTACTTCTATAGAGCACCAGAAATAATCTATAGTTATTATAAAAACTGAAACTATTTATTTAATCCATGCCTAATTGTACGTTGTTGTAAACATCACCTGCATCACAGGATGTTTTTAAATCCTAGACCCTTTTCATGGAATCCTGTGAAATAAAATTCAAAGTAAGGATGAAAAAACAACCTCCTGATAGAGTTCATGATCTGAGCTGTTCAGAATCAGATGTGAAAGACAACAGCAAAGCTGAGCTAATGGAAAAACACAGTCAACTGGATATTAATGATTTATTTATTGTGTGCTAAAAAGTGCTAAAAGTCAGTCCTCTTTCAAGCAGGTATTTTATTAGCTATGGCTTAAATTTAACATAACAATAATGATCAAATCACTCCTATTAAAATGTTATGGACAAAGAAAAAAACATCACCTAGAAGATAAAGAGCAAAGGAAAAACTTTGACTATTTATTGAAGTGGGAGGTTTTGAATGAGAGTATTTAGGCCAACAGCTTGTTCTCTGACTGCAGACACCTGGTCGCACCTCCACCTGTTCTTCTGTCTCCATCACATGTCAACATGCCTCCACCCAAATAAAGAGCCACTTTCTGAATGAATATCCATCTGGTTTATTTCTCTACATGAATTAGCTCCGTTAACCATGTGACAGTCCAACACTCTCTTCCTTGACCTGTCTCTACTCCCACTGTCTTTCCTTTCCCACCCAACCAGTCAAGGCGGATGACCGCCCTCCAGAGTCTGGCTCCGCCCTACAGAGTCTGGCTCCGCCCTCCAGAGTCTGGGTCCTGCCCAGAGTTTCTTCCTCAATGAGGGAGGTTTTTCCCCGCTGCTATCACTAATGCTCTGGAGGGTTCTGTTGGGTTTCTCTGTCTGTTAAAGTGCTTTGAAATGTCTGTTGATGTGATTAAGTGCTATACAAACAAAGGTTGATTGATTGATTTATACATTATCCCAAAATCTCCTGACAAACGTGGAGTAGTTTGGGCTATTTCAAACTTTTCTGTGTTTTGTCATCATTTTGGGACAGACAGACGTTCACCATCATGTCATTATAGAATGAGAAACATCATCTTACACTTACTAAAAGCTCAAACTAAATAAACCGGTCCATTGCTTTAATTTGGTGTAAATACATCCTCCAGAGAAGTGTCTCATGATCATGATCAGCTGTGATACAAACTGATCATCGACAAAGAGGAGAAACGACTTCCATATCTCTCCAAAGAAACCTTTTTCCTGTCTCTATGACAGTTGGTGTTTCCTCTCTCTTCTAGGCAGTAGTGTTTCAAGAAGGACAGACCCCAAGGAGAACTCCTTTGGAGGATGACTGAAGGGTTTCTGTATGACGAAAGGATAATTTTAGCTTTTTTGTGTTTGTCTTTGTTAGCTTTCAGCGAGCTGCTGAAGGGTTCTGTGTGCTCATGTAATCAAATAACACTTGATTAGTAGATTGTACTTGATCTGAATTGTTTTCTGGCATTCTTAGCACTGTACGCATGGTTGTAGCAGCAAACAGAAGGATTCTCTGTGATGATCTGTGTCCGTCTGGCTTTGGTCTCTTATTCATTATTTTTTATTCTATGTATATTTCTGGTTTTCTGTTCCTCCCGTCTCTGGATTTGTTGCACCTGGTCTTGTTTTCCCTGATTGGCTCGTTTAGTGTTCAGCCAATCAGTGTATTACTCTCACCTGAACCTAATTTAACATCCTGGTCTGACTATTTAAAGGCCGCCTTTTCTGTTCAACCCTGTCAGTGTAGTTCAGTATCTGACCGCTTCTGTACGACCACGAGTTTATCTAGTCTGTTCTTTTGTTACCACAATGACCACCAGGTTTTATTCCCCACGGTGGACAGAGATGTCTCCTCCTGAACACCAACAAGAGGTACGTTTTTATGACATTTCAAAACATTTTGGCTCTGATGAAGCTACAAAACATGTTGAAGGTGATAAACTTCTGTTTCAAATAAATTATAAGTTCCAGGTTTAAATAACGTGATCCTGATTCATTGGTTTAAATGGAGACCGTTTCATTTGGCATCAAGCATGTTTCTGTTGACAGGATGTCCTGTCATGCTTCTCATGAAGGAATAAGAACATGAATACATTGATAAGACCTACATCACACAAACACGTTTAGATTTAAATGTTTCCAAATGTTTAATTACAACTAATCAATCAAAATTAATTACACAATCAAAGTGTTTTCACAACACAAATGAAGCCACAAGAGGACAAATGTAGCCGAAAGGGGGCACAAGCTGGTCCCAAGCCTGGATAAATACAGAGGGTTGTGTCAGGAAGGGCATCCGACATACAACTTTTGCCCAATCAAAAATGCGAATCGAATATATGACGTCCATACCAGATCGGTCGAGGCCCGGGTTAACAACGACCGCCATCAGTGCTGTTGACCTACAGGGTGGTGGAAATAGGACTACTGTTGGTCGAATGAGAGGAGGAAAGTGTGTTCGTAGGAAGAGAGAGAAGAGGAACACCAAGAGTATAGGACTGAGAGTAGGGACGTTGAATGTTGGAACTATGACAGGAAAAGGTAGAGAGTTGGTCGACATGATGCAGAGGAGGAAGGTAGACATACTGTGTGTCCAGGAGACCAGGTGGAAAGGTAGCAAGGCTAGAAGTTTAGGAGCAGGGTTCAAGTTGTTCTATCATGGTGTAGATAGAAAGAGAAATGGAGTAGGAGTTATCTTGAAGGAGGAGTTTGTTAGGAATGTCCTGGAGGTAAAAAGAGTGTCAAATAGAGTGATGAGTCTGAAGATAGAAATAGAAGGTGTGATGTTCAATGTTGTTAGTGGGTATGCCCCACAGGTAGGATGTGAGCTGGAGGAGAAGGAGAAATTCTGGTTGGACTTTGATGAAGTGATGCAGAGCATACCTAGAAGTGAGAGTTGTCATTGGTGCAGACTTCAATGGACATGTTGGTGTAGGAAACAGAGGTGATGAGGAGGTGATGGGCAGGACTACATCTTGTGTAGACGGTGTAATCTGAAGGAGATCAGTGACTGTAAAGTAGTGGTAGGCGAGAGTGTAGCCAAACAGCATAGGATGGTGGTGTGTAGGATGACTCTGGTGGTGAGGAAGATGAAGAGGACAAAGACAGAGCATAGGACAAAATGGTGGAAAATAAAAAAGGAAGAGTGTTGCATGACCTTTAGGAAGGAGTTAAGACAGCCTCTGGGTGGTCAGGAGGTGCTTCCAGATGACTGGACAACTACAGCTAATGTGATCAGGGAGACAGGTAGGAGAGTATTTGGTGTGTCATCTGGAAGGAAAGTAGATAAGGAGACTTGGTGGTGGAATGAGGAGGTACAGGAGTGTATACAAAGAAAGAGGTTAGCTAAGAAGAAGTGGGACACTGAGAGGACTGAGGAGAGTAGACAGGAGTACAGGGAGATGCAGCGTAAGGTGAAGGTAGAGGTAGCAAAGGCCAAACAAGAAGCTTATGATGACTTGTATGCTAGGTTGGACAGTAAGGAGGGAGAGACTGATCTATACAGGTTGGCAAGACAGAGAGATAGAGATGGGAAGGACGTGCAGCAGGTTAGGGTGATTAAGGATAGGGATGGAAGTCTATTGACAGGTGCCAGTAGTGTGATGGGAAGATGGAAAGAGTACTTTGAAGAGTTGATGTACGTGGAAAATGAGAGAGAATAAAGACTAGAAGAGGTGACTGTTGTGGACCAGGAAGTAGCAAAGATTAGCCAGGATGAAGTGAGGAGAGCACTGAAGAGGATGAAGAGTGGAAAGGCAGTCGGTCCTGATGATATACCTGTAGAGGTTTGGAAGTGTCTAGGAGAGGTGGCAGTAGAGTTTCTGACTGGGTTGTTCAACAGGATCTTAGATAGTGAGAAGATGCCTGAGGAGTGGAGGAGAAGTGTGCTGGTGCCCATTTTTAAGAACAAGGGAGATGTGCAGAGTTGTGGCAACTACAGAGGAATAAAGCTGATGAGCCATACAATGAAGTTATGGGAAAGAGTAGTGGAAGCTAGACTAAGGGCAGAAGTGAACATTTGTGAGCAGCAGTATGGTTTCATGCCAAAAAAGAGTACTACAGATGCAGTATTTGCTTTGAGGATGTTGATAGAGAAGTACAGAGAAGGCCAGACTGAGATGGTTTGGACATGTCCAGAGGAGAGATAGTGAATATATTGGTAGAAGGATGCTGAGTTTTGAACTGCCAGGCAGGAGGCCTAGAGGAAGACCAAAGAGGAGGTTTATGGATGTAGTGAAAGAGGACATGAAGGTAGTTGGTGTGAGAGAAGAGGATGCAGAAGACGGGGTTAGATGGAGGACACTGATTGGCTGTTGTGACCCCTGAAGGGAAAAGCCCAAAGAAGTGTTTCACAACTGTCCAGTCCATCAATGAGTGTCTAATACTTTGTGGTCTTTATATAATGATAATCCTGGTAGTCACCAATCCACCTACATGAGGTATGGTTTTAGTGGCGGCAGGAAGTCAGTTTGGAGGACCCCCACTCTGCACACAGGACATCAAATCAGACCGTTTCTTGCTAACTACAACAAGCTCCAATGACTTTATTATTGCCCATGCCCAGTCAGTGTGGAATACAGAAATAAAGTACTTCAGTGAGTAATGACTTGTTTCCACACTCAATAAAATACTGTTGGCAGATTTTCAGTCATGCAGAATAAATATGCAAACAGCATCTCAAGCTACCATTAACACAAACACTTAAAGGGATCATTCAACATTGAGAAATACATTTTACTTTGCTAGAGATGTAGAGATTAAGAACAGAAATGTCCTGAGCCTCGTTTATAATTACCTCAGTCTAGTTGTTGGTACAGACTACACACAGTCACATATCTGCACCTGTTCATTCTGCTCAGGGTTCACAATAAAAACATGACGTAGAGGTAACGTTAGCATAATGATGTGCATCACATGCACACATTCTAGCAGCATGTGACACACTTAAAGGTCTGCATTGGTCAGTATCTAGCAGTGAGTGGCTCCTAAAGAAGCTGTGTCCCTCAGCTGAGGACCGTTTGTCTATGGGGGGCTCGTGGATGTTCTCATCAGCTGACGTTGGTGTAGATATTGGTCTACATTGTTGGACCAGAACAGGGGTTCATTCTGCTCAGGCGGGGTTCCCGCTGCACTGGTTGGAGCTCAGGTCGGACTCCATCTCCACAGCTCCTCCAGCGATCCGAGCAGGCAGATGATCCACGGAGCGAGGCGAGGCGTTAGCCCGACCGCCACGGCAGCACGCCACGACATCAGCCAGGTCAGCCCGGAAAGACCGGGTGTAGAAGCCGTAGATGACCGGGTCGCAGCAGGTGTTCAGGTTCCCAAACACGAACAGGATGTGGTTCACATACTCGGGCGTGTGCTTGATCATGGCTGGCTGGAACCAGTACCAGATCCCCAGGAGGTAGTAGGGCGTCCAGCAGACGACGAAGGAGCTCACGATGACGATGGTCATCTTCAGGGTCTTCATTCGGGCTTTGGGGATCATGTCAGTTCCACTGCAGCGCAGACAGTCTTCACCACCTGCAGACAGACACAACTCATCCTGATGGGTTCATCGGTTCTCCCTGAGTGGAGACACAACGTTTGAACTTTGACCTCACGCCAGAATGACGTACAGGAAGCAGCAAAGTTGACCTCCTATGTTTTAAATGCACAACAGTCCTGACCTATATGTGGGGTTGTTACTGACACACCCTTGTTTATTCCTTGTTTGATGACATACTTGATGAACAATTGATTGAACAATTTAATTTTTAATATTGAATTTAATAACTGGAGAACATCTTTAATTGGTGGCATCACCGCAAGTCGAAAACAACTATTCACAATCATTTAAGAGGGACACAAGCAGACGTTTATCAATAGCTGCTGTTTTCAGTGAGATGGTCATTGTGCAGGATAAAATCGTCGCGTCACAGATCACAGCTCAACATGTAGAAAAATGATCAGTTATTGATGATCATGCATGAGATTCTCAGTTAGTGCCAGTCAAAAATGACACATCTATACACACACGTATCTGTATATATTTGTATATATGTATGTATTTGTGTGGGTTTATATATACATATACAAAAGTGTGTATATATATATATATATATATATACAGAGTACATTATACACATGTCTACATGTGTATATATGCTTATGTGTGTATGTACACATACAGTATATATGTATGTATGTACGTGTATATATACTGTATATACACGTACACATATACAGCAACCCCTCGTTCTTCGAAGTTAATGCGTTCCAGGAACTGCCAATAACAAAATTCTGCGATATAGCGACAAACTTTTATTATTTACGGCAATTTAAACGTTTTATAAACCCCCCCATAGTGATATTAAACCACTTTCTATCTGTATTACCTTTAAAACACTCTGACAGACTGTTTAAAACACTTTTGTGTCTCACGGAACGTAGAACACTTCAGGATGCCGTCAGCCAATAGAATGCGTGTACGGTATCACATGACTACCAAAAATCCACAATGAGGTGAAGTCGGGAATCTTGAAGCGTGAATGCGCGAGGGATTACTGTATAGACATACACTCATACATAGAGTAGAGAACGAGGTTGAATAAAACTGGATTGATTGATTGATCGACTGATTGATTGATTGATTGATTGAACAGGTGAGTGTGTCGTCACAGGGACACACCTCTCTGTTTGCGCGTCTGCCCGTTGATGCTGGTGAGGATGCGGGTGTAGCAGACGCTCATGACAAGCAGAGGGAACACATACAGGGTGACAAAGTGGAACATGTTGTATGTGGTCTCCTGCCAGGCGTACCGGAAGCTTCCGTGGGTCACGCACTGGGTGAAGTCCACCCCATCAGCCTTAACTGCCCCGAAGAGGAAGAGCTGAGGAGGAAGAGTAAAGACACTGATGATGTCACAGCAGGACAGCAGTGCTGTTTGATTTAAACAAACTGTACATGACACTAGTCTGACCACACAGAGAACCACATGTTGAGATTCTGACTGACTCTTAATAGAAACACATTTTTCCATTGATGAATAGTTTGATGGTAAATTTTCCAGTTGTTGTTCTGTCTCCACCAGGTTCATGTTTCCACACAGTTCAGGGAGCAGAAACCTGAGAGACCAGAACCAGATCCTACGTAGTCTGTCTCTCCCCAACTGCATGCTGGGAGGCCTGTCGCCCTAAATAGAATAAAGTCCACAGAATGGGGCAGAAGGCAGTGATGTACACACAAACACACCACTATCTACCTGACATCTGCCCCGACGGGGAGTCACAGCCTTTTCTCATCCTGACAGTCCATCAGGACCAGACCGCTCTGTGTGTGTGTGTGTGTGTGTGTGTGTGTGTGTGTGTCTGCCTGCAGCCACATTGTATTTAATTACAAGACTTTTTCACTTTGGTGTCAGACAATGAATTTTTTTTTAACTTTCATGTGTTTTTTGTAATGTTGGTCACAAAGGTCCCTGTCTGTAAATTTTCAGAGTTTGTATTCTTTGACGACCAGGTGGTTCTACAGAACGGTGTTAATGCTGGAAGACATCTGGATCAAAGTTTCTAATATCACTAAAAAATGTTCAACTTCAAACAGCTGTAAAGGTTTTCTGTATTTAAAAGCTCTGAGACATAAAATGCAACACCTTTGTATCGTCATTGTTGTTCCAACATCACAGCTTCTTGTTTGTTCTGTGGGCCTAATAGATTTAGCTCACACACGTGTGACTGATGTCCAGGTGAGCTGCACCTGAGGCGGTGTTACCTGTGGAGATGCCAGCAGCAGGCTGAGCGTCCACGCGGCCAGCAGCAGGCGTCGGTTCCTGAGCTCTGCGTCCAGGGAGTCCAGCGGGTGCAGGATGGCGCGGTGGCGGTCCAGGCTGACCACCACCAGGATGAGGGAGGAGGCGTGCATGGCGAACAGCTTCAGGAAGCAGAGCAGCTTACACATCAGGTCCCCCGCGTACCACTGCACGGTCATGTTCCACACGGCGTCCAGCGGCATCACCACCAACGTCATCACCAGGTCGGCTGACGCTAAGCTAGCGATGAGCGGGCGCAGGTGTGCTGCTAGCCGATAGCCCCGCCCCCACCGCACGCTGATGAGGACTGACAGGTTGCTGCAGGCGGCAAACACGAACATCACCAGGGTGGCCGCCACACGGCAGCGGGCGGCGACTGTGAAGGTCGGCGCCTCCCAGGGCGGGGCCGAGGGCGGGGCTGAAGAGTTCAGCAGGGAGGAGACTGAACCGATCTGGAGGGGAGCTGCAGGAGAAGTTCCTGTCATCCTGAGATGGAAGGAGAAACAACATTCATGAAGAACCCTAACTCCAACCCTAACTCCAACCCTAACCACAGCAGGAGGTTCAGAGAAACAATCACCGGGTTCACGTCAGGAGAACACCATGGGCCCGTTTCACAAAGGCAGGTTTAACTTACCCTGGGTTTCCACTGAACCTGCTTCGTGACACGGCCCCTCCTCCCGACCAGGCTTGCTTCAGAGTCCATTACTGTGGTAACAAACCCAGTGGTTCAGTTTACCTCACCTCGTGACACAGGCTAGGTTTACTCCTCTGACTCTGGATTAAGTTACCTCCCTTTGTGAAACCGGAAACCCAGGTTTTCCCTGATTTCAGGGTTAACGTACCCAGGTTTTCCACTAAACTGGCTTTGAGAAACGGGCCCCAAGTGTCTGATACAACTGGTAAACAACAACAACTGGTAAACAACAACAACTGGTAAACAACAACAACTGGTAAACAACAACAACTGGAAAATAACAATAACAATTGGAAAATAACAACAACAATAAAATAACTACAACAGGAAAATAACTACAACTGGAAAATAACAAGAAAATAACAACAACTGGAAAATAACAAGAAAATAACAACAACTGGAAAATAACAGCGACAAAACAACAACTGGAAAATAATTACAACAACTGGAAAATAACAACAAAACAACAACTGGAAAATAACAACAACAACAACTGGAAAATAACAACAACAGCAACAACTGGAAAATAACAACAACAACAACAACTGGAAAATAACAACAACAACAACAACTGGAAAATAACAACAACAGCAACAACTGGAAAATAACAACAACAAAACAACAAAAATGACCATGAGCCACCAGCTGCTGACGTCACTGAACTCGTCCGTGGAGCAGTAGCGCCCTCTGCTGGTGGGTCACTGACTCCTCGTCAGCTGTGGCATCAGAGAACCAGAACATTTCGAATCCCATTCAGCAACACACTCAGCCGAGCCCGGCCCGACCGGACCCCCTCCCTCCCCTCCCTCTGACCGGACCCCCCCCTCTGACCAGAGACCCTTTCTGACCGGACCCCCCTCTGACCGGAGCCTCCCCCCCTACTGACCGAACCCCCCCCTCTGACCGGAGACACCGGATGGACAGTCGGTCTTCTGTCGAGCCCTCGTCCCTCCAGCACCGCGGATACTTACGTTATTCAGTGTGAGCTGGTGTGTGTTCCCACCTGGAGCTGAACCTGATCAGTATCGGTGATAAGCTGCAGATCGATCCTGGAGGAGGTCGGGTCCAGCCCGCTGAAGCATCTCTGTCGGGTCTGAGTCCTCCGGTAACACCGGTAACAAACACCGTGGTTATCAGAGGAATCTGCCCCCGTCCGGTCTCCCGCCACTGCGGCACCCCCCCGCTGCTGCCGGTGTGAACAGCGATCAATGGCGATTGGTTAAGGAGGCGGCTGACGCGCGTCGTGCTGCAGTGGAGCCACCTTTGTGACATCCTGGGGTATTTCCATTGCATTGTGGGGCTTTAGTGCAGAGCTGGGGGAGCAGCGGAGCCAATCACCGCGTTCGATCGGGTGGCTGATAAACCATCTGATCCGGATCCGGTCCAGAAGTCAGAGGACGGGACCGTCGGGTGGTGTTGTGTTCTGGGATCAGACTCATTCCTGAAGTCTGATGGCTTTAACCTGCTTTTCAGGGAGCAGGAGGAGCTTCTGTGTCTGAGATATCAGGAGATGTTTTTAATGATCTGAAAACAGGTGAGTGTGTGAGACACAAAGCACCAACAGACTGAACAGAACATTGGTCCATGTGGGCTGTGGTGGTTGTGCGAGACTCCACACACACGACTCACGGCTGTCAGTGACAAATGCTTTGTCAGACCAGAGTCAGTTCCGGTCGATCTGACACGATCAGGTTTGGACCCTCACTGTTAGACTGTTCCTGAATCTTTCAGGAGATCACCTCAAACTGATCTGGAAACACCGCAACCGCCGGGTTGTACAGAGAATAGTCCAGGAAAGAGCAATGAAGGGAATCAGAGGGGTCAGAGGTGAATGTCCAGGCTGGTTCAGGGAAAGAGACACCCTCTGGTTAGCACTGAGGGGAGCAGACGACCGTCCCTGAACACACAGAATGGTGAATCTTGGGCTAAATCAGCAGATTTACCTTTTAGCTGAGAACAGAGGCTCAGGTGAACCTGAACCATAAGATTGTAAAAATGTTCCCTGGTCTCATGAGCCTTGATTTCAATCAAGTCAACTTTCATTTATAAAGTGCTTAATCATGTTAACAGACATTTCAAAGTGCTTTAACAGACAGTGAAACCCAGCTGAACCCTCCAGAACATAAGCAACAGTGGTGGGGAAAAACTCCCTCACTGAGGAAGAAACTCCAGGCAGGACCCAGACTCTTTTGGGCGGCCATCCGCCTTGACCGGTTGGGTGGAAAAGGAATAAATGAAGATAAGAACAGGGTCAGAAAGAGAGAGAGAGACAGAGTGTCAGATAGACCAGATAGAGTCAGTGTCTTTATGGTTATAGATAGTCCAGATAGAGTCAGTGTCTTTATGGTTATAGATAGTCCAGATAGAGTCAGTGTCTTTATGGTTATAGATAGTCCAGATAGAGGCAGTGTCTTTATGGTTATAGATAGTCCAGATAGAGTCAGTGTCTTTATGGTTATAGTTAGACCAGATAGAGTCAGTGTCTTTATGGTTATAGGTAGTCCAGATAGAGGCAGTGTCTTTATTGTTATAGATAGTCCAGATAGAGTCAGTGTCTTTATGGTTATAGATAGACCAGATAGAGTCAGTGTCTTTATGGTTATAGGTAGTCCAGATAGAGGCAGTGTCTTTATGGTTATAGATAGTCCAGATAGAGTCAGTGTCTTTATGGTTAGAGGTAGTCCAGATAGAGTCAGTGTCTTTATGGTTATAGATAGTCCAGATAGAGTCGGTGTCTTTATGGTTATAGATAGTCCAGATAGAGTCAGTGTCTTTATGGTTATAGGTAGTCCAGATAGAGTCAGTGTCTTTATGGTTATAGGTAGTCCAGATAGAGTCGGTGTCTTTATGGTTATAGGTAGACCAGATAGAGTCAGTGTCTTTATGGTTATAGTTAGACCAGATAGAGTCAGTGTCTTTATGGTTATAGGTAGTCCAGATAGAGGCAGTGTCTTTATGGTTATAGATAGTCCAGATAGAGTCAGTGTCTTTATAGTTATAGGTAGTCCAGATAGAGTCGGTGTCTTTATGGTTATAGATAGTCCAGATAGAGTCAGTGTCTTTATGGTTATAGGTAGTCCAGATAGAGTCAGTGTCTTTATGGTTATACGTAGTCCAGATAGAGGCAGTGTCTTTATGGTTATAGGTAGTCCAGATAGAGTCGGTGTCTTTATGGTTATAGGTAGACCAGATAGAGTCAGTGTCTTTATGGTTATAGGTAGACCAGATAGAGTCAGTGTCTTTATGGTTATAGGTAGACCAGATAGAGTCAGTGTCTTTATGGTTATAGGTAGACCAGATAGAGTCAGTGTCTTTATGGTTAGAGGTAGACCATTTGATGCTGGAGCTAAATTGGGGACCAGAAAGTCAGGCTGTGTTCACCGACTCCAGGGTTGTTGTCTTCATACATGTTCACCATCATGTAGTTGGTAAATTCAAGGCACAATTACAGCTGCATGATTCCTGCTGTGACCTTCGGCTGGTGAAGTCATACTTTGCTTGGAGCGTGGACTCATTCTGAATGGTGACGTTTCCGGTCGGTGGAGGTGGTGTGTTGGTAGAGGGTCCTTCATGGCTGGCTGTTGGAGAACTGGATACACACTGAAGGATTGTCGCTGACGTGTCCAACACTCTGTCACCAGTGAACTCTTCTAACAGGACCGGTGATTATTGTCATTTGGTTTAGCTTTGGGTGGGGAATATTCTGGGCTCTGCAGTTCATTGGGTAGCCTGTCCAGATTTCCTCTGTCCTTTTAACTTTTATCTCTGCAGCCTCCATGAAGTATATTTTGAGTGGGTTATGGTATTATTTAAAAAAAATAATTACAAGCTGTTCCACAGATTAATACACTTTAGCCAATTTATTGTTTGTGTGAATCAACAGCGTGTAGTAATAAGGACATGAGGAAATAAAGGCTTTTGCCTTTGATTCAAATCAGAACTGAACTGCTTGGAGGTGGTTTCATGTGATCAGCTGGTTTGACTGATGACACGTGCAGACATCATGAATGACATAACAAGAACCAATGCAGTCACAGACTGCAACATCCCGTGACACCCCTGAATTCAAAATGTTACCCTGACCTACTTGCATAGGTCAAATATCAAAGCTAGTGCTCTGACCTACTGTCATTGATCAGAGCATTAGCTTTGATCTATGGTCTTACTCACACTGGCCTTCTCCCTTGTCTTTCTATCTTATCCGGTTCCTGAGTGTACAAAAGTTGAAATTTGACCTTGACCTACTTTTCTCAAGGTCAAGGTCATCATCTCGTTTTCATCCCCTTTGCTGCCTGAGTCATGTGCTTTTGGTTTCATCTTTCTGTCTGCAGGTTGAGAAGATATTTGGTGGACTAACGGACGAACACATGAACACTGACATTACAACACATCACCGCTTTGAAGCGGGATGGAATAAACTGAACAGCTGGAACAGGATCCACACTGACCATAAAGCTGAAGCTAAACATCACATGGCCACCAGAGGGCGCTGCCTCCACACCAATCACACCTCTGCCCTCTCCCTTCACACCTGACCAGGTTGTTCGGAAGTTATTCACAGACGGGCTGCGGCTCCAAATGGTAACGAAACAGTTAATTTATGCAGCACCAAATAACAAAACGGTAGTTCACCAAAAACAGTGAATCCAGACTGTGTTCATTAATCCATTTACAATCAATATCCCATCAGCAGTCACGTGACGATGGAGCGAGACTGTCAGGAACCTCAGTGGGGATTGTTCCTCTGTAGATGATGACGTTAAGAAAAACAGATGAGAGGAGAGGAAGAAGAGCAGATAAATAGACAGAGATTTGATTTTTAACATAACCGTTATTCATAAAAGTCAAATTACAAATTAATCACGTTGACACAAAATCCGAAAGAGATTCACGTAAAGAGGATTTTCAATAATACTGTGTTTTCTGAACAAAGAAAAATATAACCTTTTAACATTTATCAAACTAAAACAGACAAAATAAAAAAACAACTATCCGTTCTCCACAATCATGTCTTTTACTTTTTTTCTTAGTTTTTTCAGTCTACAAAAGAGAGACACAGACAGACAGACAATCAGATAAATGATGTCTGTCTGTCTGTCTGACCTACTTGATTTTATAATAATGAACCTTTTAAATCAAAAACCTGTCAGTGATTAATTCGGTTCTGTTGTGTAGGTTTAATGAACCGTTAATCTCCCGGTCTGATCCCGGTGGGGATGTTGAAACCCTCCAGACCCGTTTACACACAAACCGGATTCATTTAAACGACGCGCCGCGTCTGCGTTCACATCCACGCCTGACGGAACCGGTACCGGTCCGTGTTTCCGTCCTGCGGGGGAACATCGTTGTCTCCCATGGGGGTGTGATCGCGTCCCCGCAGACAGACAATCCGATCTTGAATCGGATTAATGACGCGTTCACACTGAAGTCACACTGCGTGGGTCTTTGTCACATCGACACCCCTTAGGATTCCCGGGAAGAACCCCGGTTCCTCCGGTCGAACCCCGGTTCCTCCGGTCGAACCGTCCCGGACAGGTTGTGTTTGTGTCGGCGGACGGACCTCCGGTAGTGACCGAGCAGCGGATCGACACGGCCTCCATTGTGGACACAAACAACACTGAACAGCCAATCACGTGTCTCTTTGTCTGCACCGCGGAATCCAACAACCAATCAGCTGCCCGCGTGCGTCCACAGGCACCAGCAGAGGACCAATCAGCTGCCTGTCTGGGGTAACGACCAGCCAATCAGCGGCCTGCCTCGTCCTCACTGATCGAGCAGCTGACCAATCAGCTTTCGGTCTGGCTGAGCGGAGGGGGTGACCGTCCACCGAGGCCCAATCAGCGGCTCAGTCTGCCTGCCGGTGCCGGGGACTGGTGCTGAGGATCCGCTGCAGCGCGTCAGGACCGGACCGTGAACCCGGAGACGGTACACCCCGAGCGGCCAGGACACACAGGTGAGTCCGAGGCTGAGTTAGAGGCCTGCCCCTGCGCGACGCGTCTGAAGCGGCCGCGGCGGGCTGGAGCCCCGGCGGGGCGGCTGGTCGTCGAGTCGGGCCCCCGGCGGCGGGTTAGCGGAGACAATGGAGCGGGTCGGTGGATGCGGGTCTCCGGATGCGGGCTGACAGACCTCCGTCTGCCGCCTGAGCCGTTCTTCCACCGTCGCGGTGACGCGGCGGGTCGCGGTACCGTCTGTCTGGAGAAGGACCGACACCGGGGGTGTTACCGGGGACGGGACTCCATTGTGCGGGACGCTGCGTGGAACGGGTCCAACCCGCCTCATTGTTTGATCCGGGCCCCCCCGGGGGCCCATCGACCGGGGGACGCGCCGTGCTGCTGCCCGGTGGGGAGCACCGGGACCCGGCGGCGCGTCGGAACCGACGCGGGGGGAGGCGGGAGGAGGCCGGGCCGCTGGCGGCAGCAATTAGGGAGAAACACGGAGAGCATCAGCCATTACGGGGGGGGGGGGCCGCGGCTCCGCGGCTAATGGCCGCCTGGCGCCGTGGGGAGGGCCCGGTCCGGTTCGGTTCTGTTAACGTGGGGGGGGGGGTGACGGTAGAGACCGAACGCTGATCAATATTTAATCGGTTACTCTGCAGCGTTACCCCCCCACCCCCACCCCCCCGCACCACCGTGAGTCACGGACCGTGGATCCATTTTAATGTGGCTGGACGGTGAACGGTGTTTAACGGGGATGGATGCACACCCCCCCCCCCACACACACACACACGGGAGTGGGGGCATAGAGGTTGTAGTGTGTTGTTTGTGGGGCAGGAAGGAGTTTAGTCACAATGAAGGGCAGATGAGGTCCGGAGCGACCAGCACGGGGGGGGGGGGTGACAGCTGACTGCCCCCCCACAGGGTGAGACTGTCGGTATGAATGAACGGGCCCTGCTGAGGGAGTGAATGAACTGTAGTAATGGGGGCCTGTCTCCAGCTCCTCCTGTCTCTGCTGGTGGACGGGTGGAGGTGACCCCCCAGGAGCTGGTGTATCTCCTGGTGAACTGTGGTTTGGTGTATCTCCTGGTGAACTGTGGTTTGGTGTATCTCCTGGTGAACCCTCCTGTAGTGAGTCTGGGCTGAATGATGCAGGTTGTGGGTAATGTGGTCCACAGACGTGTCGAACTATCCACACGCCCCCTCCCTCCCCACAAGATAGTGAAACATGATGAGATCATTGACGCGGCGGTCCATCCTGATGCGTTTAAGCACAGTGAACGAGCTGTTTGCTGCCGTCACGCTATTGGCTGGTTTAGGGACCGTAAACCTGGTCAGCGATGGGTCTGAGGTGATGTTCCAACTGGTTCCTACAGACCATAGTTGATTGGACGTCACAGCGCCCGCAGAAGAACATGGTGACGGATCAAGTTGACCTTTAGCCTGCATCAAGATAGCGTTCTGACCGACCCCTGTGAGGGGAATCTTCACCCACTGTGGCTTTAACTTCAGCCTGCAGGAGACACGTGTCTCTGGTCCCAACCAGTGAGTCACCTGCTCTAAGTTAGCAGGTCGATCTGCTTTAGCTGCATAGGACAACAGAATCGGACTGAACCCCACATGGTGCAGATGCATGATGGGTAGGGTAGGTTATCCATCATGCATCATGCTGTTCCTGTGGCTGCTATTACCACTGGTTAGAATCGTGGTGTTGAAGTAGAGACTCCCCACAGGTGACTCACCAGGACTGAGACTGGTTGAAGTCTTGGGTTGTGTCCAGGAAAGCGGTGACAGCAGGAACTTCACCCGCCTGTTGGTGTGGACATTCAGAACCTTGGAGACTGGTGAAGGTCATGTGACGCATTTTGTTTACCTAGTTTCATTCAAGGACTCAGAAGACTTCCATTGTTGGTGTAGTTTGCATTGATTTGAGTGTTGCCCCCTCCCTGCCCGGCTGCCTTACCAGCCACGAAAAGTCACCACAGACTGACTCAACATGAATCTCGATGGCAAAGGTGTTACCCTGGGAGGGAGATGAACACAGCATTCACAAGCATCTGCATCTGCAGGCAACCCTTAGTCGTGTCAGCATTTTGGTGTGAACCTCTTGTTGTCTAGGGTTACCTGTAGTTTATAACCTGAGAACATGTAGAGTCTCAGAAACACCTGAGAAGAAATAGTCTGAGTAGAAAACGTAACCATGGATTAACTGACTCGCTGCCACATCACAAGACTTGGTGTTACTGAACAAAGACGCAGACAATGACCACAGGAGTGTGTTAAGGTGTGTGTGCACGACGATGAAAAGAATCCAACAACACTTCCCCAAGCACAGAGAGATGTGAACTCATTCTGCATGGGTTTGCAGCTCAGCTGCCTTTGCCATACAGCTTCATCTGATGGCTAAACTTGAGCTTCAACACAGCTGAAGAGAAACAGTCTCAATCTGTGAGACAGTCCGTGTCTAACGTCAGCTCACCATTGTGAAGTGATTAAATGGGTGGGTTCTGTGACTATTCGCCTCAGTTATTCAAAGGAGTTCTCCACCAGATGCTAATGCTAACCCTTATGCTAACCCTAATGCTAACCCTAGCCCAGCTAGAATATGTGTGTCTGCATTGTGAGCGTAGCGCTTTCATCTTCTTTTGTTAACCGTAGTTGGACAATCTGTAGGTTTGATATCACCTACCTGTAGTACTGCATCACCACCAGGTGCAGGTAAACCTCTTGTATGGTAATGTGTCTGCTGATCAATAGTTTTCCAATACATGTACTATGTGAGTGTCTACATGGGTGTCCTCAGGTGTGCTGTGCTGCTCTACCGTTGGTAGACTTACAGGTTAAACAGACTTTTCTTTCTTGGTGAAACTCTAATTGTTTTTTGTTTGCCCCATTTTATCCAAATACTTCAGTCATTACAAACTGCCTCCAGAACGAACCCCATGTGTGTTTGACCACATCTGAAGAACAGTAACAATGAGGCAGAGCAGTCTGACAATGGATTCGTCGTGTTGTCAGTTTCTGTCCCAGACTACCCAACAGGGTTTCATGAGTATTTGAGAGGATATTGTTTTGCTCAAAGACTTCAGAGACGTTTGTCTGGACGTGGATGAATACATTGGGCTGATTCCCCTCCAGAGGTGTCTGTTACCTATGGTAACTTGATGTTTTATCAACCACTCTGTAACACATGTACATCTGTACAGAGATCAGTGTAGCATATACACCCCTTACCAGCGCTACGGGATCACTTCCTCGTCGCTTCTGGTTGCTGCAGTTTAGCAGATTTCCATCCAAGGAAAACAAAGGAAAGTTTTTTCTTAAGGTTTGTCCTAATCATTGTGTAGCTAAACAGAAACAAGTTAATCCTCCAGTTAGCATAGGTGCTAAGCTTTGTAATGAGTACTTCATAAACGGGGAGGGGGGTCTTTGACTGGGGTGTCTAGACGTTTCACTGAAGTCTAAAACCTCTCACTTCCTGCTTGATGTATCCTCATGATGGTTGGTGAACAGACTGTCCATCACCGTCTACTACTCCACTCCTATTGGCCCATCTTTAGCACTCAGAGCAGGGATCGTCAGAGCATCTCATTAAAGGTTACTGAAGCATGTTGGCCAAACACAAACATTAATTTGATAAAACTGAGGTAACAGGTAGTGTTTCCTCTGAAAAATTAAATAAAGGTATCTATAAATCAAAACTCCAAAATATTTGGTGTCTTTGTTTTTGGGTGCCAGGAGGTTCTATGAAGCCCCGCCTCTTTCTACCACACCTGTATAACTGTCAGTATGTATATGAAGAGGAGGCTGCGTCTTCACAGTGTGTGCCAGGCTGATTATCGCTCCATCATCGTTGTGCATATCCCCACCCATCTCTACATGTATGAACTTAATGGAACTGTTGAAATGTTTGCCTACCTGTCTAGTCCAGATCAACTGGAATCAGTTTTTAAGAAGATATATGGTGAAATGCAGTGGAGGTGTCGAATAGTTTGAAGGGGTGAAAAAAGTTCCAGTGAAGTGGCTGAAAATCCAGCCTTTTACCACCATGAGCTAAAGGTCAACAGTTCTAAGACTATTGGTTGCATGTGAGGGAGCTGACCCTTAAATGATTAGAAAATATGACAAATTTATACGATTTGCTTAGAGAAACAAAAGCTACTGCCCTGAACCGGGTTGAGTCTACAACTGCTGAAACCACCTTAAAGTGAAATTTGTGCAAGAAGACGATTGGAGGGACTGGAGATAGTGGCCAACTTGGGCAGGAAACAAGTCGTGATGCAACGGAGACATACAAGTTTCCAGGTGGTAGACCTGTACTTTTAACGGGTATGCTCACTTCAACACAAACAAACCATAATCACTGTTTAATGAATTTATGCTAATCATCGCATCATCACCCTAACCCTAACCAGACCAAAAGATATGATCATGTTGTTCCTGTGGGGGGGCTGCTACCCACGTGTTGGAGCACTGGTGTTGTGACTTTCAGCTTGTTTCATGTTGTTATGGGTCGACCTGTCCCTCCTCACAAACGTCTGGGGCAGACTTCTAGTTGTGTTCGAGAAAATCTCCCATCTCTTACTGCTTTTTGTTGTTTATGTCACTGTCCAAAGTCTCTCTCCTCTGAAAAGTCAACTATGATAAATATTCTTTATTTGGAGAAATATGAATGTTTTGTTTTTTCCTATAATCACAAAACCTTTACACAGACCAGACACAACAAAGTGACCTGAAGATTGTGTTACCAGCATTTAGCCAGCATCTAACCAGCATTACTTGGCTAGGGGGTTCTTGTGTTGATAGTGAGGTGGGGGGCACTTGTGTTCACAGTGAGGTGGGGGCTCTTGTGTTCACGGTGAGGTGGTGGCGCCGTCACCCTGTCCAGGACCAGAGACGCACTGGGCCCACAGTGGTTCACTCCACTGCAGAGAACACTGCAGCGTGAGCTGGCCATCTGAGCTCGTTTTGTTCCGGTCCAGGGTGTCGCTCCTTTAATGCGAGATAAAACAATAAGCTCCGCCTTCCCTCGAAGGAAAATTCTTCAGTTATTAAATACATGAAAACCAAGGACCATTCAGAAATGATGCTTTTCCTGCCATCTCTGAAGGTTTGAAGTTGGTTGGTCACTTCCACTGGCTATTAGCTTTAGCAATGTGCTAATCATCTGTGAAAAAAGTATATTTCAGCATATAGCAATGTGGTCAAGTTGAACCTATTTCTTGTCTCACTGCTGAGAATACGACAAACATTGTCTTTCCTCTACCCGACTGTGGTGGTGCTCTGCTGGGGGGGCCTGCTAACTGAACTCCACTTCCTGTTGGGAAAGGTGTCCAGCCAGTGGTTGTGTATCCTCATGATGCTAACCAGCCATTTTTAGAACAAAAAGGAACAAGAGTTCCTCCACTCCGTGATGGCACCTGGCGACTTGTTCAACCTGTGGGGCTGAGATGTTTGGAGCTGCTCCTGAAGTACAAACTTCATTTAAGAACTAATAAGTTGGATCTAAATTGAAATTTCAATCCAATGAATCAGAATTTTTGAACTGTGAACTAAATATTGATGCCCAACCCTGATTAGTGAAAGTGCATAAAGTAGTTATGTAATTAGAACGCCCATCTTTTGGAGAGCAGATGCCAGAACGATTGCTCACAGGGTCAGCCCAGAATGTTGCAGCGGTGGTAGAATCTTTCCTGACACAGTGTGTGCACTATTGTTGCTTACTCAATTTTAAGATTCTCCAATTCTTTCTTGTGTGTCAGTTGGAGCGTATAGCGTTCCTCAATAAGTGTCAAACTGAGCTTGGGTTCTGTTGCTTAGTTGTTGTTTTTTGTCAGTTTGTGTTGGAGGAGACCGATGATTCACACTAAACAAAGTTCGGTAAGGCTGCATTCACACCTGACCTTTTTGGTAATTATGTTCACAACAAGTTACGTGTAAACGCAAATGAGCAACTGGGCAAAAAATCCCGAATATGACAAATCCCTGGAGCACTGAAGGACAGATGCTGTTGGGTTTGTCTGTGTTGAAGCCCTTTGACGTGTCTGCTGATGTGATTAAGCTCTGTACAAATAAAGGTTGATTGAGAGCAATACAGAAAAAATTTGCTTTTTGCCAGACGAAAAATCCCAACTACAGTGTCATTCTGCTGGCCCATCGATGTGGATTGGCTTCCTTAAGCCTGGAAGTGGCTGCTGTAATGGAAGGGGGAGGTGGGTGCTGGTATAGAACCCTAACCCCTATCCCTAACCCTAACCTTTATCCCTAACCCCTATCCCTAACCCTAACTCTATCTGTAACCCTAATCCCTCACTTGAACCCTAGCCGGTCCAGACGCCGGTCCTAATCAGCCGGTGGTACCCCAGACCCAGCAGCACTCAGGTTTTGGACACTGGGGGGACTTCACCACAGGTAGAGGTGGCCCACAGTGACACAATCACACATGGTGGAACACCACTGGTGCTACGGAAGAGCTTTATTGGTGTGGACTATCCCCTAAATTGGACCACAGTCACAAGTATCAGAGTGACAGATACACTAGTCCAGTGTGAATGTTGCTGTGGAGATATTTACTTCTGGTACCTGTGATTTGGTATTGATGTGTGGGGTTGTAACGCATTTTGCAGGGTGGTGGTGTGCTAACTGTAGTCTCATGGATGGGGGGTAGAAAGTGGAGGAAAGGGCTGGTAGCCAGCACTGGTGCACTAGTGACTGCTCCAGCTGGTGTGGGAGCATCAGTGTGAACATCACTGCTGTGCTGCGTTTAGCACAGGTGCTACACAAGGACACCCCAAGGTCACCCTGGTCAGCTGGTGTAACACAGTCGTCCTGATGCTCATTGCATCAAGGTGTCCTGCCAGGACACCTGCCTACCAAGTCTTTACCAATGATGTCCTGATGAATCATGGGTAGTCTCCTTTGTGAGGTTCTAAGATGATATGGTGGAGACACGCTTATGGTTCTACATGGGATCTGTAGAGGTCCAGCTTCACGTGTTCTACTCACCTGTGATTGAGAGACACCAAGAGCTAAAGGCTTTTAAAACGGAGTGTTAGCCTGTAGCGTTAGCCTTTAGCCCATTGGGCGCCAGCAGCAGCGTAACAAAGAGCCGTCTCCACGCTGCCTGTGTGTATTTCCTCTGGTGACAGCAGGATGCTGGTGATTGTGAGTCTGGTTTTTGAACAGTATGTCAGCCGTCTGCAGGACCCATGGTGTTGAACAGTGGACTCACTGCGTCTAATCACTGGGATCACCATCATTTACCATCCTGGGTGTGTACTGGGGCTTTCTGATAGGAGGGTGAGGAGCTAATGGACCTTATCAATGTGATTGATTTGGCCGATGTTCCTACAGCTCTCTGAAGTGTTGTTTGCCTACGTCTCACCCTCTTCTTGATTCAAGAAGAAATGTGCAGATCGACGTGTACGGTCCACGCAGTCTGGATCTGTGACGTCATAAAGTCATTCGTGTACCACTCAGTGTACCACAACCTGTACAGAACACAACCTGTAGAGTTCTGGTGTTTTCCTCTCTGGTGTTCATGCTGCCCTCCTGTACCTACAGGCAGCTCTACGGTGAAGGGGCTGAAGGAACGTGGCCCCCGCAGGCAGGACTAACCGACCCTGTGGTTCTGGATGTGGTGGTGAACACTCACTTAAAGACAAAGAAAGACGTCAAGTATTTGAGTGTTTAAATGTTTATTTCTGCAAATTGTCTCCAGACGAGAGATGGACTTAGCATCCAGCAGCTGAAGGACTTCATTTATGTTCCACTAACGTCAAGAAATCCATCAGTGGTGTCGGAGTCTCACCAACAAATCTGTTATCATGTTGAGTCTGAAGACAAAGCACGTTTCACAATGATGCATTAACCCCTGGAACACCCACAATGCACTGCGATGTGTGTTAGCGTGTCGGTGCTGTGTGTTAGCATGTGGTGTGTGCTCTCTGATTGGCTGTGGCTGCTTTCTGTTGGTGCAGTATGTGCTCTGATTGGCTGGTGTCTGTGTGTGCTGTCTGATCTCTGATTGGCTGGTTTCTGTGGACGTCTGGCTGCGGCGTTCGGCCCCATCTTGAGGCGTGTGTGTGTGTGTGTGTGTGTGTGTGTGTGTCGCTCTGACTAAACGTCTCGTGTTCCCGCTGCTCTTTTCTTCTCGTGGCGTTGCCCCACCCTGTGGTCTGAAGTTCTGCTCTCACTCAGTTCTTGACTCGGTTCCAGTTCCTGAAGGAAGAGATTTTAGTGTTCTGCTCTGAAAACAGCCAGGCTGCTGCTCTTCCTCCTCCTCCTCCTCACCCCTCCCTGTCTCTCTCTCTGCCCGTCTCACTGCGTGACGTCTTGACCACTAACGGCTACGCATTAAGAGATAATTCCATACCCTGAGGTTACAAACCGGATCAGACTGGTTCCACGCGTTTCCACTGTTTTCTGTTCCTGAGCAGAGGAGACGTTTCAGAGCAGGACGGGGCGACTCGGTGCCCCAACCACAGGAAACACGACTCCTCTGAGGAACCGTAACGCCAATGCTTCACGTTCAGCCAGCAAAGAAACCCCATCGTTTATCAGGTTCTGACTGTTCGCGTCGCTTCATGAAGAGAACCGTTAGAAACACAGTGAACCACAGAGGTGTGTTCACAGGTTCCCCCCCACCCCCGTCTGCAGGTGATGGTTCACACCACCACAGGAAGTCACGTTCACATGGAGGAACCTTCATAAACACGTCTGAGTCTCTGTTGAATCAGACCAGTTCGTCCTTAAATGTTTCTACAGTAAAACCTCCAGTTGTCACATGGGCAGTCTGTCCAATCACACGACCCGGTACTGTCTCAGTACAGACCCGGTGCTGTCTCAGTACAGACCCGGTGCTGTCTCAGTACAGACCCAGGTCTCGTCTGTTCCCACTGGACTCCACGCTGGAGCCTCGTTCCTGGTCCTCTTCATGGAGAGGAACCAGCACCTGACTGTCTCTGGTGCTGTAGTAGAAACTGATCCAGTCCCTCTGATGGTGTGAACGGTCTCCATTGAACAGGTTAAAGTCATGTGACGTATAGATCTGCACAGGGGGGGCTGTTTGATGTGGGGGGGCTCCTGTTGTGGGGGTATTGTCATGACTTCATCTTGTTTTTATTAAAAGCGGTAATAAGCGACTGTTGGTACGATCAGCATCACATTCATACTGTATGCCGTTAAATCGGTAACCATGGCAACACTGCCTCCTCTGTCACACATCAGCAGGCTGTTCCTCCAGGTGGGGGTGAGGGAGATCAAACGGGACAGTGGAGGGGGGGGGGGGGGGCATTCAGCTGCTCCGTCAGCAGGACTATGGGCCTGGTGTCACATGAGGGGGGGGGGAACCCAGGTGTCACACCCCGCCCCCCCCAGACCTCCAGGTGTTTCTCCAGGTGGGTGGTTGTAGGAAGGGACACGACAGCTGGCTGGAGCTGATCCTCTGGTGTCGGTGGTCTCTCCTGGTGCATGCCCCCCAGACGCCCCCCGGGAACACCAAACACCCCCAGCCCGTTGGGTTCTGCCCCCTCAGACTGGAGGGGGTGTGGTTCCACCAGCCCAACACCAGCTGTCCCGGGGTTCAGGTCCCATGTGGACCTTCAGGTCACGTGTTCACACCTGTGGTGCAGCCAGTGGCGTGAGGAGCCCCCCGATGTGTCAGTGGGCGGCCCCCAGGTGGGGAGGGGGCTCTGGTTTGGGTGGTTGGAGATGACTTCCTGCTATGGTGACCAGTAGTAACTGGTAGTAACGGGTAGTAATGGGTAGTAACTGGTAGTAACGGGTAGTAATGGGTAGTAACTGGTAGTAACGGGTAGTAACGGGTAGTAACGGGTAGTAACGGGTAGTAACGGGTAGTAATGGGTAGTAATGGGTAGTAATGGGTAGTAACAGGTAGTAACGGGTAGTAACGGGTAGTAATGGGTAGTAATGGGTAGTAACGGGTAGTAATGGGTAGTAACGGGTAGTAACGGGTAGTAATGGGTAGTAACGGGTAGTAACGGGTAGTAACTGGTCAACCCACAGCTTGCCTGACGCCGAGGTGACCCCAACCTCTTGGGTCAGACGGTCCAGCGGGGGGGTCCGCTTTGATGCCAGAGCTGAAGGGACGCGTCCACCGCTGGGTGAACACACACCCAACCAAAGTTAACACACACACACACACACACACACACACACACACACACACACACACACATTGTTCCCCCTTACACACACGTTGCATCATCCCGGTGGCTGTCTGATATGAGAATCTGTGTTTTCTTGGGGGGGGGGGGGGTTCTGTCTGACCTTTGGTAGTATTTACCAATGATCTGTTACAATTGACACACCCCCTTCCGGTCCAGATGTAAAGCCTTTGAACTGGACTGTGTACCCCCAGAGGAACAGAGTCCAGATCCCTCTCTGGTCTGGATCTGGATCTGAACCGTCACTGATGAACGGCGCCTCCCCATCACCTGTGGTTACCTGGTTAACCGGTGAGGGGCTACCTGGTGACCACGCGGTGTGACCGTGGTTCCTCTGGTGGGGGTGTCCACACCGTGATGGAGATGCTGCTCTGGCGCCACTCGGAGCCCCATCCTTTCCTCTGCGCTGCTCTTTGTCTCCGACAGCACATCACCCCCCCTCCCCTTCCTCCCCTTTGCCCTACCGCTGCCCCCCTTCCCCCATCAGTACCCTCCACCCTCACATACGCATGCACACCCCCAACCCTTAGGCGACGGCAGAACAGGAATTGATTAGTGGCATGGCTTAAAAATAGATGACTAGTTGTCATAGCAACCCCCACAATGAGCTGTTGTCTAGTTTAATAAAGAGCAGCGTTGTGTCTGATCGCTAGGTGGAAGGTGTGTGTGTGTGTGTGTGTGTGTGTGTGTGTGTGCCTCACCAGTTGTGTATCTCCAGTCAGCAGGTGGAGGGTGTAATGATCACACTGTGGTCCTCCTGGGTTTGACTTCTGTGTGGAGTCGAGCACCAATCAATTCAGCTAACAACAAAACAACACTCAACTCCCATTGGCTCCCAATCTGCATCCCACAACCATCAACTCCTGAGCAGCTCCACACAACCAATTACAAGTCTGTTGCTATGGGCTCCATTCTGATTGGCCTCATTAGTGTCAAAAACTGGCCATATGCAAATTTAGGTCGTATTCCCAACAGAGCTATCATCAACATCATTTACAGCCTGTGTGTGTGTGTGTGTGTGTGTGTGTGTGTGTGTGTGTGTGTGTGTGTGTGTGCGTAAAGATGCTGTTTCAGTGTGTCAGCTGGATCAGCTAACTGAGCCACTGGTTCCTGTTTGCACAGGCAGAGCTTTGTTCCCGGACATCTCAGTCGTTTCTAGCAGTGGCAGCAGGAGCCGGGGGGGTGTTGGTTCTGGTGCTTTCCTGAGACTGTTGGTGTGATTACACGAAGTTGTTTCTGGTGCTTTCCTGAGACTGCTGGTGTGATTAGACGGAGGTGTTTCTGGTGCTTTCCTGAGACTGTTGGTGTGATTAGACGGAGGTGTTTCTGGTGCTTTCCTGAGACTGTTGGTGTGATTAGACGAAGTTGTTTCTGGTGCTTTCCTGAGACTGCTGGTGTGATTAGACGGAGGTGTTTCTGGTGCTTTCCTGAGACTGTTGGTGTGATTAGACGGAGGTGTTTCTGGTGCTTTCCTGAGACTGTTGGTGTGATTAGACGAAGGTGTTTCTGGTGCTTTCCTGAGACTGTTGGTGTGATTAGACGGAGGTGTTTCTGGTGCTTTCCTGAGACTGTTGGTGTGATTAGACAGAGGTGTTTCTGGTGTGTTCCTGAGACTGTTGGTGTGATTAAATGGTGTGTTTCTGGTGCTTTCCTGTGATTGGGAACATTGATTGGACTGTTGGGAACGCCCGCCTGTCAGACAGGCAGTGCTGCAGACAGCATCCCGAGCATCCCGACTGTTTTTCTTTTTTTTTTTTTGTCTCTTGCGGTTCCTAGGTTTTTCGTTCTTTCAACCTGGGGTGGGGGGGGTGTTCAGTCCACTTTTAGGAATGTTCCAAATGGATTCCAGCCTGTACTGTATGAATAAAGAGCAGGAGCTCTGCACCTTCAGATGGGTCACGTTTGGCTTCAGTAGACGTGGACCACTGACCACTGCTTCATATGTGTAGCGACTGTTAGCTCGTGGACCACAAGGCAGAAACCTGGTGCCATCATCATCATCATCATCATCATCATCATCATCATCATCATCATCTGTGCCCTGCAGTCACCTGAAATATTTAAAGGAAGATTTCTCTGGGCTTGTGGCTCTGAATATAGAGCAGCATGGTTGTGTGTTTAGTGCACACACACACACAAGAACACTTTGTGTGTGTGTGTGTGTGTGTGTGTGTGTGTGTGTCTAAGGGACAAGTGTCTCAAGACCACTCGTAGAAACATTTACCTACAAGTGGTGGAAAACATTCACAATTAACTCACCAAACACACGTTAGCCTCCCCTAGCAGGTGAGTGTTTTGGACTCTGTGAATAAAACAATAACTTAGTCCACCTTTAACAGATGGAACCAAAGTCTTCCTACAACAGGAGGTCTGCCTTGTTTGAGGTGGACTTCATTTAGGAGCAAAGCACCAGCAGAAGGTCCGTCCACAGTTAACAGGCGGTCTACAGTCGTTAGATCGATCAACAGTCTTCGTCTGTTGGATGGCGGCTGGAGACATGCTTCTCTCAGCTGTGCTGAACGTGAGGCTGCTCACCATCAGGAGGTGATGGTGAGCGGAGGAACTAGATGTTCACCTGTGAGCCGCTCTCTCATTGGGTGAGCTGATGACCTGATCTTGTCCTTCAGACTTTTCAGGTCCAGACAACAGTTGGAGTCTTTCTGGTCCTGAAGCGGCAGTCCTGCCCCTCCCCCACGTGTGACCACAGGAGACTCAGGTGTTTTTAGTGGCGTTCTCTGTGACGTTTATTCCAGGTGGAATGAGACCCCCGTCCTCAAACAGATCAACTGTGGACTCATAACTAGCATGTTCTCCTGAACACCAGCTGCAGCTGTAGGAGTGGTTTTCTCCTCAAGTCTCCCGTGATGCCATGTCAGCCCAGCCATGAACTCTGACCTTTGCTGAGCTGACAGAAGTCAGCAGCTCGTTGTGTTGGATCAGTTTGTATGGTTGGATGCTTCTGGGGAGGTTCACCATTGTTCCAAGTCTTCTCCATGTGTACACGATGTGTTCCCCTGGAGTTCTTGGATTCTTCCTGGCCTGTTCTGGGTCTCTAGTGTCCCACTGCTGACAATGAAGACTCTCCGTTCATGTAGTCTGATGAAGACCATCAGTGCTGGACAGAGTGTTCCTAACTAGTCTGTAGCGGGCTGTTTAGAAATGGCTGAGGTGTGGTTTTATTTTGTTCTATTTACTACATAAAACAGTGGAATGGGGGTGGGCAGGCCTTTAGTGAACCAGTATATATAGAGCTGCAAGTGTCAAATGAACAGGAAAGATGACAAAGGGGTTCGTAATTAAAGATATCAGATTGACTGGTGCTGATTAATGGAGCGCAGCAGGAAGAGTTCTAAATACACAGATGTTTGCAACTGATAGTTAAAGAAGTCGTGAATGAGCAGCAGCTGCATTGTGAGATCTGCTTCAGCGTTTTAAAATGAGCCGAGTGAAGATCTAAACAACGAGACGTGGTCTTCAAACGAGCTGCCGGATGAAACGTCCTGAGAGCAGCAACACCTGGTTCCTGAGTGTCGGCGTGATGCTGGCGTTCACCCTGTGTGACCCCAGCTCAGAGCTGATCACACTCAGCCCACAGCTCAGCACTGCTGCCATTACCCTGACCTACATGCACATGAATGCTGCCACGCTGCTGTATATGTTAGTGCGGGCGTTATGAAGGCGGCCTTCACCGGTCTAGAACACCTGGTCCCACTGCTCTGTGGTCCGGTTCTGATGCTGAAGCATCCGTTGTTGGTGATGTCAGCAGTGGACTGGTCAGCAGGTTCCCCTGACAGTCTGCATGTCTGACCGGCCTTCTGCTGGTCCATAGATTATTATTACCTCAAAGAAGAGTCCAGGGCAGAGTTGGAGCAGATTCTTTTAATATATTGTTGATTGACTGAGGTGAGTTCAGCTCAACAGGAAATAACTAAACACATAAATGATCTACCATCATGATGGGCGTCGTACCCCAAACACAGTGTCAGGCGCTTCATTGTTTAGCATCACCGGGTCCTGACAGAGTCCTGGTCCTGACAGTCCTGGTCCTGCCCCGCCCCAAACTGACTGGAGATAGCTTGTTAGCCGTTAGCATTCCATAGCCAATCGAAGCATGGCGTGTGACCTAGTGTGGAGCTCTAACATGGCTGCTATGTAGTTCATGTCATCCTCTGACATGTGACGGTGGGGTCACATGACTCCATGGTACACAGATGTTCTCTTTGGTTTTTCTTTACCTGCTAACCGCTACTAGCTGCTTGTTAGCTCATTGGTTGCCATTTTTTGTACCAACTGATCTCCTTCGGTGGACTTTCTCTGATGCTCCAGACATTAGTTGGTGTTTTCTTTCTGTTCCCGACCAATCCCATGATGCTTTGCTCAGAGCGACACCGTATTCGCTCGCGGGTAAGCTCTGACGTAGGAAAACTGTTGCACCGTCAAACTTCTCCATCGTCCTCTGAATCTCCATTCTCTGTTCCTGAACTGCATCAGTCGTCATGGCGATAGATTCATGATTAGAAGAATGAATGGGTTTATGTTAGCCTGATCAGAGAATAGGTTTATGTTAGCCTGATCAGAGAATGGGTTTATGTTAGCCCAATCAGATAATGGGTTTATGTTAGCCCGATCAGATAATGGGTTTATGTTAGCCCGATCAGATAATGGGTTTATGTTAGCCCGACTTACCAGCAGGCTCAGACTCCTGCCAGCGTTGGTGCCAGCCACCATTTTGATGGTTGGTTTAAAGACCAGTGGTGGAGTTGGTGATGCACACATCTGACAAGGTGATGGACTGTTATTGGCTTTTGGAGGAGATGGGAAACATCTGGACCCCCAACCTCAGCCTGACATCCAACCATGACTGAACCGCTGAACAACAGAACCCAATGCCTCCCCAGGCATGGAGAGAGAACACAGCCCAGGAAGGTGGAGGTGGAGGGGGGACAGGAGTTGGAGGGGGGACAGGAGGTGGAGGGGGGACAGGAGGTGGAGGGGGGACAGGAGGTGGAGGTTGAGGGGGGACAGGAGCTGCTGTGGTGACATCAGGTGTGAACGGAGCCTCTGGTCATCAGTTCAGTTGTAAATGTTCTGATTGGTGTTTCAGGTCAGCTGACAACCGACCTGTTTGGTAAACATACACACCGAGAAGGTGGGGGGGGGGGCACAGGGTGTGTGAGATGAGACATTCTGAGGAAGACATTTTAGCAGCAGCCATCAGATCGACAGCTCTGTGTGTGTGTGTGTGTGTGTGTGTGTGTGTGTGTGTGTGTGTGTGTGTGTGTGTGTGTGTGTGTGTGTGTGTGTGGTGGGGGATGGGAGGAAGGAATTAAGAGTTGGCATTATGTCAGGAGAGAGCTGCCATATCTGCTCCCCCCTCCCCACACACACACACACACACACACACACACACACACACACACACTCAGCCTACACACAAAGAACAAGGGTAGCACCAGATGAAGAAACCAAACACACTTTCACCGTTTCTTGGTGTGTCACTCCCATTGCCCCCCCCCCCCGCCTACATGCTGGCTCCTGATTGGCTGCTGTGGTGAACAAACGGCGCTCTGGCTGCGTTTAGGGGCCCCTAAAGTAACGTGTGTTTATTTTTACAGTGCAGGAGGAGGTGGGGGAGGGGCGCGCCGAGGGAGGGGCTTCTTTGTACTCCTGTACAGTCGGGGGGGGGGGATTACAGAACGCTGCCTCGTGTTGGAATGTGACCGGCATGGCATCGCCAGGGGGCGTGTCTGTGGTCAGGCTGATGAAGACCACTCCCCTCAGGAGGGGGGGCGTGTCTGTGGTCAGGCTGATGTCACAGACAGCATTTCACCCGCTGGTGGCGCTGCAGTCGCCCTCGTTCACCCCCCCTCCCCTCCGCTTCACCCCCCCTCCGTGTCTCCTCCTCTTTCCTGTCTTTTATTGCATTGGCAGCGTGCCTTATGTCGGGGGTGGGGGGGTGGAGTGGGTGTGGACTGATGGGGGGGCGTGGCGTGGTGGTGCAGACAGAGGGAGGGGCCAGTGTGTGTGTGTGTGACTGAAAACAGTTCTTATATTATGTAAAGGCAGTCACTGGTAGCTGGGGGGGTGGGGGGGGGTTACTGACGTGTGGCACTAGACAGACCCTGATTGGCTGGTCAGCAGCAGTCGCTGCTCATTACGGGGGGGGGGGGGGGGGGGGGGGGGGTTGGCAGCAAATGGAGGCGACTGTCTCTGCTGCTGCATCACAAATCAATTAGAGGAGGGGGCCGCGCTCCAGTGTTTCACCCCTCCCTCTCAGAGAGGGCACCGGAGACGTGGGGGGGGCCAACGCAGGATGTACAGATTAGCTCCATCACCGCAGCAACCAATCAGGGCAGCAACGGCAGCAACCTGCTGACAGAGGGACAACGACCAGTTAACTCTGTCTGAGTCACAGTCACTGACAGAGTCACAGTCACTGACAGTCACAGTCACTGACAGAGTCAGTGACAGTCACAGTCACTGACAGAGTCACTGACAGTCACAGTCACTGACAGAGTCACAGTCACTGACAGTCACAGTCACTGACAGAGTCACTGACAGAGTCACAGTCACTGACAGAGTCACTGACAGAGTCACTGACAGTCACAGTCACTGACAGAGTCACTGACAGAGTCACTGACAGTCACTGATAGAGTCACTGACAGAGTCACAGTCACTGACAGAGTCACAGTCACTGACAGAGTCACTGACAGTCACAGTCACTGACAGTCACAGTCACTGACAGAGTCACTGACAGTCACAGTCACTGACAGAGTCACAGTCACTGACAGAGTCACTGACAGAGTCACTGACAGTCACAGTCACTGACAGAGTCACTGACAGAGTCACAGTCACTGACAGAGTCACTGACAGTCACTGATAGAGTCACTGACAGAGTCACAGTCACTGACAGAGTCACAGTCACTGACAGAGTCACTGACAGTCACAGTCACTGACAGAGTCACTGACAGAGTCACAGTCACTGACAGAGTCACTGACAGAGTCACTGACAGAGTCACAGTCACTGACAGAGTCAGTCACTGACAGAGTCACTGACAGTCACAGTCACTGACAGAGTCACTGACAGTCACAGTCACTGACAGAGTCACTGACAGAGTCACTGACAGAGTCACTGACAGAGTCACAGTCACTGACAGTCACCCAGAGGTCAGTGGGAGCAGCAGTTCAGGTTCGTGTCTGTTTAGTCAGCTGCTGAACCACTCCAAACCAGCAGGTGGCGTTTGTCTCTCAACCCATCTCTACTCAACGATTCTAAACCGTTTCCAGAGTGTGCTGTGGATCTGAGTCGTGACCAGGAAGTGATCGGGTCTGTGCTTCCCGTGAGTCCGTTCTGATGGCTATAGAATTGTACGTTGACAGTTTGGGGTCCGGCTCCTGGTTGGGTGCCCCTCTGGTTGGTTCAGCTGTGAGGTGAAGGTGGAGGTGTGGGGGGAGAAGTCAGTCCTGTGTCCTTAGGGTTTAGTCTGGAATGTGTTCACTTCCTCCTGTCTCCCTGACGGGGTTAGGTGGGATTGGCTGGAGATGGTTTACAACAGGAGGATGGATGGATGGATGGATGGATGGTTTACAACAGTGGTCCCCAACCCCTGGGCCGTGGACTGGTACCAGTCCGTGGGTCATTTGGTACCGGGCTACACAGAAAGGAAAAATACTTCCGTTTTATTTATTTCGAAGTCTGAAAGATGTATTATTTTCTGTTACATCCGTCTGTCAGTGGTCCCCAACCACCGGGTCGCAACCCGGTACCTGGTACCTGGTCGCGGGACATCAGGTACCGGGTGGCAGAAAAGTTTGACTTTTTTTTTCTTTTTTTATTGATTACCAGTCTAAAGATGTTTTATTTTGAAAAGTGACGTCTGTACTGAATGACACACAGACGAATGCGTGCGCCTGTGCCTCTTGACAGGTCTGGGTCACGTGACAGGTTACCAGCCGTTTCCCCTAAATGAAGGCAGATTATCCTGAGACCCTAAAAGTATCTTAATCCCTGCTTCCATTTCCAATCTCCTGTCTCTGTGAAGTGGGACTTTCTGCAGTGACTGTAAAGAAAACCAAACTGGAGTAGACCGGACGTCCAGAACACACTTCAGGTGTCATTGTCTCCGTTACCCCTAGATCAGTGGTCCCCCACCACTAATTCATTACTGTAATTATTATTATTTGATCGACTTGTTCACCCTTTGATTGAAATGATCAGTATTTGTCCTACGTTGATGAACTGATTTTAAGTCGCTATATTTCAAAATAAACCTCATCAATGCACTTCAATTGAGTTTTTAATATAATTATTTTTTTATAATTATTTTTTTTTACAGAGATATTGATTATCAATTTATGAAAAAAGGTTGTTTATTGTCTGTTGATGTCTGCATTTTACATAAAACCACTGATTTATTATTAGACTACAGCTGTCCTGGTGTGTTAACCATTATGGAGCAGATGAAGACGGTCCCTGGAAATATTGTCTTAGATGAAACCGGTCCGTGGAGCTAAAAAGGTTGGGGACCGCTGGTCTAGGCTAATTTTCTAGGCTAATGCTCTGGGTTACTGCTCTAGGCTAGCATTCTAGGCTAGCGCTCTAGGCTAGCGCTCCACCAGAGCCGTCCCGTTGGGCCCAGCAGCTGTTACAGTGGACACTGTCTTTGTTCGGTTCAGGACTTCATAAACTGTTAACTCTGCAAATTAGATTCCAGTTGATGAATGGAGTGTCTCTGCTTCCTGTGAGCATCATTTATACAGAGGACGGTGTTGAGACGCTCTCTGGTGGGAGGGGGGGGGGGTCTGTCATGTCAAAGGAGAGCAAAACAAGGAACGTCTCCTGTGAGACGCAAAGAGAGTGAATATCTACAGATATTAACTACTATTACCTATTAGGACTAACTTTGTTTTAAGGGTCACTATTTGCTAACCCTAGCCCTAACTAGCCCAAACCTTAGCCCTAACTTTATCAGTAACCCTAACTGTAAGCCTAGCCCAAACTTAAAGCCTATTCTAACCTTAACCCTAGCCCTGACTGGGCTTGTGCTAGCCGATTGCCACTAGGCCATAGGCAAAGTAAATTCCAGAGTGGTTACAAGGTTTTTAGCCTGTGTAGCCACAGTTCTTATTTTTAGGAAAAAAAGGCTAAAACTTACAACGTTTTTGGTCTCGCGAAAATCTCCAAGCGATAACATAAGAAAACAAACTTTTTCTCTCGCTCTTTCCAGTGCTCGTCGGCGCTGGGCCGCTCTTGGACACAGAATGTGGCTTTTTGTGGCAAACTCAATTCTCTTACACTGAGCCACAGTGGCTTAGTCATACTTCCTCCTAGTGCAGGCCCAGCCTGACTTTAGCCCTATCCTAACCTTAACCCTATCCTAACCCTTTCCACCAGTTTTCTTGATTCTAATTATGTTCTAGCTATGTACTAAGCCAGCAGCACGACCTGATGTCGTCAGCATTGAATAGGATCAATGACATTGTCAACTGTAAGAAGGAGTGACACATTCAAATAATGAGATGAAAAGTGTGTCACTTCCTGTTGTCCAGGAGAACCAATAGAGGGACATGTTTGAAGCAGGGACATCCTGCTTCAAAGCGGTGATGTATTGTAATTGTCAGTGTTCGTCAGTCCGTCCGTCCGTCCACCAAATATCTCCACAACCTGCAGATAGAAAGATGAAACCAAAAGCACATGACTCAGGCAGCAAAGGGGATGAAAATGAGATGATGACCTTGACCTTGAGAAAACTAGGTTAGGGTCAAATTTGAACTTTTGTACACTGAGGAACCGGATAAGATAGAAAGACGAATGAGAAGGCCAGTGTGAGTAGGACCATAGATCAAAGCTAGCGCTTGATCTGCTAATGCACTTGCTTTGAGCTATGGTCAAAGCTAGTGCATAACTTTGATCTACCCTGAAAGGTCAAAGCTATGCACTAGTCAGGTACTACTTTCAGGGTACCCTGACCCTCCGCGGGATGTTGTAGTCTGACTCTGAAAACACGTCTGACTTGTTTTATCACGGACTCAAGAGGACGTCTGACTCTTTCCTATGTTACCGCTTTATAAATGACATTAAGCTAATGGTGCATGACCTCCCTGTTCATGTCCAGCAGCCATCTACCCCACTACCCCCACCACCACAGGGGCATCTTCACACAGCAGCAAATCAGTAGCCTTATTCAAAATGGAGAGGACTGTGTTTGAAGGTGTTGTCACCCCGTTTCTCTTGTTTGTATGCAAGTAGTGTGGGAGAAGTGGGCTGCATGCCATGGTCTCACACACACACACACACACACACACACACACACACACATACCAATGACTCATGATCCATTTAAAATAATCCACAGAAGATATCTGTAACATCTGTTTAAAAGCTGATTATCTGTCATTGCAGGTTTAAAACTATTCCATTGATTTAATTGGACCTGCTGAAGTGTGTTTGCACCATGAAGCTCACGTGAGACACCTGTCTGTGTTCTAAACTAGATCCACTGTTATGACCTTATGAACTGTACGCTGTTCTTCGGGACTTACGTGCATCACAAGTAGCTTCACGGCTGCGTGGTCTCCGTATTAATAAAATATTAGACTGGGATTAATTGTTTCATGGAGATTAGTTGTTTTAATGCACAGCATCTGAACTTAGTTTTTGTCCACAACAGAATGAATTGATTTAATGAGCTGACAGTCATGTGTGAACAGTTTCTACAATCCGCAGTGTAGTGAGACAGATCGTCTGTGTGCAAAGTAACATCTTAACAAAAGTACCAAAACTTACCGTCTGAGGCTATAGCGGGCCGTCTGAGGCTATGGCGGGCCGTCTGAGGCTATGGTAGGCCGTCTGAGGCTATGGCGGGCCGTCTGAGGCTACGGTGGGCCGTCAGAGGCTACCTCGGGCCGTCTGAGGCTACCTCAGGCCATTTGAGGCTATGGCGGGCCGTCTGAGGCTACAGCATGAGCACATAACTTTACCTTAACTAAACTTCTACCTTTTAAAATAAAGTTTGCGGTTCATCTAATTGGGGGTCTTCAGTCAATGTGTTGACTGTTTTTGTGTTTCCATAATATTCTCAGGTAAAAACTGCTGGAACTGAGTAAATTAGAGTCAGGCTACTTGATTGGATTAATTTGTTAAATTACAAAAATGAGCAACTTATACAGAGATTGATCATTCATGTCAGCTTAACAGTAGAAGTAGAAGTGGACAATGCCAAAGGTAGTTTTTATTGTTGAAATCTTGTTATTTTTCTATATTATTCAGATTGTGGCCACCGTAGTAATCAGTTTTCTTAAGACTGTTGGGGGGGGGGGGGGGGTAATAAAATGACAGCGTGTTTTCGTCGCCTTTAGATCTCAGGTATAAGATAAAAGCAGCAGTCTGGGAACCAACAGTGACTGTTGGTTATTTCTCCATCCAGCATCTTGATTGGTTCCTTCCATTGTCAGTCACACAGCTAAGCTAACACTCTTCAGAATGCTACGAGCTAACAGACACAGATGCATCATCCCAGTGACTGGTCTGACTCTGAGGTCCTTGTGGTTGAACTGGTTAAACTGGTTGGTGTGACGTAGTTTCCTGTTGGATAGTGACCCCCCGTGGCTTTAGCAGCTGAACTGAACACAGGCAGTGTTCTAAGGTGTGAACTGTCCTGAATCAATGGGTTCTATGGGCTGTCGTGAGGGTGTCACCTGGACATCATCAAACCTCGTTAGACCAGCATGAAAACACCTGCAGGATGACGCCTCTGACCCCAAAATCTTCTTCTTCTTTTCCTTTCGGCTTTTCCCTTCAGGGGTCGCCACAGCGAATCAGTGTCCTCCATCTAACCCTGTCTTCTGCATCCTCTTCTCTCACACCAACTACCTTCATGTCCTCTTTCACTACATCCATAAACCTCTTCTTTGGTCTTCCTCTAGGCCTCCTGCCTGGTAGTTCAAAACTCAGCATCCTTCTACCAATATATTCATTATCTCTCCTCTGGACATGTCCAAACCATCTCAGTCTGGCCTCTCTGACTTTATCTCCAAAACCTCTAACATGTGCTGTCCCTCTGATGTACTCATTCCTGATCCTATCCTTCCTGGTCACTCCCAGAGAGAACCTCAGCATCTTCATCTCTGCTACCTCCAGCTCTGTCTCCTGTCTTTTCCTCAGTGACACTGTCTCTAGACCAAACAACATCGCTGGTCTCACCACAGTTTTGTACACCTTTCCTTTCATTTTAGCTGAAACTCTTCTATCACACATCACACCTGACACTTTTCTCCACCCATTCCATCCTGCCTGGACACGTTTCTTCACCTCTTTTCCACACTCTCCATTGCTCTGGACTGTTGACCCTAAGTACTTAAAATCCTCCACCTTCTTGATCTCTTCTCCCTGTAACCTCACTCTTCCACTTGGGTCCCTCTCATTCACACACATGTACTCTGTCTTACTGCGGCTAACCTTCATCCCTCTCCTTTCCAGGACAAACCTCCACCTCTCTAGCTTCTCGTCCACCTCTTCCCTGCTCTCACTGCAGATCACAATGTCATCTGCAAACATCATAGTCCATGGAGATTCCTGTCTAACCTCGTCTGTCAGCCTGTCCATCACCATAGCGAACAAGAAGGGGCTCAGAGCTGATCCCTGATGCAGTCCCACCTCCACCTTGAACTCCTCTGTCACCCCTACAGCACACCTCACCACTGTCTTACAGTCCTCATACATGTCCTGCACCGCTCTAACATACTTCTCTGGCACTCCAGACTTCCTCATACAATACCACAGTTCCTCTCTGGGCACCCTGTCATAAGCTTTCTCCAGATCTACAAAAACACAATGCAGCTCCGTCTGGCCTTCTCTGTACTTCTCTATCAACATCCTCAAAGCAAATACTGCATCTGTAGTACTCTTTTTTGGCATGAAACCATACTGCTGCTCACAAATGTTCACTTCTGCCCTTAGTCTAGCTTCCACTACTCTTTCCCATAACTTCATTGTATGGCTCATCAGCTTTATTCCTCTGTAGTTGCCACAACTCTGCACATCTCCCTTGTTCTTAAAAATGGGCACCAGCACACTTCTCCTCCACTCCTCAGGCATCTTCTCACTATCTAAGATCCTGTTGAACAACCCAGTCAGAAACTCTACTGCCACCTCTCCTAGACACTTCCAAACCTCTACAGGTATATCATCAGGACCGACTGCCTTTCCACTCTTCATCCTCTTCAGTGCTCTCCTCACTTCATCCTGGCTAATCTTTGCTACATCCTGGTCCACAACAGTCACCTCTTCTAGTCTTTGTTCTCTCTCATTTTCCACGTTCATCAACTCTTCAAAGTACTCTTTCCGTCTTCCCATCACACTGCTGGCACCTGTCAATAGACTTCCATCCCTATCCTTAATCACCCTAACCTGCTGCACGTCCTTCCCATCTCTATCTCTCTGTCTTGCCAGCCTGTATAGATCAGTCTCTCCCTCCTTACTGTCCAACCGAGCATACAAGTCATCATAAGCTTCTTGTTTGGCCTTTGCTACCTCTACCTTCACCTTACGCTGCATCTCCCTGTACTCCTGTCTACTCTCCTCAGTCCTCTCAGTGTCCCACTTCTTCTTAGCTAACCTCTTTCTCTGTATACTCTCCTGTACCTCCTCATTCCACCACCAAGTCTCCTTATCTACTTTCCTTCCAGATGACACACCAAATACTCTCCTACCTGTCTCCCTGATCACATTAGCTGTAGTTGTCCAGTCATCTGGAAGCACCTCCTGACCACCTAGAGTCTGTCTTAACTCCTTCCTAAAGGTCATGCAATACCCTTCCTTTTTTATCTTCCACCATTTCGTCCTCTGCTCTGCCTTTGCCCTCTTCATCTTCCTCACCACCAGAGTCATTCTACACACCACCATCCTATGCTGTTTGGCTACACTCTCGCCTACCACTACTTTACAGTCACTGATCTCCTTCAGGTTACATCGTCTACACAAGATGTAGTCTACCTGTGTGCTCCTACCACCACTCTTATAGGTCACCCTATGTTCCTGCCTCTTCTGGAAGAAAGTATTCACTACAGCCATTTCCATCCTTTTTGCAAAGTCAACTACCATCTGTCCTTCTGCGTTCCTCTCCTGGATACCAAACCTGCCCATCACTTCCTCATCACCTCTGTTACCTGCACCAACATGTCCATTGAAGTCTGCACCAATGACAACTCTCTCACTTCTAGGTATGCTCTGCATCACTTCATCAAAGTCCAACCAGAATTTCTCCTTCTCCTCCAGCTCACATCCTACCTGTGGGGCATACCCACTGACAACATTGAACATCACACCTTCTATTTCTAGCTTCATCACTCTATCCGACACTCTTTTTACCTCCAGGACATTCCTAACAAACTCCTCCTTCAAGATAACTCCTACTCCATTTCTCTTCCCATCTACACCATGATAGAACAACTTGAACCCTGCTCCTAAACTTCTAGCCTTGCTACCTTTCCACCTGGTCTCCTGGACACACAGTATGTCTACCTTCCTCCTCTGCATCATGTCGACCAACTCTCTACCTTTTCCTGTCATAGTTCCAACATTCAACGTCCCTACTCTTAGTCCTATACTCTTGGCGCTCCTTTTCTCTTTCTTCGTGCGAACGCACTTTCCTCCTCTCCTTCTTCGACCAACAGTAATCCAATTTCCACCGGCGCCCTGTAGGTCAACAGCGCCGATGGCGGTCATTGTTAACCCGGGCCTCGACCGATCCGGTATGGAAGTCATAGGTTTGATTCGCATCTTTGATTTGGCAAAAGTTTTACGCCGGATGCCCTTCCTGACGCAACCCTCTGTATTTATCCGGGCTTGGGACCGGCACAATAAGACACTGGCTTGTGCCCTCTTGCGGCTACATTCTCTGACCCTAAAATAAAGTCAATAAATACAAATCTGCTCGCAGGTGAGCTCTGACAGGAGCATCATAAGCTGCTGTAACTCCCTCTGATTCTCTCTTCTGTAACTGGAATCGTTGTCATGGCGATAAATTCATGATTAGAAGCTTGATTTTCACTGACAAGCTCCTTCAGATCCCCCCCCACCCCGTTTTTGAAGAACATCACTGACATCCACAAACGTCCCTGACAGTAGTGGGTTAAGGGCCTTGATGGCCCATTGCAGCTTTTGCAATGATTAATTTGTTGATTGGTACACAGAAATCCCTCAGGGTTTATGCGTTTCAGGAACAACACGCGATTAACGAATTCCGCAATAGAACACCAAACTATCTTATTATTTATGGTAATTTAAACGTTTCTGAACCCCCCCATACTGATATTAAACCACCTTCTATCTGTATTACTTTTAAAACTCTCTGATAGACTGTTTAAAGCACTTTAGTGTCTCATGGAAGTCCGAGAGTCACGAAACATAGCACACTTCTGGATGCCATCAGCCAATAGAATGCAAGTACGGTATCACATGACTGCCTACTAAATATCTGTGATGAGGTGAACATGCATGGTGAACCCTAAACCCAAACCCATAACCCCTAACCCTAACCCCAGTCCTAACCTTAAGCAGAACAGGTTCATAGGACTTGGTTCAGAGGCCTTGTTGGTAGCTGCTCTAGCGTTGCTGACTGGTGTTCTTTTTGGTATCTCTCTAGCGTTGCTGACTGGTGTTCTTGTTGGTAGCTGCTCTAGCGTTGCTGACTCGTGTTCTTGTTGATAGCTGCTCCAGCGTTGCTGACTGGTGTTCTTGTTGGTATCTCTCTAGCGTTGCTGACTGGTGTTCTTGTTGGTATCTCTCTAGCGTTGCTGACTGGTGTTCTTGTTGGTAGCTCTCTAGCGTTGCTGACTGGTGTTCTTGTTGGTAGCTCTCTAGCGTTGCTGACTGGTGTTCTTGTTGCTAGCTCTCTAGCGTTGCTGACTCGTGTTCTTGTTGGTATCTCTCTAGCGTTGCTGACTGGTGTTCTTGTTGGTAGCTGCTCTAGCGTTGCTGACTGGTGTTCTTGTTGGTAGCTCTCTAGCGTTGCTGACTGGTGTTCTTGTTGGTATCTCTCTAGCGTCGCTGACTGGTGTTCTTGTTGGTATCTCTCTAGCGTTGCTGACTGGTGTTCTTGTTGGTAGCTGCTCCAGCGTTGCTGACTGGTGTTCTTGTTGGTATCTCTCTAGCGTTGCTGACTGGTGTTCTTGTTGGTAGCTCTCTAGCGTTGCTGACTGGTGTTCTTGTTGGTAGCTCTCTAGCGTTGCTGACTCGTGTTCTTGTTGGTATCTCTCTAACGTTGCTGACTGGTGTTACTTCTTGTCTTACAGGATGGAGCGGATGTCTGAGGAGGCGCTGAGGCTCAACCTGCTGAAGCGAGGCCTGGAGTCCCCCAGCGAGCGAGAGGAGGCCCTGGCCAAGCGTCTGAAGATGGAGGGCCACGAGGCCATGGAGCGGCTCAAGATGCTGGCGCTTCTCAAACGCAAGGACCTAGCTGACCTGGCAGCCTTGGAGGTTGCAGGGCCCCTTGGAGATGGGAAAGGCCCCGGGGCCAGCACCCTGCACCACCAGAGCCTCATGGGTGCTGCGTATGAGGAGAAGCTGAATGGAAACCTGAGGCTGGGTGGCCATGGTGGGCATGTTGGCACCAGTAAGAACGGGAAGGAGAACATCCTGGATGAGCCAGTGGACATGAGTGCAGGGAGAAGATGGTAAGAAGACTGAATACATAGTCCTGGAAGCTGGTAATGTGTCTGCACCTCGAGTTATCATACCTTAAGCTACTGTAGCATGTAGCATGTAGCTTAGAGATCACAGAGATGGCCACCACGACCACTATCTCCACTAGCCTTTACTTCATCATCCGTGATAAACAGTAAAGTATCCTGTGTAGAAGCCTGACGCTCTGAGATGTTAACAGAGAAAACAAACAACAAGGGGGGCGAGTGTTGGAGCTGCATGAACACAGCAATGCTGCCCCTGGGGGGGTTGTGGGAGAAAGGGGAACTGCAGGACAGTGGTCGGATATGGTGAAGCACATTTGTTCATATCTGTGAATGTTCATCAGTTGAATTGTTTGTAGGTTGAGGACTAGCTGTACCTCCTTTGACTTTTAGTTAAAAGAGGTGACAACACCTTGCTTCGACAGTATATTCCAGCCTGTGTGTGTGTAACACAGCATTCAACGGCTCCGCTATGTGGAGGCTCACTAGGAAGAGTTAACTCCCACCTGTTGACCTGCTGTCTGGTAGCACCAACACGTTGGGTTCAACGCTTCCTTAACCTTCAGGATTAACAGACCTCAAGGTTTCAATTAAAACATTAACTTAAAAGCAAAGTAGAAAAGAGAAGCATTTACACGAGAGTGACTGACAGCCCTCCTGGCTCTTATTGGTGGATTTTTGCTAATTGCATTAGAAAGACAAGTCTGGGCTTTAGGAGTCTGAGTTTTAGGTGTCTTGTTTGCTCTGGTGAGGAAAGGGTGTCAGTTTACAGCAGTGTTAATCCAGCATCTCCTGCCTCTCTGCTGCTCCATCAGCTCCAGGGAGCTAACGGGCCCTGCTAGCACAACCAGAGCACCATTAGCACCCCAGGCCTAGGAAGATGCTAGCTCTCAGGAGCTAATGGTGCTCTGGTTCTCTAACAGAACCAGAGCTGATGCTGGTGCTTCACTCTCAGGTGACGCTCAGGTTCACTGTGATGAAATCACGTCACGTGGTGAAGGTGGTCGTGTACCTCACTCTCCTTGTTCATGTCAGAGTTCTACAGCGACCTCGTTCATGCAGACGTGAATATAGTGTTATAAAATCAATATCACAGACAAACTATGCTGTCCCCTGGTGAACAGCTCACACCAGGTGGACACGTGTCCCAGATGTGAGCAGGAACTGTGGTGACCCGATGGTGACAGTGGATAGCAGACGGTGAACTTGAGCTTCAGATATTTAATAAACGTTCTCTTCCCAAAGCGAGGCGGAGCTGGACAGACGGACTCCGTCTCCAGACGTCATCATCCTGTCTGATAACGAGGCGTCCAGTCCCAGAACGACCCCCCACCCCGAGGAGCGCCTGCACCACGCCAACCTGGACATGTTCAAGGTAACCAGTCAGCAGCCAACCAGTCAGCAGTTTAGACACAAATACTCTATCAGGATTGGATTTCATTAAAAAAACACGTCTGTCAGGCCTTCCATGTCATGTAAAATTCACTGTCCCCCCCACAGGGGGGCGCTGTGAAATGCTGGGGGGAACATGTTACCACAGATACACGGTGCAGTACCAGAATGACATGTAATTACACATCCTCTACAGTAGGAGGCAGCAACGCTTTTATGTCTACTTACTAGTGTGGAACTAACTAATTATTACAGCATGTCAACACACACACACACACACACACACACACACACACACACAGAAGAGTGTGTGCTGGAGGGGGTGCAACATGTTTTCTTCTGCCTTAACAGAAAACAGTTGAAGTGCTGCTTTGTACTGACAATTATTTTTAAAAGTCCAGTGAAACAAACACCAAAGACATTTTAATTCAGAACAGTCGTTCTAATTCTTTGCTGTTTAGTTTAGTCTTGGGTTTAAGATCTCTTTACATCCTGTGAAGCGGTGATGTACTGTAGTTGTTAGTGTTGGTGTGTTCGTTGGTCCGTTAGTCCATTAGTATGTCCACCAAATATCTTCACAACCGTTCAGATGGAAAGATGGAACTAAAGGCACATGACTCAGGCAGCAAAGGGGATGAAAATGAGATGATGACCTTGACCTTGAGAAAACTGGGTCAAGGTCAAATTTCAACATTTGTACTCATCACGGATTTTTAGTAGGCAGTCACGTGATACCGTACACGCATACTATTGGCTGACAGCATCCTGAAGTGCGCTACGTTCTGTGAGTCTCGGACTTCCGTGAGACACCAAAGTGCTTTAAACAGTCTGTCAGAGTGTTTTAGAGGTGATACAGATAGAAGGTGGTTTACTATCAGTATGGGGGGGTTCACAAACGTTTACATTACCATAAAAATATAAGATAAATAGTTTGTCGCTCTATTGTGGAATTCGTCAATCACTTGTGGTTCCTGAACGCAGTAACCACGAGGAACGAGGGGTCGCTTCTAGACCTTTTTAGGTCCACGTCTCTGAAGCCTGATGAGATATAATCACTACACAAAAAACAACCTTTTCAGGAAGCCAGAGGCACAAAAATGTGTAGGTCAGGGTCAAATGTTGAACTCAGGGGTGTCGCGGGATGTTGCAGTCTCTGACTGCCTTGTTTGGATTTGTGGTTGAAGCCCTAAAGGCCAATAACTGATCAGTTCTGATCAATATGCCTGATACACTGATAAAACCTCTGAAAACCAACCCCAGTTTCCTGAGGTGTGGTGTGTCCCTGATGGCGTTGTGTGTCCCTGATGGCGTTGTGTGTCCCTGATGGCGTTGTGTGTCCCTGATGGCGTTGTGTGTTCCAGGGGAAGACCGGGGAGGAGCGGCAGCAGGTGATCAAGGCTCTGAGGGAGGAGCTGCGTCTGGAGGAGGCGCGTCTGGTTCTCCTCAAGAAGCTCCGGCAGAGCCAGATGCAGAAGGAGAACGTCGTGCAGAAGGTCAGTGCCTCCCTTCACCACCACTCACCAAGAGATCCTGGAATCATCACTGGTGGAATGTAAATGAAGCTGTCCTGCTCTGCTGGTGGGGGGGCCCCTGGGGACGGGGCCGCTTCTTCCGGTGTACTGCTGACTCAGATGTTTTACTATTTTAAGAACAGAGGAGCTCAGAGCTTTCAGGTGCAGAGATTACACTTCATCTGGTTCAGCTCAGCCTGTGTTACACACTACATACTACACACTACACAGTACACACTACACAGTACACACTACACAGTACACACTACACACTACACACTACACAGTACACACTACACAGTACACACTACACAGTACACACTACACAGTACACAGTACACACTACACAGTACACACTACACACTACACAGTACACACTACACGCTACACACTACACACTACACACTACACACTACACAGTACACACTACACAGTACACACTACACAGTACACACTACACAGTACACACTACACAATACACAGTACACAGTACACACTACACAGTACACACTACACAGTACACACTACACAGTACACAGTACACACTACACAGTACACAGTACACACTACACAGTACACACTACACAGTACACACTACACACTACACACTACACAGTACACGCTACACACTACACAGTACACGCTACACGCTACACGCTACACACTACACACTACACACTACACACTACACACACATCTGCGCCCGTATGATGAGTACTCTCCTGCAGTTGGTTTTAAGTGCTGGGGTATGGCCTCTGAAGACCCGAACACCAAACCTGAAAGTCCACTGTGGGTCCTGTACACTGTGAGGTGAAACAGTCAGTCAGTCTGTGGGTCCTGTACACTGTGAGGTGAAACAGTCAGTCAGTCTGTGGGTCCTGTACACTGTGAGGTGAAACAGTCAGTCAGTCTGTGGGTCCTGTACACTGTGAGGTGAAACAGTCAGTCAGTCTGTGGGTCCTGTACACTGTGAGGTGAAACAGTCAGTCAGTCTGTGGGTCCTGTACACTGTTGGTAGGGCAGGTTTTGCTGTAACATGAGTCTTAGAGTCAACACAGCAAAGGAAGTACATTGGATTTATATACAGTGGGGAAAAAGAACAAGAGGAGAGGTCTCCAGTTTGTGTCGTATGTTTTATGTCGTACGTTTTGTGTCGAATCGTTTGTGTCGTATAGCTTGCCATATACAGTAGTCTGTCATGTAGTCTGTGTCATGTAGTTTGTGTCGCACAGTTTGTGTCGTATAGTTTGTATCGCATGCATGGTTTGTGTCGTAGTTTGTCATGTAGTTTATGTCATAGAGTTAGTTCGTAGTTTGTCGTACAGTCTGTGTCGTATAGTTTGTCGTACGGTTTATGTCGTATGGTTTGTGTCGTATAGTTTGTGTCGTACAGATTGTGTCATTTAGTCTTTATCGTATTTTTTGTCATATAGTCTGTGTCATGTAATTTGTGTCGTATGGTTTGTGTCGTATAGTTTGTCTCGTATGGTTTGTGTTGTATGTTTTGTGTCGTGTAGTTTGTCTCGTATGGTTTGTGTTGTATGGTTTGTGTCGTATAGTTTGTCTTGCATGGTTTGTGTCATATAGTTTGTGCTGTAGTCTTTGTCAGGTAATTTGTGTCGTGTAGTTTGTCTCAGTTTGTGTCGTATAGTTTGTCATATAGTCTGTGTTGTGTAGTTTGTGTCGTACAGTTGTTATACAGTTTGTGTCAAATAATATGTATCGTATGGTTTGTGTCGTGTAGTTTGTCATGTTGTTAGTCGTATAGTTTGTGTCAGTTTGTATCGTACAGTTAATGTTGTATAGGTTTGTCATGTAGTTTGTGTCATACGGTTTGTGTTGTATAGTTTGTCTCGTATGGTTTGTGTCATATAGTTTTTGTCGTATAGTTTGTCTCCTGTGGTTTGTGTTGTATAGTTTGTCTTGTACGGTTTGTGTTGTATGGTTTGTGTTGTATGGTTTGTGTCATATAGTTTTTGTCGTATAGTTAGTCATATAGTCTGTGTCGTGTAGTTTGTGTCGTGTAGTTTGTGTCATATGGTTTGTCTCGTTTGGTTTGTCTCGTATGGTTTGTGTTGTATAGTTTGTGTTGTATATGTGCTGTGGTCTTTGTCAGGTAATTTGTGTCGTGTAGTTTGTCTCAGTTTGTGTTGTATAGTTTGTCATGTAGTCTGTGTTGTCTAGTTTGTGTCGTACAGTTGGTGTTATATAGTTTGTGTCTAATAATATGTATCGTATGGTTTGTGTCGTGTAGTTT
>CM023622.1:541636-796636 GCA_013358685.1 Antennarius maculatus | reverse complement strand
TTAGACTGCTGTCACCAGCTCTCCCATTGGCTGAACCTGTTCTGTCCAGGTAAACTCCGGGGGGCGCTGGCCCGCATGGAGCCGTTCTTCTGCGCCCAGTGCAGAACCGACTTCACCCCCCACTGGAAGCAGGAGAAGACTGGTCGCATTCTGTGTGAGCAGTGCATGACGTCCAATCAGAAGAAGGCCCTGAAGGCGGAGCACACCAACCGGCTGAAGAACGCCTTCGTGAAGGCTCTGCAGCAGGAGCAGGTCAGTACGTTCAGTCCTGCCCCCCGGGGCAGGGTGTTGATCAGTAACTGATGATCATTATTTATCAGTTAGTGAAGGTCTAGAGGTCAAGAGGTCACACAGAGAGCATTGAGCCAGCTGGAAGATGTCACATGACCATCAGTCCATGAACTTCCTGTTAGCACCGCTCTGATGTGACTTCCTGTTCTTCCTGTCAGGAGATCGAACAGAGGCTGCAGCAGCAGGCGGCTCTCTCCCCCAGCGCTGCCCCCGCCGGCCCCAATACCTCCAAGACCGACACCATGATCCGACATCATGCCCTCCGCCAGGTGCGTGTGGTCGGGACCAGCAGCCTGGTGGCCCCCATGTGGTGACAAGACACCAGTGTCACGAGTGTTCTCACCAATCAGATGTCTGCTCTGTCCCCAGGCCCCCCAGCCCCAGGCCTCCCTGCAGCGGGGTCTGTCCAACTCGGCTCGAGGCGTCCTGTCCAACTTCGCCCAGGCGTCCCAGCTGTCGGTGGCCAGCGGCCTCATGGGAATGACGAGTGCCAAGCACTGCGGCAGCGGGGGGGGCAGCAGCAGTCGACTGCAGCACGACAGCCGGCGCCAGCTTTACAACATCCCAGGTACCCCCCAGCAGAGACCCGGCCCTGTCCAGGTCAGGTAGCACAACCAGATAGTCCATCGCTGCAGACCCCCCCAAACGACTCACTAGAAACTACAGGACCAATCAGAGCCAAGATCCCACACAGCATCAGTGAGACCGGATCTCGTTCTTTACCACGTGTTGGCGGATGGATGCGACATCAGTGAGACCGCATCTCGTTCTTTACCATGTGTTGGCCGATGGCTACGACATCAGTGAGACCGCATCTAGTTCTTTACCACGTGTTGGCGGATGGATGCGACATCAGTGAGACCGCATCTCGTTCTTTACCACGTGTTGGCGGATGGATACTACATCAGTGAGACCGGATCTCGTTCTTTACCACGTGTTGGCCGATGGATACGACATCAGTGAGACCGCATCTCGTTCTTTACCACGTGTTGGCGGATGGATGCGACATCAGTGAGACCGCATCTCGTTCTTTACCACGTGTTGGCGGATGGATGCGACATCAGTGAGTCTGCATCTCGTTCTTTACCATGTGTTGGCGGATGGATACGACATCAGTGAGACCGGATCTCGTTCTTTACCACGTGTTGGCGGATGGATACGACTTCAGTGAGACCGCATCTCGTTCTTTACCTTGTGTTGGCGGATGGATTCGACATCAGTGAGACCGCATCTCTTTCTTTACCACGTGTTGGCCGATGGATACGACATCAGTGAGACCGCATCTCGTTCTTTACCACGTGTTGGCGGATGGATGCGACATCAGTGAGACCGCATCTCGTTCTTTACCACGTGTTGGCGGATGGATACGACATCAGTGAGACCGCATCTCGTTCTTTACCACGTGTTGGCCGATGGATACGACATCAGTGAGACCGCATCTAGTTCTTTACCACGTGTTGGCGGATGGATTCGACATCAGTGAGACCGCATCTCGTTCTTTACCACGTGTTGGCGGATGGATACGACATCAGTGAGACCGGATCTCGTTCTTTACCACGTGTTGGCCGATGGATACGACATCAGTGAGACCGCATCTCGTTCTTTACCACGTGTTGGCGGATGGATGCGACATCAGTGAGACCGCATCTCTTTCTTTACCACGTGTTGGCGGATGGATGCGACATCAGTGAGACCGCATCTCATTCTTTACCACGTGTTGGCGGATGGATGCACATCAGTGAGACCGCATCTCGTTCTTTACCACGTGTTGGCGGATGGATGCGACATCAGTGAGACCGCATCTCGTTCTTTACCACGTGTTTGCGGATGGATGCGACATCAGTGAGTCTGCATCTCGTTCTTTACCACGTGTTGGCGGATGGATACGACATCAGTGAGACCGGATCTCGTTCTTTACCACGTGTTGGCGGATGGATACGACTTCAGTGAGACCGCATCTCGTTCTTTACCTTGTGTTGGCGGATGGATGCGACATCAGTGAGACCGCATCTCGTTCTTTACCACGTGTTGGCCGATGGATACGACATCAGTGAGACCGCATCTCGTTCTTTACCACGTGTTGGCGGATGGATGCGACATCAGTGAGACCGCATCTCTTTCTTTCCCACGTGTTGTCGGATGGATGCGACATCAGTGAGACCGCATCTCGTTCTTTACCACGTGTTGGCGGATGGATGCGACATCAGTGAGACCGCATCTCGTTCTTTACCACGTGTTGGCGGATGGATGCGACATCAGTGAGACCGCATCTCGTTCTTTACCTTGTGTTGGCGGATGGATGCGACATCAGTGAGTCTGCATCTTGTTCTTTACCACGTGTTGGCGGATGGATGCGACATCAGTGAGACCGCATCTCTTTCTTTACCACGTGTTGGCGGATGGATGCGACATCAGTGAGACCGCATCTCGTTCTTTACCACGTGTTGGCGGATGGATACGACTTCAGTGAGACCGCATCTCGTTCTTTACCACGTGTTGGCGGATGGATGCGACATCAGTGAGACCGCATCTCTTTCTTTACCGCATGTTGGCGGATGGATGCGACATCAGTGAGACTGCATCTCGTTCTTTACCACGTGTTGGCGGATGGATACGACATCAGTGAGTCCGCATCTCGTTCTTTACCACGTGTTGGCGGATGGATACGACATCAGTGAGTCCGCATCTCGTTCTTTACCACGTGTTGGCGGATGGATGCGACATCAGTGAGACCGGATCTCGTTCTTTACCACATGTTGGCGGATGGATACGACATCAGTGAGTCCGCATCTCGTTCTTTACCACGTGTTGGCGGATGGATACGACATCAGTGAGTCCGCATCTCATTCTTTACCACGTGTTGGCGGATGGATACGACATCAGTGAGTCCGCATCTCATTCTTTACCACGTGTTGGCGGATGGATACGACATCAGTGAGACCGCATCTCGTTCTTTACCACGTGTTGGCGGATGGATACGACATCAGTGAGACCGCATCTCGTTCTTTACCACGTGTTGGCGGATGGATACGACATCAGTGAGTCCGCATCTCGTTCTTTACCACGTGTTGGCGGATGGATACGACATCAGTGAGTCCGCATCTCGTTCTTTACCATGTGTTGGCGGATGGGTGCGACATCAGTGAGACCGGATCTCGTTCTTTACCACGTGTTGGCGGATGGATACGACATCAGTGAGTCCGCATCTCGTTCTTTACCACGTGTTGGCGGATGGATACGACATCAGTGAGTCCGCATCTCATTCTTTACCACGTGTTGGTGGATGGATACGACATCAGTGAGACCGCATCTCGTTCTCGTTGGTGGAGTAAAGACGTAGTTGGTGTGTTCTCTGACCTTTGCGTGTCTTTTCATCTCTCATTGTTAGGGTAACGTATAGATAATGGATTATTCTCAGGTAAAGTTTGGGTGTTTATTTGTTTTTGTGTTGTTTGTCATAATTTCAGGCTTTGGGTCTTTTTATTGAAATGCTTCTAGTTCTTTTGAATGGGGAAACGTTTGAACTGGTATCTGGAGGTTCTACTGTACAGGTTTCTTCTACTTGTAGAGTAGAACCCCCCCCCCGATGCAGTGTGAGTGATGAAGCCTTTGCCACCAGCTGAATGCTGCCCCCACATCTGGTTTCCCCAGGGTTAAACATCGCCTATCTGAACCCGGCGGCGGTCGGCGCCCACAAGAGCTCCAGCCTAGCGGACCGGCAGAGAGAGTACCTGTTGGACATGATCCCGCCTCGATCCATATCGCAGTCCATCAGCGGACAGAAATGAGCCCTCATGAAACCCCCCCCGCCTCCGCCGAAGCACTCCCAGTTCAACCGACATGCCCACCCCCCCATCGCATGCAGTGCCTGTCCGTGTGCCTACCTTCGACCCCCCATCAGCTCACCACGTGGGAAACAGACACCAGACTGTCAGCGTTAGCGTTAGCGCTCCATTATTATTGGTAGCACTATTATTATACCTGAACTACCATTTTTGCTTCAGTTACTATTAATCATGCTTTTTTCTTTTATAAGTGTTTTGTCCATATTTTGTTTCTCTGCTGTCCCTCCTTTCCTTCGGGGGGCGACGGTGAGTCATCGTAGGGCCGCTTTAGGCCACAATCAGAGGAATCTCCGCTCGACGGTGACGTTTGGACGTGACTATTGCTAGTAACAGAAGATCAACAGGGTGCATTCTGGTTGCTATGCAACATAAAATCTGAACAACTTTGAAGCTTTGTAAAAAGTGTTAGCTCGCTAACTTGAAGTAGCCAAACAAAGTGAAAAGTGCTAACAGGAACAAATCCAGACCAGATTGAGTTGGAACTCCTCTGCTGCTCTTGAAAAGAGCTGGAGGAGTTCGTCCTGAGGAGGGGCACCCGTTCGAATCAGAAAAGTTGTTCTCACCTCGCTCCCATCCTGACATGCCCCCCCACCACCCCGAGGAGCCGCCCCACCGCCGCGGAGTGGATCAAGTGGAGTAAAGTGCAGATGTGTACAAAGGATGATGGGAAAGCTGCTCGTGTGCCCCCCATCCAGCGCCACCATCAGGTTCTCCATGTCGTCCTCCAGCCAGAGATTTGAACAGTGACTCGATGGATGGGTGGGGGCCACGCTGCCGTCATACTAATCAGGACAGACGGATGCAGCGGCCCCCCTCCCCCATCCAACCAGCAGGCCCCAGAGACTCCAGCCAGGACGGCGTCCACCACCTGTCAGCGGGGGGCGACGGTCTCCTGAATGATGGTTCCATCTCATCTCACCAACCCCCCCAGCCCGCCCCTGAACACCTTTGTTCACTAGTATGCACAGACTGAACCCCCCTGACCCAGCAGCTCCTCTTCATCACATGTTCTTTAAGGAAGAGAAGAACTCCAACCTGAAGATGGAAGCACATTATGGTCCAGACCCGTAGACCTGGACGTCTGGGGTCACATTGATATATTTGGGTTTTTGGTTGTTTTCTGATTGCGCCCCACCCCCTTTCTTCTTAGCGTTGGTTTATTTCTTTATTTGTTGCGGCGTCTCCACATGAGAAGGTGGCGTTCCTGTGAGGAACCAGCCCCTGGAGACGATAATAATCACGAGCATAAAAACACACGATTAAACACGTGTGAGGATTCTGTACAGACGCGTAGCTTCAAGGAAACAAGGATGTGGATTCTATCTTTAGAGGAGAAACACGGATCAATCAGTGTGTGCATCTCTGCACACGTCGCCTCACTCCAGAGGAGCACTTTGCATATTTCCAATTGGAAACTTTTTTTCCCTTTGTATGTTTTTTTGTTTTAAACAAGAATAAGAAAAATGTTCCAGAGAGCGGCCGAGGTCTGGATTAGCAGCATCAGTGTGTGTGTCAGTGGATGAATCCTCATTTACCAGTCAGTGTTAGGTGTGACGGGTCAGCGTTAGATCCCCCCCGGCCCCCATTGGTGCACCAGCAACAATACGAGGTCTGGAAAACCCAGCAATAACAAAAAGACAGGGTGTAGAAGGATCGGTCTCCTCTTCTGCAGCGCCGTTTCACCAAAGCATCCAGAAACAAATCTGTTCCCAGAGTTTAGAGGTACCTGATGCAGAAACAGGTCTGCCCCCAGCGTCTGGAGGTACCTGATGCAGAAACAGGTCTGCCCCCAGCGTCTGGAGGTACCTGATGCAGAAACACAACTGTCCCCAGAGTGAGGTACCTGATCCAGAAACAGGTCCGTCCCCAGAGTCTGGAGGTACCTGATGCAGAAACACGTCTGTCCCCAGAGTCTGGAGGTACCTGATCCAGAAACACGTCTGTCCCCAGAGTCTGGAGGTACCTGATGCAGAAACAGGTCTGTCCCCAGAGTCTGGAGGTGCCTGGTGCAGAAACAGGTCTGTCCCCAGAGTCTGGAGGTACCTGATGCAGAAACAGGTCTGTCCCCAGAGTCTGGAGGTACCTGATGCAGAAACACGACTGTCCCCAGAGTGAGGTACCTGATCCAGAAACAGGTCTGTCACCAGAGTCTGGAGGTACCTGATCCAGAAACAGGTCTGTCCCCAGAGTCTGGAGGTACCTGATGCAGAAACACGACTGTCCCCAGAGTCTGGAGGTACCTGATCCAGAAACAGGTCTGTCCCCAGAGTCTGGAGGTACCTGATGCAGAAACAGGTCTGTCCCCAGAGTCTGGAGGTACCTGATTCAGAAACAGGTCTGTCCCCAGAGTCTGGAGGTACCTGATCCAGAAACACGGCTGTCCCCAGAGTCTGGAGGTACCTGATGCAGAAACACGTCTGTCCCCAGAGTCTGGAGGTACCTGATGCAGAAACACGTCTGTCCCCAGAGTCAGGAAGTACCTGATCCAGAAACACGTCTGTCCCCAGAGTCTGGAGGTACCTGATGCAGAAACACGGCTGTCCCCAGAGTCAGGAGGTACCTGATGCAGAAACACGGCTGTCCCCAGAGTCAGGAGGTACCTGATCCAGAAACACGTCTGTCCCCAGAGTCTGGAGGTACCTGATGCAGAAACGGGTCTGTCCCCAGAGTCCGGAGGTACCTGATCCAGAAACAGGTCTGTCCCCAGAGTCTGGAGGTACCTGATTCAGAAACACGTCTGTCCCCAGAGTCTGGAGGTACCTGATTCAGAAACAGGTCTGTCCCCAGAGTCTGGAGGTACCTGATCCAGAAACAGGTCTGTCCCCAGAGTCTGGAGGTACCTGATTCAGAAACACGTCTGTCCCCAGACAGAGGTACCTGGAAGTACCTGATCCAGACTCCAGTCCCAGTGTGTTCCTGGTAGGAGTCACCCACACTCGTGTAACCAGTGAGGGGCGTGTCCTCAGGAGGGCGGGGCCTGTAGGCAGCAGCTGTGTTTCCAGCGGTGCTGAATGGACAGTGTTATTATAACGGACGCTGGAGGTTGTGAGATCAGATCCTTCACACCCACCAGAGGGTCTGTGTGTGTGTGTGTGTGTGTGTGTGTGTGTGTGTGTGTGTGTGTGTGTGTGTGTGTGTGTGTGTGTGTGTGACGGAGTGGTGGAGCCTGGCTGAGGTCCACCAACAGGAGTGTGTGTGAACCGACTGGTTCTGGATGACTGTTGTCTACACCTGAACTCATTCTTTGACTTCCTGTCCGACGCGCTCCAGGGCTACCAGACCCCCACCTGGTATTTAACAGCCCCCCATCAGTGAGGACCCCCCCTGCAAAATTCATTTCCTTAAGGACATAAATGTTGTTTTATTTTTGTGGTGTTTTTTTTATTTTTTTGGTGCAAGAATCAAAGCCAGTTGATTTCAGACCCGGTGGTTCTTGTTCTCACACACACACACACACACACACACACACACACACACACAGTCTTTATTTCTATTGATTTGCTGAGCTGGTATCTTTTCACTCTGACTCATTCCCTGTTGATTCAGTTCCATTCTCAGTTACCATGGCAACACATGCTAGGCAATAGAAGACTGTTAGCCTAAACGCCGACCAAAATAGTAAACGCAATGAATCATAGAGATGGAAATGAAAACCCAAGAACAGTAAGTGTGTTCATGCAGTGTGTGACACCGTAGAACAAATCGATCGATTGATGGATTTGTTCTACGGTGATTCAGCCCAGATGTTCTGTCCCAATGAATTCACACTGAACTCGGCTCATGGATCAGATTTGCAGGTTCTCTCTGATTGGTTTGTCCCGCTGCTCTTCATCACTACTCTTCATACCTGCACAAAGGCCTCGTGAGTTCTCCCTGTCTGACGCACTATGATGCACTATGATGCACAAACGTTTGAGGGTCCAGACCCGTCACACCCGTCCTTTAGGCCAAGAACAGCAGACCACCAGAGGTGTGTTCACACGTTACTGATGTTTACCTGCAGGAAGCATCGCTTTGACCTAAAACCACCAATCAGCTGGTTTTCCTCTGAACTTTTTCTGCTACTCGATTTGAACTCAGTACCGTGTTTCTGGGCGTGTCCTTTTGCCCCCGATCTGAAGGTGGAGGGGGAGAAGCTCCTGTCTCTCAGATACATCCAGACACCTTTGATTCGGGCTACGGATTGTTTTCAAATTTAAACGTTTCGATTTCAAAAGTCATTCTTTTTTTTTTCTTTTTTTTTCCTTCAGATGTCTCACTTCGGTTTTCTAGCTATTGCAGTTAAAAAATGCATTGACTATGAAATTAATTACACAATATTTGCTAGGTTTGAAGTAATAATGACTTATTGTACATAAGCATTTTTCCTCCCTTGTACTGAAAAAAGACATTAAATGGTTGTATATTGTGTAGAAAAGCAAACAAAAAGCCATGAATATTGTGAAGCTTGTCATTTCGTTTTGTGATCTCTGTGTATTATTGTGTAAGAAATGTGCAAAATGTTTGGGATTCTACACCCCCCCCACCCCGCCCCCCTGCTTCTTAAAACCATTTCCCAAGATGCTTTTGTTGTGGGCAGGTTAGCGTTTGCAGGAACGTTGTCCCTGGTTCCGGTGAACGGTGTGTGTAGCCACACGCCTGAACTTCTCTGGTTTGGTCCAGAACCAACAGACATTCTGACGATTAGAGGAATCTGAGAACCATGTAGTAACGGTTTGGCTCCATTACAGAAAGTGTAGAACATTCCAATGTTGTCATGTTGGAAACTATTTTCAGCTTCCAGAGAGGGAAGCTCACTGATTGGGCAGAGAGTCGCTGCTCCCAGATGGAACCTGAGGCGTGAGGAGGTCCACTGGCTTCACACCCAGAGCACCAGAGAAGAGCTGACCCTGAGTCAGTGACACCTTTCCTGTCTGTAATGTAGAATTTGATTGGTCCCAAACCATTTGGCTTTACTTCCATTGGCTGTCGCTAATGCAGGGAAACACTAAATTCCTTTCTCCTTTTATTTCAGTTAAACTGTAGAAGCATTTGTTTTTGAATAGTATCGACAATGGGAATCAGAAAAGGATGATGATGATGATGAAATCGACCAGAGACTAATAGAAGTTTTGTTTTGCTTACATCAATCCTGACCTTTTGCACATACTTGATATTTAACTGTCTTCAAAAAAGTAAAAGAAAATAATGCTGTTTGAATACTGCCAGTTGATTGACAATTATGCATTGATTGAAAAAAATAAGCTAATTTTGGAGGAAATAACTTTGTAATATTTATCTCTTGCAAGCTATGTTTAATAAAGGTTGAAACAATTTGCTTCCAAGTGTGACTTCATTCACTGTGGCAGGACTGGAACGGGTTTCTGACTGTCCATCAGGCTGCTTCAGTGGATGGACGTCCTCCAGGACACCAGGGGTCACTACTGTTCTGGGTTTGTCCGTGTCTGAATCAGCTGCTATCATTTTAATCGACTTCTTTATATGATTGTGAACTGGATTAGATTTAATCTCATAGAACTCAGAACCTCCGTGACAGAGGTGACATTCATTTTAATCATAAAGGATCATTTCGATATGACTAGTCCTCTCATGGTTCACCTGCTGTGTTTTCACTCGACCCACCTCTGTTCAGCCTGTTGGCCAAGCTTTGCTCTTTCCCCACCTTCCTGTCTTCTTTTCCAATGGTTGAATTTAAGATTTTAGCTTTATAACCATTTGCTTTCACGCGCACACACACACACACACACACACACACACACACACTGGATCTAGGTCTCCTTGAGTGAAATGACGATTCAGCTGTTATTTTAAACCAGGGGCGTCAAACTCATTTTCACTGAGGGCCACATTAGCATAACGGCTGTCCTCAAAGGGCCAGATGTAACTAATAAATGTAACTATGCACTTGTGGGCCACATAAAGTGATGTGGAGGGCCACATTTGGCCCCCAGCCTTGAGTCGGACACATGTTTAGAGCATAACCAGAATCACCACCAGCTTCAAAGTTTGTGGGTCCTATTCTACCAATAGGTGGCGTTATTAACTACAATACAGTGATCTCTCGTTCCTCATGGTTTAACCCACAAATAACAAAATTACGCAATACAGTGACAAACTATCTTATTGTTTACGGTAATTAAAACGTTTATGAACCCGCCCCCTGCTCCCCATAGCCCGTACCACCTTCTATCTTTATTACCTTTTCCCACACTCTGATAAACTGTTTAAAGCACTTTTGTATTAAAGAAAAGTGTTTCCTTAATACTTCCAGATGCTATCAGCCAATAGAATGTGCGTATGGTATCACGTGACTACCTACTAAAAATCTGCGATGTAGTGAAGTTGTGCACCTTGAAGTGTGAACACGTTGACTTTTTGCAAAGTCAACTACCATCTGTCCTTCTGCGTTCCTCTCCTGGATACCAAACCTGCCCATCACTTCCTCATCACCTCTGTTTCCTGCACCAACATGTCCATTGAAGTCTGCACCGATGACAACTCTCTCACTTCTAGGTATGCTCTGCATCACTTCATCAAAGTCCAACCAGAATTTCTCCTTCTCCTCCAGCTCACATCCTACCTGTGGAGCATACCCACTAACAACATTGAACATCACACCTTCTATTTCTAGCTTCAGACTCATCACTCTATCCGACACTTTTTACCTCCAGGACATTCCTAACAAACTCCTCCTTCAAGATAACTCCTACTCCATTTCTCTTCCTATCTACACCATGATAGAACAACTTGAACCCTGCTCCTAAACTTCTAGCCTTGCTACCTTTCCACCTGGTCTCCTGGACACACAGTATGTCTACCTTCCTCCTCTGCATCATGTCGACCAACTCTCTACCTTTTCCTGTCATAGTTCCAACATTCAACGTCCCTACTCTTACTCGTATACTCTTGGCGCTCCTCTTCTCTTTCTTCGTGCGAACGCACTTTCCTCCTCTCCTTCTTCGACCAACAGTAGTCCAATTTCCACCGGCGCCATGTAGGTGAACAGCGCCGATGGCGGTCGTTGTTAACCCGGGCCTCGACCGATCCGGTATGGAAGTCATAGGTTTGATTCGCATCTTTGATTTGGCAAAAGTTTTACGCCGGATGCCATTCCTGACGCAACCCTCTGTATTTATCCGGGCTTGGGACCGGCACAATAAGACACTGACTTGTGCCCTCTTGCGGCTACATTGCAAATTTATTATCTGAATTGTATAAAAAACACGCAAAAAGAGGTAGTGCTCTTCTCAGCTGCGTTGCAGCAAGACCCATTTACTGCAGGCATTCGGGGACACTGGGGGGAGCCCGGATATCTGTATTAGACTTGTTGTCAGGAATAAGCTTTTTAAACTTATGCAATTGGCTAAGTCTCCTACTTTACCTCAATAACAAGAACCCACGGAATAAAATTTTAAGACTACGCTGCTTCAGTTTTTGGCACCCAACGTGGTGAGAGGGGGAGATGAAGGATCATCAACTCCGTCACGATATTGGCCGTAAACAGTAACGACGACCTAGGACGATCCGGTTGGAAACATTGTTCTTCATCTCCCAGTGGCCACAATTAACAAAGGCAAGCAGAAAACCTGTTGTAATAACCAAATTTCTGCAATTGAACTGACTAAGGGGGATGAGTGATAATGTTATAAGATTAAGTTATCAAAAATAGAAGTTCTGGTTAGGTTTGAGGCCTTCTGACAGCGATTCAGTAAATTCTACATAGGTTGAAGGCCTTCCAGAAATATTGTAGATTGTAGGTTGGAGTCCATCCGACAGGCGAGGACGGAGAAACAGATGATGGATTGGACACATGTTAGTCATGACCTCAGGCCAAAGTTTAGCAGTAGGAGAGGTGTTGCAATTGTTAGGTACTGGCACTAACCTCTATGAAAGTTTCAGCTGTCAGAACCACAGCAGGTCTGAATGGTGTGGGAGCAAAGACACCGTTCGGACAATTCGGCAGAGCCTCGTTTAACGTGCTGAGAGATGAGTTTCCAACACCCTGTGACAACCCCCTACCTCGCTCCCATGGGATGGTAAGGAGGAAAGATTGGTGTATTACAACAACTGCCTGGCCAAATGGTCAGCGGCAATGGGAGCTCATCCCGTCAACAATGAGGTAACTGAGAAACTGTTTAGAACAGCTTTCTTGAATGATTTGCCACTTCCACTGACGAACAAATTAACAGGCGATCCGGATTTCTTTATTATGAAGGCCGTTTCCGACATCACCTTGTGCGTCATTTAACACTTTACCAGAAAACAGAAGCCGACTACATCACCAACATGCAACACATGCAGACACAATTACTTAAATTACAATTAGCTGAGGCTACGGCTAAGGTAAATGACAAAAAGGTCGAGAAGAACTCTAACCCTGCTGGCAGTGTTATGTGGCAGGGTCGTGTGTTCCGTGTATGCCATATGGAAGCCTTGGATTCAGTCCTGTGCACCCTACCTGCCTCCTATTGATCCTCTACATTGCACACTGTTTTATGATAGGGACCATGATGATGATGAAACATACGAAGATAGGTTCAGATCACACATAGACGATAGTTGGTAGTAACATTCCGAGCACATTTACATCTCAACTGAAGGCGTTGCAGCACACACGATTTTGACACCAGAACAGAACACGTAGTTTGAAATGGGAAGCACATCATAAATACATACATTTTCTGCCGCTTCATCCGCTGTAGCAGGTCAAAGGGAGCTGGAGCCTATCTCAGCTGGCATAGGGCATGAGGCCAGTGTACCGCGGAGCCACACAGAGACACAGACAACCACGCACACACACTCACTCCTAAGGGCAACTTGGGACCGGCCAATCAACCTGAAGCGTATGCTTTTGGAGGTGGGAGGAAGCTGGAGAACCCGGAAAGAACCCACGCAAACACGGGGAGAACATGCGAACTCTGCACAGAACAAGACTCGAACCCGGGTCCACCGTGTTGTGAGGCGACAGCGCTACCCACTGCACCACCATGCTGCCCGGAAGCACATCAGTTCCCCACATTTCATTGGCGATGTCTTCAGGGCATGAGCCGAGGGAACTGGGACCCACGGTCAAACGCTTAGTTAGCCTTACTGATTGACAGGATTCAAAACTTCCACTAGTTCAATTCTCACCATCAACTAAATCAAACAGAATTTTAGCTTCCATGACTGACACAGCGACACTGCAACATCACCTCAATTCACGCAAACATGGCAGAGACTTAACAGATCATGAGGATAGAATGTTAGATTCTACCCTTAAAGGGATATGGTCTACAGGTCCATTTGATATAGGGCACTGCAAAGATAACCCTGATGTTGTACTAAACATTTCTGATGCATTTCTGATGTTGTTTGCAGAAAACAGTATCTAAGGTTGGAAACCGCAAACGAGGGGATGGAGAGTACACTATGTGGACTGTGGGATGCTGATGTTCTGGAAGAATCAGACTCAATTTGGTCAACCCAATTGAGGCCAGTTCAAAAAGCAGACGGAGTAAGTTATCGAATGGCACATGATTTGAGAGCCATAAATGATGCAACTAACTCCAGTTCTACCTGTACCTGATCCACATAGGGTATTGAAATCACTCTCACCTAAATTCAAATGGTTCACAGTTGTGGATTTGGCAAATGCTTTCTTTTGCTTACCTCTACATCCAGACTCCAGAAAATACTTTTGGTATCATGGAGTCCAGCTGCAATGCACCAGACTCCCCCAAGGATTAAGAACAGCCCTGGAATCTTCAATCAGGCTTTGAAAACAATGTTGTCTGACATGCAGTTACCTGAAGGTTGTGTGTCAGTTCAGTACGTGGATGATCTCTTATTGGCAGGTGAGACACTGGAAATTTGTTTAGCAGCCACTGAGAGTTTATTGAGGAAATTGTTCTCATGTGGTTTTAAATGTAGCCGCAAGAGGGCACAAGCCAGTGTCTTATTGTGCCGGTCCCAAGCCCGGATAAATACAGAGGGTTGCATCAGGAAGGGCATCCGGCGTAAAACTTTTGCCAAATCAAAGATGCGAATCAAACCTATGACTTCCATACCGGATCGGTCGAGGCCCGGCTTAACAACAACCGCCATCGGCGCTGTTGACCTACAGGGCGCCGGTGGAAATTGGATTACTGTTGGTCGAAGAAAGAGAGGAGGAAAGTGCGTTCGCACGAAGAAAGAGAAGAGGAGCGCCAAGAGTATAGGACTAAGAGTAGGGACGTTGAATGTTGGAACTATGACAGGAAAAGGTAGAGAGTTGGTTGACATGATGCAGAGGAGGGAGGTAGACATACTGTGTGTCCAGGAGACCAGGTGGAAAGGTAGCAAGGCTAGAAGTTTAGGAGCAGGGTTCAAGTTGTTCTATCATGGTGTAGATGGGAAGAGAAATGGAGTAGGAGTTATCTTGAAGGAGGAGTTTGTTAGGAATGTCCTGGAGGTAAAAAGAGTGTCAGATAGAGTGATGAGTCTGAAGCTAGAAATAGAAGGTGTGATGTTCAATGTTGTTAGTGGGTATGCTCCACAGGTAGGATGTGAGCTGGAGGAGAAGGAGAAATTCTGGTTGGACTTTGATGAAGTGATGCAGAGCATACCTAGAAGTGTGAGAGTTGTCATTGGCGCAGACTTCAATGGACATGTTGGTGCAGGTAACAGAGGTGATGAGGAAGTGATGGGCAGGTTTGGTATCCAGGAGAGGAACGCAGAAGGACAGATGATAGTTGACTTTGCAAAAAGGATGGAAATGGCTGTAGTGAATACTTTCTTCCAGAAGAGGCAGGAACATAGGGTGACCTATAAGAGTGGTGGCAGGAGCACACAGGTAGACTACATCTTGTGTAGACGATGTAACCTGAAGGAGATCAGTGACTGTAAAGTAGTGGTAGGCGAGAGTGTAGCCAAACAGCATAGGATGGTGGTGTGTAGGATGACTCTGGTGGTGAGGAAGATGAAGAGGGCAAAGACAGAGCAGAGGACGAAATGGTGGAAGATAAAAAAGGAAGAGTGTTGCATGACCTTTAGGAAGGAGTTAAGACAGGCTCTGGGTGGTCAGGAGGTGCTTCCAGATGACTGGACAACTACAGCTAATGTGATCAGGGAGACAGGTAGGAGAGTACTTGGTGTGTCATCTGGAAGGAAAGTAGATAAGGAGACTTGGTGGTGGAATGAGGAGGTACAGGAGTGTATACAAAGAAAGAGGTTAGCTAAGAAGAAGTGGGACACTGAGAGGACTGAGGAGAGTAGACAGGAGTACAGGGAGATACAGCGTAAGGTGAAGGTAGAGGTAGCAAAGGCCAAACAAGGTGCTTATGATGACTTGTATGCTAGGTTGGACAGTAAGGAGGGAGAGACTGATCTATACAGGCTAGCAAAACAGAGAGATAGAGATGGGAAGGACGTGCAGCAGGTTAGGGTGATTAAGGATAGGGATGGAAGTCTATTGACAGGTGCCAGTAGTGTGATGGGAAGATGGAAAGAGTACTTTGAAGAGTTGATGAACGTGGAAAATGAGAGAGAACAAAGACTAGAAGAGGTGACTGTTGTGGACCAGGATGTAGCAAAGATTAGCCAGGATGAAGTGAGGAGAGCACTGAAGAGGATGAAGAGTGGAAAGGCTGTCGGTCCTGATGATATACCTGTAGAGGTTTGGAAGTGTCTAGGAGAGGTGGCAGTAGAGTTTCTGACTGGGTTGTTCAACAGGATCTTAGATAGTGAGAAGATACCTGAGGAATGGAGGAGAAGTGTGCTGGTGCCCATTTTTAAGAACAAGGGAGATGTGCAGAGTTGTGGCAACTACAGAGGAATAAAGCTGATGAGCCATACAATGAAGTTATGGGAAAGAGTAGTGGAAGCTAGACTAAGGGCAGAAGTGAGCATTTGTGAGCAGCAGTATGATTTTATGCCAAAAAAGAGTACTACAGATGCAGTATTTGCTTTGAGGATATTGATAGAGAAGTACAGAGAAGGCCAGACGGAGCTGCATTGTGTTTTTGTAGATCTGGAGAAAGCTTATGACAGGGTGCCCAGAGAGGAACTGTGGTATTGTATGAGGAAGTCTTGAGTGGCAGAGAAGTATGTTAGAACGGTGCAGGACATGTATGAGGACTGTAAGACAGTGGTGAGGTGTGCTGTAGGTGTGACAGAGGAGTTCAAGGTGGAGGTGGGACTGCATCAGGGATCAGCTCTGAGCCCCTTCTTGTTCGCTATGGTGATGGACAGGCTGACAGACGAGGTTAGACAGGAATCTCCATGGACTATGATGTTTGCAGATGACATTGTGATCTGCAGTGAGAGTAGGGAAGAGGTGGAGGAGAAGCTAGAGAGGTGGAGGTTTGTCCTGGAAAGGAGAGGAATGAAGGTTAGCCGCAGTAAGACAGAGTACATGTGTGTGAATGAGAGGGACCCAAGTGGAAGAGTGAGGTTACAGGGAGAAGAGATCAAGAAGGTGGAGTGTGGAGGAATGGAGGAGGACAGGTTTTCTTAGGGGGCTCCCATAGCTATATATAATTGGTAATAGCTTACTATTGCCATGCAGCAAATACTGCATCTGTAGTATTCTTTTTTGGCTAATGTTAGCTAAATATTGTGCTTCAAAGATCTAATTATATTCTCAGTAACTTTAGTGAACCAACAAAAATATTTTGTTTGCCATGATGTCTAATACAGTTGAGTAAATAATTTTCAAAAAAGGGTTTGTTCATGCATAGCATCAATTACTGTCATGACCCACAATAATTCCTGCGAGTCACTTGTAAACATGTGAAACCACAATGTCTGTCAGTTTACTGTAAAATTGCATGTTACTGTCATTTGAAATCATCTTTATTTATATGTAACCTTCCCATCACTGTTTAGACTCCAGTGTGGAGGTGGAGGCTGGGATCCTTCATCTTTCTCCTGTAGTCTTCATCAAACTCTTCATTCTGGGCCACAGTGAAGTGGTTCTTCCAGTCACCAACCTTCCCTGTGGAACAAAACCAGGAACAGGTGTGTTACCTCAGCTGCAGGCGGAGAACATGTTTTGTGTGATGCCAGATTTGTATTTAACTCTTTGTTCATTTCCACATTACCTTTTCTCATCAAAGGTGAAATTTTGAAATCCATCCATGGACTGGTAGAATAGTTGACCATATTATTGTTTTTCATATTGTCAAACTGCACTTCACATAAAACTTGTTTCTTCTCCTCTGGTGAGGGAGACAAACCCAGAAAGAAACAGAGTTTGTCTAATTCTCCTGCTCCGTCCTAAAAATACCACAAGACAAAGTTATTTCATTATTCCCAACTAGACAGATTTAGAATTGTTGTCTGAACAAAGCAAACCCACAAAGACAATAAATGAACAGCATCAATAACCTGCTGAGGTGTACCTCAGAGATGTCTTCATAGAACATGTAGTGGAGGTTTGGATAAGTCTGTTTTTTCTTCCACCAGCCGTTCACATGGTCGTACCAGGATCCAAACACCACTGAAGAAACAGAATACAGGTAGTCCTCAACATACGAACTTGACTCATCGAGGTTGTTCATAAGCTCAATTATTTGTACGTTGTTTATTAAATTTCAACGTATAATCACCGTTTGAGGTCATTTAAGTACTATTACTACTCTAATAGTAATGTCATTACTACTCTTATACTAAAGTAATATCATTACTACTCTAAATACTAAAGTTCTATTCCCTCAGACTGACCAGAAACAATTACAGGACATTAAAACAACATAGAAATAAATAAAATCCTGTTGTACCGTAATGTAACTTTAACATCTCGTGCTCTGCTGGTTGAATTTTCTCCTCAGGGGTGTAGAGGCTAATCCAGGCTTTAATCACTGAGGTATTCCACCACACTAATGTAAATGATGTGATTCCTGGTCATTAAAAGTCTGACATGACGCTTTGTTTGATTACTCTGTTTTCTTTCTATGAAGTTTCTCAGTTAACCTGATCAACAGTTAGCGTTCAGTGCCGGTTAATGCTTACGGGCAGACACCTAACCCAAAAAAATTGGTTCCACATCATTAACCACCCACAGATGCACCACCCGATAACAAAAGCATAAAATATAAAATACAGGTACATTTTGTTTCGAGTTAAGTTGTTCTCGATTATATGCCAATTTGAAAAACCACACGGAAAAATTATAAAGTTTATGTTTAAACAGATAATATGTTACTGTACAGTAAATAAGGATTAAATCATATTATCATCTTAATATACGTACATATAGTTACAATATCTATCGCTACGTGTCACTCATGATTTATGTGATTGTTTTTAATACAGATTAGGGGTGTATAATGTTTAAAGACCTGAAAAAACTCAATGACACCAAGTTACATTATTGATGATGTGTTCAGATACATCGGAAGATGTATTCAAGAACTACCTACTGTGGTGTAACCAGTACGACCAGGAAGAGACTGGTTGATGACCAGGAATCGTCTGGAGAAGACTGGAGAAGACTGGAGAGACAGATGGTATCTTGAGAAGATTGTTTCAAAAGTTGCGCTAAGATCCAAGAGAGCCAGTATAGAAACAAGTCCTCTGTCAGAAGCGGTAAGAAGATCATTGCTAATAATTGCTAATATGCTATGGTTCTGGATGCTGAATTCTGGCTCCACAACAAAGGTCTGGTGGGAGTGGTGTCCCATGGCAGAGCAGGCTTGTTCACAACCTCTCAGCAGAAGGAGAGCACAGGGTAGGAGAAGTGGAGACGGATTCAGGAGAAGGTGAGGGCTGCAGTGGAGGAAAGAAGATCTAGCAGAGCAGCTGGGTTGAGGCAACAAGGGACCTGAACAAGGTGGGAGCAGGCTGTGGAGCAGAAGGTCACGTGGATGGACCTCTGGCAGGCTGAACCACACTGCATCATCTTCCTGATCCAGGCAGTGTCCCGCCTATCCCGGTGAACCTGTACACCTAGGGGAGAGTTGAGACCCTAAGTTGCCCACTGTGATCAGCAAGGGGAACATTGGAACACATACTGAGCTCTTGCCTAAAAGCTCTTGATACACCTGGTGCCATAATCAGGTGCTGAAACCGATTGCAGCTGCAGCCAAGTGCCCAATACCACCAGCGCAATTGCTTTTGTCAAGGAGCACTGCCGAGGGCAGCAGGGATCTTAGTAACGGCACCGGATTGGCAGCTCATAGAGAAGTTGAAGAAGCAATTGAGCTACCCACATTGTCAGCACCACCCTGAGGCCAAATATACTTCTCGTCTCAGAAAGCACCAAGAACATCATTATCATGGAAGTGATGGTGCCATGGGAGGACTGCTTGGGGGAGGCTCATGAAAGGATGAGGACCAAACGGGAACAGCTGGTCATCAATTGTCAACATCAGGGCTCGAAGGCAAGGTGCCCATTGGGGTTGGCTGTAGGGGATTTGTGGGCCACTCACTCCGCAAAGCTCTGAGTGCACTGGGCAACACAGAAACATCAAGGAGCAGAGCCATCAAGAAAATCACTAAAGGAGCTGAGAAAGCCTGGAGATGGCTCTGGATGCGGAGATAAGGCCCATGGAGACATGAAAACACTATCTCTATGGTACTTTAGCATGTAGCACAACCTTACCTGTAGAGCAAAGGAAAAGGAAGAAGGTGGAGTTATTGTTGGTTAGAGTCAGCGTTGTCATCAGAAAGATGGTCATCACTACCACTATCTTCACTAGCCTTTGCTTTGTCATCAGGATAAACAGTAAAGCATCAAAAGGTACGAGGCTTAACCCTCTGAGATGCTAACAAAGACGACAAAACAATGAACAAAAAGAGGGATAGACGAGTGTTGGAGCTGAAAGTGTTGGCAGAAAGGGGAACTGCTCATGTTTCTTCATATCTCCAAATGTTTGTACGTCAAATGTTTGTAAGTTGAGGACTAGCTGTACATGGAACCCAGTGAGATGGTCCATCACTGTGTTTGTGTCATCCAAACATCTACATACATCTTCCACTAAAAGACTGACATTTACCTTTTCCTTTCATAAATTTGTGGCAGAAGCTGTTCCAGTCTCCAGGGTCAGGCTTGATTGAGACCATCCGATCAAAGTGAAAATAAGACACCACGTTGTCTTTGGCATTGCGGGCTACGTAGACAATCTATGGACAAAGTTTGAGTATTCTCACCATTCAGCCTTTAAATAGAACCTTCAATGCTGTTGAACATTGTTTACATTTTTTGTATACTGTCATCCCTCATTACTCACGGTTAATGCGTTCCAGGAACCACCTGCTAATAACGAAATTCCGCAATATAGTGACAAACTATTTATTTTATTATTGACGGTAATTTACACATTTATGAACCTCCCCATACTGATATTAAACCACCATCTATTTGTATTACCGTTTCTCACACTCTGATAGACTGTTTAAAGCACTTTTAAGTGTTTCTTTAATACACAGAAGTACGCTGTGTGCCGTGAGTCTCGGAATGCAGCGCATTTCCAGATACTGTCAGCCAATAGAATGCGCATATGGTATCACGTGACTACCTACTAAAAATCTGCGATGAGCTGAAGTCGGGCACCTTGAAGCGTGAATACGTGAGGGATTACTGTATACAGAAGTTATGCAAATAACACACAAACTACCAACCTTGCAAGTTTGTTCCCAAAAGGACTTTGGTATTAACTGGACTGGAAGGTGAGTCTTACTGATTCGGGGAGAGGTGGGCAGATTCTCTGCCACGTCAACTCCTGCATGAAAAGGAAATGATGGAGAAAACAAGCCCTAATGATCTGAAATCCTTGAATACGCTTTTATCTGCCAACATGTGGTCGATAAGTCTTGAAGAAGCATATTAATGTAGATGAATGGATAGGTATGCAATTTAATTTCTGACTTAAATTCATGAAATACCACTTCAAAGTAAGTAAATGTCATTTGTGTTCATTTGTTCACATTGTTTGTGATCCATTTCTAAAACAGACCTTCATGCATTAAGTTCATTCATTGTGTATTGTCCTGTACATTTTAGGAGGACTGCTGGACATTAACCCACTGGAACAACTTTTGGTCAAAAAGAGGCAGTGTGCAGAATGATCATCGTTAATCTGCCAAAACATAACCAAATGCATGATGTCCTCTTATTCTGTGTACTTTTGGACTGAGCTTGAGATTCACGAAGAACAATTTGACTGTTCTTTATTCCATTCACATAGTTTATTTGCTTTAATGGCTGGAGTACACCATGATTTCATCATTTCAAGTACATTTCATTTAATATCTTTTCAGATTTTAATGGCAGTAATTTGATGCTATGACGCAATAGATTTTGTCCTGTGCAGACACTAATCTCCTGGCTTGAACTAAGAACAGGATAGACAGGATAATTTGTGTTTGTGGTGTTTGTTTGTGTAAAAATGGTGTGTAGTTTTTATCATTTATTCAACCTGAATCCATGTATGAGTCTGAGGCCTCCAAGAAAGGCACTCTTTGACTGATTGGGATGGATGTCAGTTGCTCTGTGTCTGTGTGACCAAAATAAAGCAGGTCAAGAATGTAAGAGTTGTTCCTAAAAGACAGAGGAAGGAAAATAAAAATATCACAACTTTTGACTTCTATACAGTCAATATCTTCTAGAAAACATTCACAAATGACTGATGGACTGACCCGCTTTGGGATACGTTGGAATCAGTACATCATCTGGCCTGGCCTTAAAGTTCTGAACCCTCACCCAGGTAGCTGTGACATATTTGGTCATTGAGATGTCCTGAAAATCAAACAGCTCTGGTCGAGGAGGTAATTCCATCTGCCCAAGGAAACAATCACATCACACACAAAATGTATCAACACTGTGAAATTGTGGAGGGACATGTGGAGCCAGTTATGGTGAACCCAGATTTGGTCCGGCAGCAGCTCAGTCCACTAAGTCTTGGGCTGGGGACCGGAGGATGACCGGTTCAAGACCCACATTGGGCAAAATATTTTGATCTTCTTCAATCCTTCAATAGATTTGATCAGTTATCAGCCCCTCCCCCAGTCCAGTCCTGTGCTGCAGCCCCCTCCTCCTGCCCCCCTCCAACACCACCACTGATTTAAACGGCTTTGGAGTCCCTCCCCCACCTCCAACTCCTCCCTCTCTACAACAGTCAGCATCTAGCTGCCCCCCACTGCTCACCTCTTCAACCCACCCCCCTCACCCACACCCACCAGCACATGCCCTCCTGCTCCAACCTGTGCCTCACTGAATCTCAGTTGTGAACCAGCTCCGGAGGATTGTCCAGATGGCTTCGGCTCCGGGCTCTTGAAATCCTGCACAGACCAGCTGAGTGGGATCTGAACACGTGTTCAACATGAGTCTGAAGCTGGGGAGGGGGCCACAGTCCCCCCAGCTACAGGCCAGTGGTACTAACATCCCACCTGATGAAGCAGCTGGTCCTGTGTCAGCTAGACCAGTGGTCCCCAACCCACGGGCCGCGGATCAGTACCAGTCCGTGGGTCATTTGGTACCAGGCTGCACAGAAAGAAAAAATAATATACATTACTTCCTGTTTATTTATTTTAGTCTGAAAGATGTTTTATTTTGAAAAGTGACGTCTATGCTGAATGACACACAGACGCGTGTGTCTGTCCTGCTTGACAGATCTCGGTCATGTGACAGGTTACTCGCCGTTCCCCCTAAATTTAGCGCCCACAACCGCTCCAGTGTTCTGGATTAAAGTGAAGCCAGATTATCCTGAGACCCTAAAAGTATCTTAATCCCTGCTTCCATTTCCAACCTCCTGTCTCTGTGAAGTGGGATTTTCTGCAGTGACCGTAAAGAAAACCAAACTGGAGTAGACCGGACGTCCAGAACACACTTCAGGTGTCATTGTCTCCGTTACCCCTAGATCAGCGGCCCCCCACCACTAATTTATTACTGTAGTTATTTTTATTGATTGACTTGTTCACCCTTTGATTGATAATGATCAGTATTTGTCCCACGTTGAATGAACTGATTTTAAGTCACTATATTTAAAATAAACCTCATCAGTGCAGTCACTTCAATCAAGTTTTTGATAGAATTATTTCTTACAATTATTTTGTTTACAGAGATATTGATTATCAATTAATAGAAAAAAGGTTGTTTATTGTCTGTTGATGTCTGCATTTTACATAAAACCACTGATTTATTATTAGACTACAGCTGTTCTGTTGTTAACGATTAGACGGATGGATGGATGGATGGATGGATGGATGGATGGATGGATGGATGGATGGATGGATCGATGGATGATGGATGGATGGATGGATGGATGGATGGATGGATGGATGATGGATGGATGGATGGATGGATGGATGGATGGATGGATGGATGGATAGATAGATAGATAGATAGATAGATAGATAGATAGATAGATAGATAGATAGATAGATAGATAGATAGATAGATAGATAGATAGATAGATTATTAATCCCAGAGGAAATTGTACATATCCACTGCTCAGGCATTACATAATGAATAAATACTGGATAAACACCAGGAGAAAAACAAACACTGACATCACAAGACATACACTAACACACACATGCAGCATTAACAGGACTTATATACTAAACTATAACTAAAATATAAACAGTCTAAAAAAAAAAAGTTAAACATAAACAGTATAAAATTAAATTAAATCCATTTAACTGCGTGCTGACCTCGCCACCTCCCCCCCGCTCCTCCTGAGAGAGTCATTGTACCCCCTGATGGCACGGGGCACGAAGGAGAACCTCAGCCTCTCTGTGGAGGTGCTGTGTGACAGCAGTCTGCCGCTGAAGGTGCTTCTCTGCTGGGAGAAGGTGGTATGCAGGGGGGGCTGGTGTTGTTCATGATGGCCCTGAATTTAGACATGGTCCTGCTCCCCAGAACTGTCTCCACAGAGTCCAGGCTCAGCCCGACCACTGAGCCCGCTCTGCGGATGTGTCTGTTAAGACGGTCCATATCTCTTTTCCTGGCGCCCCCACCCCAACACACAATGGCGTATGACAGCACACTGGACACTACGGACTGATAGAACATGAGAAGGAGCTTAGGACAGATGTTGAAGGAGGCCAGCCTCCTCAGGAAGTACATCCTGCTCTGCCCCTTCTGGTACACACAGTCCCAGTTGAGTGACCAGTCCAGTCTGCTGTCTAGCTGCAGTCCCAGGTACTTATAGTTACCTACCACCCCCACCTCACTGCATCCATGATCACTGGCTGTGGAGAGGGGGGTGTCCCAGGTACTTATAGTTACCTACCAACCCCACCTCACTGCCCTCCATGATCACTGGCTGTGGATAGGAAGGTGTCCCAGGTACTTATAGTTACCTACCACCTCCACCTCACTGCCCTCCATGAACACTGGCTGTGGATAGGGAGGTGTCCCAGGTACTTATAGTTACCTACCACCCCCACCTCACTGCCCTCCATGATCACTGGCTGTGGATAGGAAGGTGTCCCAGGTACTTATAGTTACCTACCACCCCCACCTCACTACCCTCCATGATCACTGGCTGTGGATAGGGAGGTGTCCCAGGTACTTGTAGTTACCTACCACCCCCACCTCACTGCCCTCGATGATCACTGGCTGTGGACAAGAAGGTGTCCCAGGTACTTATAGTTACCTACCACCCCCACCTCACTACCCTCCATGATCACTGGCTGTGGAGAGGGAGGTGCCCGCCGGAAATCCAGCACCATCTCCTTCGTCTTGGAGACGTTGAGCTGGAGCTGGTTCTGTTGGCACAACTCCACCAAGTCAGCCACCTGTACTCCCCCTCATCACCCTCCCGGATACATGCCACAATCGCAGTGTCATCGGAGTACTTCTGTATGTGGCATGTATCCGAGCTGTGCTTGAAGTCCGATGTGTAGAGGGTGAAGAGAATGGGGGAGAGCACAGTCCCCTGTGGCCACCATAGAAGACAAACAGTCCCCCATACGGACGTACTGAGGTCTGTCCGTTAGGTAGTTCGTGATCCAGCTCACGAGGTAGGGGTCCACAGCCATGGAGGTCAGTTTTTCCTGCAGGAGCCGGGGCTGGATGGTGTTGAAGTCAAAGATGAGCACCCTGATGGCATAGCCCCCAGTGTCCAGGCAGGAGAGGACACGGTGGAGGAGGTACAAGACAGCATCGTCAACCCCAACCTTGGCCTGATTGGCGAACTGGAGAGGGTCCATTGCACCCTGCACCTGTGGGCGCATGAGCTCCAGGACCAGTCGCTCTAGGGTCTTCATTACATGGGAGGTAAGAGCGACAGGTCGGTGGTCGTTGAGCTCAGTAGGGCATCCTTTCTTGCGTACAGGGACGATGCCGGAGGTCTTCCACAGTGACGGGACCCTCCCCAGCCGCAGACTGAGGTTGAACAATCGCTCCAGGGGGTCCCCCAGTTTCAAAGCACAGGCTCGGAGGAGTCTTGAGGAGACCTTATCTGGTCCAGCCGTCTTATAGGGACGGAGCCTCCTCAGCGTTGTCGTCACCAGGTCTGCAGTGATGACGGTCTCGTATTGTGGTGGGAGCAGGAGGTCGTGGTGAGGTTGGAAGTCCAGTGGTTGAGGTGGGGCCGTTGAGCTTCGTAGTTCTTGGAGTGGGCTCGGGAGGAGTGGCAGGGGTGGAAGCAGAGGAAGCACAGGAGGAGGGAGCATCAGTGGAGCGGTCTGCAGGGCCAGGAGAGGCCTGGGATGAGGAGCCGGGAGTGGTGGAGGAGCTGAACCGATTGAAAAAGCTGTTTAGTTCATTCGCTCGTTCACTGTTCCCCTCCACAGTGCTGCGCCCTTTCCAGTGTCCGGTGATGGTTCTCATCCCATTCGAGACCTCTCGCACCTGGTTGCACCCCAGCTGCTTCTCCAGCTTCCTCCCATACGCCTCCCTGGCCTCCCTCAGGCAGAGTCTCTCTTCCTGCTGGGTCTTCTTCATCTCCTCTTCATTCTTGCTCCTGAACGCCCGCTTCTTCCTGTTCAGGACATCCTTAACTTCCTTTGTGACCCAGGGTTTGTTGTTGGGGTAACACCTGACTGTCCTGACAGGGGCCACGGTATCCACACAGAAGTTCATGTAATCTGTAAAACACTGAGCTGCCCTCTCAATGTCTTCCCCATGTGAGCCCACGATGACATTCCAGTTGGTGGTCTGGAAGCAGTCCCTCAGCATCTCCTCCACTTCCGGGGACCACCTCCTGACCTGCCGTGTTGTTGCTGGCAGCCGTTTCACCAGTGGAATGTAGGTGGGCTGTAGGTACACTAGGTTATGATCTGATTTACCTAGTGGAGGGAGGGGGGTGGCGGTGTATGCCTCCTTAGCAATAGTGCAGAACAGATCGATGGTTCTGTTCTTCCGTGTGGGGCAGTCTACACACTGGACCATTGTGGGGAGAGATGAGTCCAAGGTGACGTGGTTAAAGTCACCGGTGATAATGACGAGCACCTCCGGGTGCTGGGTCCGAAGAGCAGAGGTGGTCCCACAGATGGTCTCTCGTGCAGTCTCAGGGTCTGCACGTGGAGGGATGTACACGGCGAGAACAATAACGTGTGAAAATTCACGCGCCAGGTAGTAGGGTCTGATGCTAACAGCTGTTAGCTCCAGATCGCGATTGCACAGCATCGATTTCACCGTCACATGTTCTGGATGGCACCATCTATCGTTGGTATAGATAATTAATCCACCTCCTTTCTTCTTACCGGCGGTGTTCGTGTCCCGGTCCGCTCGTATGGAGGACAAACCGGTTATTCCGACGTTAGCATCTGGCACGTCGCCAGTTAGCCACATCTGAGAACACAAAAAAGCTGTCCAAAAGCTGTTTAAGTCAATCCACTGGACGTTAAGAAAGTTCTTGAAGACGTTTCATCTCTCATCCATGAGACTTCTTCAGATTGACTTAAACAGCTTTTGGATAACCATGACCTGGATGACTGAGAACCTACACAGACATCCCACAAACAAACAAGCAGGTCTCCCGGTAGCGGTGTTCAGTCCTGCACAGCGCCGTCAGTTCGTCCAACTTGTTCGGTAGCGAGTTCACGTTCCCCATGATGACGGAGGGGATGGAGGGCTTGACCCACCTCCGGTTAGCGGCTCTAGCCGTTAGTCTAGTCCTTTCAACGCAACCCACTCGGTAGCAGCGATATCTCCGTCGGAGCTCGGCGGGGATGAGATCGCGTGTTGCTGGGACTCCTTTGACCCTCAGAGACATCAACTCATCCCTGGAGTACACTAGCATATTGCTATACATTATCTAAATTTATATTAGTATAATCTACACAGAAACATAGAAAAAAATGCAAAATTAAGCATAACAAACTCGCTCTGAGCAGAGGAAACTGCAGCCTGCTCACGCATGCGCAGAGAATATAATATTATCGAGCAAATGAAGATCATAATTATCGAGCAAATGAATTAATAATTATCGGGCAGTAATTATCTATTATAATTATCGAGCAAATGAAGACCGGTCTGCGAAAATATTGTCTTAGATGAAACCAGTCCGTGGAGCTAAAAAGGTTGGGGACCGCTGGTCTAAAATGTCTCTTACCGACACTCACATGCACTGGAATATCAGTTATATACTGTAAGATCAAATTGAATGTAATTTTTCTTCAACATTTTTTAACCAATTATGGCATATCTCACAGATATTTATGCAGACATATAAAAAGGTTTCCATATCAATTTCTTACAAGTCTATTCTCAGTCAACTACATCAAGGTAAATCAAGACTGAAGACTGGACTGAATTGGTGATTTTGGTCATTTGCTGTTCTCTGGACTCTGGCAGTCAGTCAGAAGTGAAGAAGACTCTTGAATGAGAGCTGAAACATCTTCAGTCAACCAGAAGCAAGTCGTGTTGATTCTTTTTTTTCTCCTATTGAATTTCTCACAATTTTTTTCTATTGAACATTTTTATTTATGTGCAGTACTAGACAAATGTAAGTTAGTAATGTTATATACGTAAGTAAATTAATGTGTTTGTAAAAGAGTAGAAAGTTAGATGGTGGCAACTCCCCACCTACGCTAAACAATATCTTCACATGTGTTGCACATATTTAACTGCAATTCTCAGGATTATAGATTTAGAACATTTTTCATTCTTCTTGAGAATAGGTCCCACAGCATTTAGAGATCTTTTCAAATACATACCTTTGGCTGATCATCAGACATTCTGATCTGTTGGGTTCTCAGCTGTTCATCTGACGCTTTTCTTCTGCTGTATTTCTGTGCTCTTCACTTGTCTTGTTGCACAACTCTTCAATTTCACTTACTCTATGTAATTAGTCTAATTCAGGGATAAGATGAGTATTGCAAATGTCCTGGAGGGTGGAGTGAGATCAGAAATGATTAACTCATTTCTCACACATCTGTCAAGGTGAGATTTTCTGGAGACAAAGTCAGAGAGAGCTGATGGGACTCTGATGGTTTGGACACATCCAGAGGAAAGATGGTGAAGATGGAGCTACCAGGAAAGAGGAAGACCAAAGAGTAGCTGGGTGGATGTAGTGAGGAAGACATGAGGGCAGTTGGTGTTAGAGAGGAGGATGAAGAAGATAGTCTAACATGGAGAAGGGCCACACGATGTGGAGACCCTGATGGGAAATGCCCACAGGAAGAGAAGAAGAGGAGAAAGGAGAAAGACACAAACAAACTTCCCAGCTGCTCTCCCAGTGGGCGGGAGGATCTTGAGGCAGGACACAATGCAGGCACCGTACAACACAATGGTTAAGTTGGTCAGGATGCCCCCAATGGTGCCTCTGCAGAAGATGCCCATGGTTGGGGCCAAGGACCAGACTCCCCTCAGTCTGTGGAGTTCGCAGTAGGTTGGACTGTGTGTTGGTGAGCAGTTGTGAATAGATGAGGGCGTGGCACATCCTTGGTGGGTCCTGTGTACATGGTGGTGGTACTGAATGTGTTACTGCTGACCAAAACTCTCCCCCATCATGAAGTCCAACAGCCTGTTGCAGAATGGGGTGTTGACCCCAGCTGGTCCAGTTTGTACATGAGCAGTGGGGGAATCAGGTTCTTCATGTCCAGATATGTGAGGGTTGAGTGGAGGGCAATGGGGATGGAGTCGTCAGTGGAGCAGTTGGTCCTGCATGGCTTCCTGTTCCACTTCATGAGAATTGGAAGATGGGCAATCAGATGGCAGCAAGAGGGGGATGATTTGTTTGGAACTGCATTGTGGGTAGCTGATAGATAATGACAGTGGTGGCTTTTAAGTATGTAGAGACAACAGCTTGACTCAGTGAGATCAGTCAAGACCCAACCTTACTCTGGAGGGTTCTGTTGGGTTTCTCTGCCTGTTAAAGCGCTTTGGAACGTCTGTTGACGTGACTAAGCACTTTATAAATAAAGTTGATTGATTGATTGATTGATCTGTGAGTTCCTCTGCAGTTTCTCAATGACAAGGTATGTTGTCTGGACCCAGGGCATGCCGTGCATTGATCTGACCAAAGGTTCTCCGCTCTCACGACTGTCAAGTTAATTTGTCTACTCTATCCACACCAGACTGTCCATCCGTCTAGACAATTCAGTATTTGTTTAATTTAGCTGTTTTTTGTTTATTCTAATATATCAGGTCATTTCAGGCCCTGCCCTACCCTGACCCACTTGTAATCAGTTCATTCCTTTCACCTGCCTGCTCCTCACTCACCTGAAGTCACTTCCTAATCAGCCCCAACCCTTCATACTCTCCAGCTGTTGTATCCTGCCTGACGTTTCTTGATCCTGTTCTGATTCTGCCTGTTGCATCGTAATGGATCGACATCCATTTTTTCCCTGTTTGCTGTTTTTGAGAGTTTGCTGCAATGACCTCAGAAGATTTTAAATGAAATTCTGATATTTCCAGCAGTCAGAAATTAATGACTTGCCTGGGCAGGAGGTGAAACGTCTCTGAAACCTAAACATAAGTCCAGTCGTGTCAAATTCAATGTTGAATTAGAGTGACAAAGGATAAGATGAATGAGAGTGTATATGGCAGCAGTAGCAGCAACATATACAACCTTCCCATCACCACCAAACTCCTACGGGGCGGCAGTGGCTCAGCGGAGGAGCAGGTCGTCCAGTGTTTTAAGATTGGCGGTTTGATTCCCGCACCCCAAAAACACCCGGAGTGTGAGCTGACAGTGGGAGGTGTCAGCTCACCTCCGGAGCACTGCCAAGGCACGCTTGAGCAAGGCACCGTCCCCTTTACAAGTTGCTCATTTGGGCGCATTTGGATAGCACATCTTCCCTGTGTTTATGAACTGTTGGAGACACAGTTATGTCCAACATATTTCAAACTCAAAAACAAAGACAAAATAAATACGGTTGATAAAACGTCACTTTATTCTTAATAGACTTTGACGAGAGACACAAGGAGTAACATGAAGGGAAAGTCAGTGAATACAAAAGGAGAAAGAGAACAAATCAGGAGGAAGGATCATGTAAGATGATTCATCACATGGAAATAGATAAACCACACCACTGCCCTGAGTCCAATCTACACCTCAATTATCTCAGTTATGATCTTGACTACAAATACAAAACAAATACAACATTAAAAAAGTTCACTGAACTGATCTGAAGCATGGTGTCGTGCAAAAAGCTATTGCAGAATGTGATAATTTACATTAAAACCCACATTTAATAGATAATAAGGCAAATAAATATAAAGCTCCCCACCTCTCACCCGTAGTCTGCTGGGATTGGCTCCAGCAACGACCATGACCCCCAAAGTACAAGAAACAGCTGTAGATGAGACGATTACTGTCGTCTCTTCTTCAAGAAGATGGATGGATGGATGGTGGATGGATGGATGGATGGATATTGCTTCACAACATATTTTATCGTTCACACCTCTGAAGAACACACCACTTCGTAACCTGACTGACAGGTCAGGTTTGAAATCATCTTTATTTATATGTAACCTTCCCATCACTGTTTAGACTCCAGTGTGGAAGTGGAGGCTGGGATCCTTCATCTTTCTCCTGTAGTCTTCATCAAACTCTTCATTCTGGGCCACAGTGAAGTGGTTCTTCCAGTCACCAACCTTCCCTGTGGAACAAAACCAGGAACAGGTGTGTTACCTCAGCTGCAGGCGGAGAACATGTTTTGTGTGATGCCAGATTTGTATTGAATGCTTTGTTCATTCCACATTACCTTTTCTCATCAAAGGTGAAATTTTGAAATCCATCCATGGACTGGTAGAATAGTTGACCATATTATTGTTTTTCATATTGTCAAACTGCACTTCACATAAAACTTGTTTCTTCTCCTCTGGTGAGGGAGACAAACCCAGAAAGAAACAGAGTTTGTCTAATTCTCCTGCTCCGTCCTAAAAATACCACAAGAAGACAAAGTTATTTCATTATTCCCAACTAGACAGATTTAGAATTGTTGTCTGAACAAAGCAAACCCACAAAGACAATAAATGAACAGCATCAATAACCTGCTGAGGTGTACCTCAGAGATGTCTTCATAGAACATGTAGTGGAGGTTTGGATAAGTCTGTTTTTTCTTCCACCAGCCGTTCACATGGTCGTACCAGGATCCATAAATCACTGAAGAAACAGAATCCTGTTTCTAAACCCTGTTCATCACTGTGTCTGTGTCATCCATACATCTCAGTTCCACTAAAAGACTGACATTTACCTTTTCCATTCATAAATTTGCGGAGGAAGCTGTTCCAGTCTCCAGGTTCAGGCTCGATCGAGGCCATGGAATCAAAGTGAAAATAAGACACTGCGTTGTCTTTGGCATTGCGGGCTACGTAGACAATCTATGGACGAAAACACACAAGGTTAGTTTTCTCACCATTCAGACTTCAAATGGAATATTCAGTATTTCATGAATATCAAAAAAACCTGCAAATAACACACAAACTACCAACCTTGCAGGTTTGTTCCCAAAAGGACTTTGGTATTAACTGGACTGGAAGGTGAGTTTTAATGATTCGGGGAGAGGTGGGCAGATTCTCTGCCAGGCCAACTCCTGTGTGAAAAGGAAATGATGGAGAAAGCAAACTCTTATAATCTGAAGTCTTTAAATACTGTTTGCTCTGCCTACATGTGGGAAACAGCATATTAATGTTAATTTTTAATTGTTTGTGACATATTTCTAGAGTAACTTTCTCCTTTGTGTCTCATTCCTTCTGTATTGTCCTACAGTTCAAGTGGACTCATTGACCGTTGATCAAAAAGAGACAGTGTTCAGAATGAAAGAGCTTCAACATGTCTACGGATGTGATTAAGAGCTTTATAAATAAAAGCTGATTGATTGAATGATCATAACATATCATATTATACAGGGTTTTTTAAGCCATGTTTTGTCAAAGCCCACCGTCATGTTTTCAGATTTTCATAATAATACAAAACTATGAGAACTCAAGCAGATAGTGTGTTTCTGAGGCATGTTTGCAAAAACATAGTGAATACATTAAATCACTTATTTAACCTGCATCTATATACAAATCTGTGGTCTCCAAATAAGGGACTCTCTTATTGATTGGGATGGATGTCAGTCTGTCTGCGGACGTCTGACCAAAGTACAATAGGTCAAGAATGTAGGAGACCCAAGTTGTTCCTGAAAGACAGAAAAGAAGATAAAATGATCCCAACATGTTTTTGCTTTGTGCACATCCATAACTTTAACAAAACTGTCACACTGAATGAAGAATGAAGAATACTTTAATAATCCCAAAGGGAAATTATTCACCTCTGCCAGGTACACCTGCAGTCATACAACATACGTGACACCAGAATACACAAGAACACAGTTATCACAGTTACACAACACAGCATTCACAACCATAACAGCATTAATAGAGAGCAGAAATTGCACAAGAGGTTCAGATCCCATTGGATCCCAAAGTAGACGCCCCACAGCCTAGGAACCAATGACCTCATGGTGGGACCATCATAACATGAGATGTTACCAGACCGTCACCGTCAACCACACAACACCCTGGTACCAGATCTCCAGTTCATCACCTCACCCACACTCAGCCACAGGTCGATGACCTTCCTGACCCCCCCCCCCCCACACACACACACACACACACACATTGACTGACCCGCTTTGGGATACGTTGCAATCAGCACATCATCTGGCCTGGCCTTAAAGTTCTGAACCCTCTCCCAGGTAGCTGTGACATATTTGGTCATTGAGATGCCCTGAAAATCAAACAGCTCTGGTCGAGGAGGTAATTCCATCTGCCCAAGGAAATAATCACATCACACACAAAATATATAAAAACTGTGTGATCTCATTCTAACAACGTCACTATGTGGAAATTATTTTATTACATTTAAAAATTTATTTAAAAGGAAATTAACCAAAACGTCCGGCAAACAGTAAATGCATTTAAAATATCTCAGTCTGTGTTCATTACCTCATCATTTCATTTTTAAAAGAAAGCCGCTTCACAGTGAAGCACATTGAACATTTTAGGAACAGAATCATTAAGATGGACTGAAGCTGAAATCCGTTCTGTGGTCTGACAAGATAAAATCTACCATTCTTGTTAGAAACCACTTTATATTCATTCATTCATCTTCTCTGAGTCTTTCCCAGCTGACTACAGGAGAGAGGTGGGGTGCACCCTGGATGAGATGATTGCAATCATCTCATCTACAAGAAGTTGAATGGATGATGGATGGATGGATGGATGGATGGATGGATGGATGGATGGATGGATGGATGGATGGATGGATGGATGAATGATGGATGGATGATGGATGTTTTTCAGTTACATACCTTGGGCTGATCATCACACATTCTGATCTGCTGGCTGACAATTCTCTTCTGTTGGAGTTCTTACTCGCTCTTGTTCCACAACAGTCTCTAGTTTCTCTGACTTTAATTCTTGGTTTAAATTGAATACATGTTCATAATTACATATTCAAACAGTAATTAACAAACTGGAAAACCTCAGAAACAAGTTGAACTACTCTGATGGCCACTGACTTGTCTAGAAGCGATGCCTGTAGGAGTTCAGGTGTGTGTTGCAACTTTACAATGGCTTGGTTGTTGTATAAAAACTGTCTCTGTCTCGTCTGTGTGTGTGGTTAGGAGGAAATTTTTAGTATGAATGGATTTTTTTTTTTCTTACAGACCTACACTGCTGGAGACTCAACATCCAGACTCACTGAGTTTGTCTCTCCTCCTCCTTCTCTCCAACCATCTCTGTTACTCCTCCTCTTCTCTGATCTCACTCTCCAAGTCTCCAATCACACCTTTACTAACTCAACTTCTTCCCTGGAGTCTCTGTGCTCTATGTCCTCACAGGTTTTTCTCAGGTTCACCCCTCATCCACCCATCTGCTATGGACCTGCTCCTCCCATCCCACCAGTACCACCCCTAACCTAATCATCGGCTGGGGTCCGACTTCCTTTTTCCTCCGCGCCCCCATACTGTTCCACCCCTCATCCACCCATCCACTGTGGATCATCTGCTGTGGACCTGCACCTCCCATCCACCAGTATCACCCCTCACCTAACCATCGACTGGGGTCCTGTTGCCTCTCTTCCTTCGTGTCATCTTACTGTTCCACCCCTCATCCGCCCATCCGCTGTGGACCTTCCTCTGTGGACCTGCACCTCCAAGCCCACCAGTATCACCCCCATCTCTCCATGTGCTGTGGACCTTCTCCTCCAAGCCCACCAGTACCACCCCTCAACTATCCATTGGCTGGGGTCCTGCTTCCTTTCTTCCTCCGTGCCGCCATACAGTCATCCACGCAGCTGTAATTGTGCCTTGACTTTAACAACCTTAACCATATTGACACTGTCTCTATCTGGCCTATCTGCCACTCTCTCTCTGTCTCTCTCTCTCCGACCCTGTTCTTATCTTCCTTTGATTTCTTTTCCACCCAACCGGTCGAGGCGGATGGCCGCCCAAAAGAGTCTGGGTCCTGCCCGGAGTTTCTTCCTCATCGAGGGAGATTTTCCCCGCCACTGTCGCTTATGCTCTGGAGGGTTCAGTTGGGTTTCTCTGTCTGTTAAAGCGCTTTGAAATGTCTGCTGCCATGATTAAGCGCTATATAAATAAAACTTGATTGATTGATTGATAGTACAAGAGTGTGTGTGACGATTTAAATAACAAATTATTCTTATTTGCATTTCCAAAGAACTGAGAATAACTTATCATGTCAGGTTATAAGATCTTCACCAGCCTGCCCAAGTCATCATGCTTATGATACTAGCAATGGCACTTTCACCAAGTTTTCTGTCTCGTGTCAGAGAAAATTTATACATGCTAAAAATCACCAGAGTGCATTCTGGGATGGGACCACCCACGAGAAGAAAAGGTTCAGACGCATCTCTAAAAACATTCCTGAGGTTCTGACATCATTGTTCGTTAATTCACAGGTGAAAATCAGTCAAATTCAGAGATTGCTTTAAAAAGGAACAGAAGGGATTCGATCCAACAACCTTCTGATCTCCAGTCTAACATCTCTACCAGCTGAGCTACAGTTCATGCTCCACACCTCCTCAAACACAAGACAGGTGAAAACCATTTCCTGCAGGCTCTTCCTTCAGACAGCCCTTCCTCCCTCTGGTCTTCATCACTCCTCAGCGCTGAAGATGGCTCGGTGGATAAAATCGGCACCTCGATACCAGGAGATGTTGGATCAAATCCTACCCTGGACGACCGGTAGGACAACAAAGTGTGTGTGTGTGTGTGTGTGTGTCTGTGTGTTAGTGTGTGTGTGGGTGAGCTCAAACAAAAACAAACAAAAGTGATTTCCGGGCATTTCCGTTGCGTATTTCTGAATTTCCACCAATTTCAACACGTTGGACTACAAGGGAACAAAGAACACAACAAGTAAGTAAAACTTTCCTTTGTGGAGGTTCGCAGGAACGAGGCAAGGATACGGGTGAGTTCAATGTATTTATTCACAAGTGCCCCTCAACAATCAACACAGTTCCTTTAATTACCCACTTCCCCTATCACACCCCTTAACCCCATGATGTCACACCTCCCTTGTGCCTGCCTGATGTGAGACAGCTCTCCCAAGTGTCCACTACACAGGCCCCCCCCCGAACATCCAGAACAGGCCAACCACCGAAAAAGTCTCAGCCCCGCACAGGCGGCCTGATAATCCGGCCCCAACGGTTACGCCTAACAGCGGGCAGGGGCCGTGCAGGGGTCGGGGGCGCCTCCTCTGGCCGGCGGGCTGTCTTAAAGGCACGACCTGAAACAAAAGCAGAAGTTTTACGTGATGAAACAAGGGGCAGCCGGCCGCGGCGCGGGGGCTGAGCCACCGTGACCGGTTACTCTGCCAGTACATGCGCAGCCTTAAGGCGGTCCACCGAAACCCGCTCTGAAAGTCCCCCCACTTCTACTTCGAAGGACTTCGGCCCTGCCTCAATGAAGGGCCTGTCGTAAGGAGGCCGGAGTGGAGAACGGTGAGCATCGTGCCGGATGAAAACGTATTCCGCAGCGAGAAGGTCCTTCGGGGTGTATGATCTGGGGAGACAGTGGTGAACAGGCACAGGGACACAAACGCAGTCAGCATTAGGGGGCACGAGCCGGGGAACCACCGCTGGCCCGGGGGGCGAAACCTCCGGCAGGAACTCCCCAGGGACCCTCAGCGGCTGGCCATAGACTAACTCCGCTGAAGAAGCCCGCAGATCCTCCTTTGGAGCGGAACGCAGGCCGAGCAAGACCCATGGCAGTCGATCAATCCAGTTGGCGTCTGTGAGTGCGGCTCGGAGCGCTGCCTTCAGGGATCGGTGAAAACGCTCGCACAGCCCATTGGCCTGTGGGTTGTACGCCGTGGTGCGATGGAGCTTCACGCCCAAACTCCCCGCTACTGCCGTCCAGAGCTCAGAGGTAAACTGCAGCCCGCGGTTGGACGTCAGGTCAGAGGGTGTACCAAACCTGGCCACCCAGGCAAAAATGAACACCCGGGCAACATCCACTGTCGCGGTGGAACACAGGGGCACCACCTCCGGCCACCTGGTGGTCCTGTCTACCATGGTGAGGAGGTGAGTAAAACCCCCAGATGGGGGAAGCGGACCCACCAGGTCCACGTTGACATGGTCAAACCGTTTCTGAGGAATGAGAAACGGCTCCAGAGGTGCTTTAGTGTGTTTGTGCACCTTGGCACGCTGACAGGGCACGCAGGCAGCAGCCCATCCCCGGACGTCCTTCCGGAGGCCCAGCCAGACGAACCTTGCCCCCACCAGCTTTACCGAAGCTTTAACGCCCGGGTGTGAAAGGGCATGCACAGAGTCAAAAACCTGGCGGCGCCAGCTGGAGGGGACCAAGGGGCGGGGCTGCCCTAGGGAAACATCACAGAGAAGCGTGGCCCTGCAGCCCTGAAAAGCCACATCCTCCAGGCGTAGCCCAGTTTCTGCCGACCGGAATGCCTGGATCTCCCCATCTGTGAGCTGGTCAGCGGCCATGGCAGAGTAGTCCACCCCCAAATGCACAGAGGTGACCTGTGCTCTGGAGAGGCAGTCAGCAACCAGGTTATCCTTCCCTGCCACATGGCGAATGTCAGTTGTAAATTCCAAAATTGCAGAGAGGTGACGCTGCTGCCTCACAGACCACGGCTCAGTAGTCTTGGCCATGGCAAAGGTGAGAGGCTTGTGGTCCACAAAGGCGGTGAACTCGCGGCCCTCCAGCAGGCCCTCCAGTTTCCCTGGTGGCAGAAGGAGCAGGGAGGAATGCATCACCTTGCCTTGGCTCCAAAACGGCGATGATAAAAACAGAGCTCCCGATTGTCCTTCCGGCGCACCGTCACAGCGGCCACGGCTGGCGCAGCCCCATCCTCTGGCGGGGGCTGTGGCTGTCCCGGGAGCACAGCGTGCATGTGAGAGCAACCCGACGCCAGCAGAATCCTGTCGGCCTCCTCCGCAGACCCTCGGTAATCCTTCGAGCGGCTGAGAGGCGATGTGGCGAGAGCCGTGCGCACCGGCGGAGGAAGCTGGCGGAGGAACAGATGGATGAAGAGGAAGGAAGCATCACCGGATCCCATCAGCGCCAGCATGTTCTCCATCAGCTCCGTGGGCTTTGCGTCCCCCAAGCCGTTGAGCGACAGCAGCCGCTCCGCACGCTCGGCGTCGGATAGCTGGAACACCTGCAGCAACATGGCCTTCAGCGCGCCGGTCAGCGGCGGGTCTCTCAGCAGCCCCACGACGCGGCGGGTGGTGGAGGAGTCCAGAGCTGAGACCACATGGAAATACCTGGTCTCATCGGCTGTGATCCCACGGAGGTGAAACTGGGCCTCAATATGTTGGAACCAGGGATCCGGGTCGTGCTGCCAAAACTCCGGCAGCTTAACTGTAGCCGCAAAAATCGCGGGAGAAGCAGCAGGAACCGGCGCCAAACTACCCGGCTGGGTTTCGTGACTGGCATCCATAATCACGTTGGGGTCACCAATGTGGAGGTTCGCAGGAACGAGGCAAGGATACGGGTGAGTTCAATGTATTTATTCACAAGTGCCCCTCAACAATCAACACAGTTCCTTTAAATACCCGCTTCCCCTATCACGCCCCTTAACCCCGTGACGTCACACCTCCCTTATGCCTGCCTGATGTGAGACAGCTCTCCCAAGTGTCCACTACACCTTTTACTTTGTGTGTCTTTATAATTTACATATAAATGAGTCAAGAACCCAAATCCTTACCCTTGTACTAACTAAATATGAATGCTCCAGAAGTGTTATAAGCTGCTCAAGTCTTCTTACAAGAACTTATCTAATGTCCTCCACAGTGACGAGAACATTTTTACTTTTTATTACTTTTTTTTCAAATGTATATACGTATATGTGAGTAAAGCAAAGTGAAAGACTGCTGAGCCAGCAGTGACAAGTAATGCAGATTCATGTTCCTGTTCCAATAAACGTCCGACGTCATTTCCTGTTGTATTGGTTTGTTCACTCTTGTTAACATCTGGAGCCATTTTAGATTGCTTAGTTTAGCAGCTAACATCGCTATGCTTCCTCCCTTCCAGTTTCCTCCCAACCAGCTGGCCAGACTCCAGGAGTGCATTGGAGAGACTGAAGACTGGATGACCAACTTTCTTCTGTTAAATTCTGGCAAACTGCTGCCGTCTGGATGACGGTACCTCAGCAGCTCGGCTCCACCAGCAGGCTGTCCTGAATCCCCAATGCCAATAAATTATACGTTATTATATTATATTACTATACGTTATTCTTTCATTGTTAAAATGTTACTCCTCTATCTCATCACTGAGTTCAATATTTTTTTGAAGCATCGTATGAGGGAGCTTGTAAAACAAACATTTCATTGCTGGTGACTACTCTATGTGATTGTGTACATTTCAAGGATTGATTGATTGATTGATTGATTGATTGATTCATTCATTCATTCATTCATTTATTAATGTATTAATTGATTAATTCGTTGATTTATCGATTTATTGATTCACTGATTGATACACACCTGTAGCCTGTTCAGTTCTGTTTAGGTTTCAGTGTGAAGTGTGAGGTCTTTCACTTTTTTCTTCATCAAAATCTTCTTTATGGTCCCAGTGAAATAATTCTTCCGGTCACCAACCTTCCCTCCAGAACCAAAGAGAATTACTCAGTTTACGGCGTTAGGTTTACTTTTGTTTATTGCGAAACACATGTAGTAATTTATTTGTCAGCTTACCTTTTCTCATGAATTTAGACATTTTTGTTCTCCCTGGTTAGAAACAAAGAGTAGTTAAAGATGTTGTTCTTTCTCATACTACTGAAATACACTTCACCTCTAATTTGTTTCTTTTCTCCAATTGATGGAGACAAACCAAGAAAAGAGCAGTTTCCCATTTCCTGTTCAGTATCCTGGAAACACATTGGCATATGAATTACCCTGTAACTATTGACTTTCTCTCCACCCAGCTACTTATTCCTTATTTTGGGGGATTTGTCCACTGATCACATATGAGCTGCCCTGATGTTCCTTCACTCACAAAACCACATCTCTGTCTTATCAAGACCACCCTGCTACCCCATCTGTATGCAGGAGACTTCTCTAAGACACCTTTCAGTACAAAACCATCACCAGTCAATGAGAGAATAATTATACAAAGTAATGTACAATGTTGGTGTTTGGGTTCAGTCAGCTTACAGCTGCTGCCCCCTGCTGCCCACACTGGGAATAACTATGGAACCAATGTTGGTACAGGAGGGGTGAAGGCCTCCTTATTATGGGCTGTCACTAAAGAGAGCGGGTTTTACCCAACGACCCTCCTATGCTTCCTTCTTTCATAGAGGTTACAACTGATGTAAAATCAATCAAACAATCAATCCATCAATCAACTTTTATTTTTAAAGTGCTTAATCACATCAGCAGACATTTCAAAGCGCATTAACAGGCAGAGAAGCCCGACAAGACCCTCCAGAGCAAGCACATTGAGGAAGAAACTTCGGACAGGCCCTGACTGAATTTTTGAATGATCAAACACAACTATAAAGATTAGTCAACATAAGTTTATGTGACATGGCAGTGGGTTGGTTCAGTAACTACCTGTCAGACAGAACACAGTGTGTGCAATTTGAAGGTATGACGTCTGACAAGCTGAGTATCCACAAGGGGGGCCACAGGGCTCAGTTCCTGGACCTCTCCTCTTCACAATTTATATAAATAACATTGGAAAAGGCATAGAAAATGCTAAATTTCATATCTATGCAGATACACAATAATGTACTCCTGTGCACCGACATTAGAAGAGGCTTTTGAAAAACTTCAAAGTGCTTTTACTACCTTACAAATGCAGCTCTGTCAGCTAAAACTTACTTTAAATGCAGACAAGACAAAGGTGATGGTATTTACCAGGTCAAAGAAGGAGCCCCAGCCCTTACCTCAGATCGCTACAATGAATGACAAATCAATAGAATAAGTATTTGGGTTTTTTAATAGATGATGGACTTACTTCTCATCCCCATACTGAGTCTCTGGTGAAAAAGCTCAGACTTAGGTTAGGTTTTTATTTTGGGAATAAATCATGTTTTTCTTCTGAGGTGGGATAAAGACGTGTTTCTGCTACTTTTCTTCCTACGGTGGATTATGGAGACATTCTTTACATGCGTACTTCTAAGGCCTCGTTGCGTCTGCTGGACTCTGTATATCATGGCGCCTTGAGGTTTGTGACAAACTGCAAATCATCAGCTCACCACTGTGTTCTTTATCAGAAAGTGGGATGTTCGTCCCTTACTTTACACAGGTTCGGTCACTGGTGTGTCTTTATTTATAAGGCAATATTGAAACTGCTCCCAGGCTATCTATGTACATACATTGTCCAGCAGACAAACACAACTTACTGTCTACGCTCACAAAACTTGTTTATACTAAATGTATAAACATGTAAACATAAACATAAACATGTATAAATACTAAAATGTACTAAATTTGGTAAAAAAGTTTCAGTTGGTGGCCCCTATGGCATGGAATGAGCTCCAGAAAGACTTGAAATTACAGGAGCTAATCTCTTTAATTGCTTTTAAAACAATAGTTAAAGGTGGGGCAGATGCTGAAACATGCAACTGTTTCTCCCCATAGCCTATAGCACAAAGCATTTGTTGTTGTTGTTGTTTTTATTGTTAGCAATTTTATATTGTACATCTCTTGTCTGTAAAGTGTTGTAATTTGTATCTGTAATGATCTGATGTGTCTGAAACTTTTTGTTGCCTTCTTGGCACAGGTCTCTCTTGAAAAAGAGATTCTTAATCTCAATGAGGCTAACCTGGATAAATAAAGGTCAAATAATTAAATAAAAATAAATATAGGAAAACTCTTCTGACTTCTGACAGAACAAGGAATTGAAATGTGGGTGGCCTTGAAAGAGGAGTCAGAGGAAACTCTGGGTTCATGGAGTAAAACCTGCTCCCGACCAGATTAGTTCCAGGTTAGTTCTTACTGCGGTAACAGACACAGAGCTTCAGTTACCTCGCTTCGTGAAACAGGTTAGAGTTACTCCTCTGACTCTGGGTTAAGTTACCTCCCTTTGTGAAACCGGAACATCTTCAGCTTCGTGAAATGGACCTCAGAACAGCAGGGATCACCAGGGGTCACTACCGTTCTGGGTTTGTCCATGTCTGAATCAGCTGCTATCATTTCAGTCGACTTCTTCATATGATCGTGAACTGGATTTGATTTAACCTCATCGAACTCAGAACCTCCTTGACAGAGGTGACATTCATTTTAATTCATTAAAGATCATTTAGATATGACTAGTTCACCTGTTCTGTTGTGTTTTCACTCGACCCACCTCTGTGTTCAGTCAGTGTTGGCCAAGCTTTACTCTCTCCCCACCTTCCTGTCTTCTTTTCTAATGGTTGGATTTAAGATGTTAGCTTTATAAGCATTTGCTTTCACACACACACACACACACACACACACACACACACACACACACACACACACACACACACACACACACACACACACACACACACACACACACACACACACACTCTGGATCTAGGTCCCCTTGAGTGAAATGAAGATTCCACCGTTATTTTAGAACCTAACCACAATCACCGCCAGCTTCATTTCAACATGTGTGGATCCTATTCTACCACTAGGTGGCGTCATTACCTACAATAGTACATCTACTCCATGGCTCCACAGTAAATGGGGCATTTTACCAACTCGTAAAGTGCTTCTTTGAAACCAAACCTTCAAGTGAAAAATGAGAGTTCAGGCAAAGCCGGATTTAATGTAGAAGAATAAAATATTCCAGCGTAATAACTAATTTATTAAGAACAAAATATAGTAAAAAACAGACAAAGGAACCTCACGACAAACCCACAACAAACCCACACTCCAGACGCAGGAGGCTGGGCATGAACCAGGATGAACCCAGGACCCACTGCACCAGAACCTGGTCCGATTACGGGTCTGAGGATCTCATCCAGGTTCCAACCAGCAGTCAGGGTACCTCTGGATAGGAAGTAGAGGTCTGTGTGGTCTCTCCAGGCCATCACTGACTCATCACCAAACTGGTCAATCTGGTCATACTGGACAATGTTGCAGGCAGTACAACATTTTCCTTGACGTCTCCAGACTTTCATCTGTGAAGAGAACAGGTCGCCACTGGTAACCTGTCACTTACCTGACCAATTATGGTCTGGTAAACGACAATCAGTTCCTGTTTGCGGTGGTGATAGATGGACTGACAGATGAAGTTAGTCTGGAATCCCCATGGACCATGATGCTCACAGATGAAATGAAGGAAATGAAGATGTTGAGGTTCTCCAGGAGTGACCAGGTTGGATGGAATCAGAAATGAGTTCCTCAGAGAAACAGCCAAGGTGACATGTTCTAGAGACCTAAGTTAGAGAGAGCAGACTCTGATGGTTTGGACACATTCAGAGGAGAGATGGTGAGGATGTTAGTGAAAGGGGCATGAGAATGGAGCTACCAGGAAAGAGGAAGACCAAAGACAAGGAAGGATGTAGTGAAGAAGACATGAGGGCAGTTGGTGTTCGAGAGGCGGATGAAGAAGATAAGATGACATGGAGAAGGACGACACGCTGGAGACTCCTAATGGGACAAAGGAGGAGAAGCAGAAATTTGTCCATAGTTCACAACGGCTCCAAACTCAACCAATCGTAACAGAGTTTGATTGACTTGGAGTTACATTCCAATGATTGTGTGTTCACTTTAGTTTATTTTGTATTTATGCTAACTGCTGCTTCAGCTGAGTCACTCAGCAGAGCTTCAGTGTATGTAGAGTATAATAAATATGGTACTCGTATTGATCTGATCTGATATCTGCCTGACGTAAACGTACGAGTCAAAAACATTACTGTGTGACTGGCTCGACAATGTCAGAGGAAGTTGGACATTTTCAAAGAGGACTGAACTAATCTTATCGTCATGGATTAAACATTGTTAGTATTCAACATGAAGCTGTTTGTGGTGTAATTAATGGATCCAACTGATTTCTCTCCTCAGGTTTAGGTATTTATAACGTTTCTCAGAGTTGTGTTTCAAGTTCAAGGCCTTGGCGAACTCTCCCGAGCACAAGCACATAAATAGCCGTTTCTCTGCAAGACAAAAACACATTGCGTAACAGAGGTGTCACATGACCTGAGGGAAGTGGTGGCAGGTTGTCTGAGGTGCGCATTGGTTCCACTATACTACATACTACGCATTATGTGACGGCGAGGGAACGTTGAACGTGTGAAATGTCATGTCCTCCTGTTTACCCTCAAAAAGGCTTCAAGGACAACCCAGCAGAGGGGAGGTGGAGCACGCCTGTACACAAGTACATGTCTGGGGCTGATTCAACACGCCTCTTAGATCTACGTTACCTCAAACAACAAGATCAGTCCTGTCTGTGAAGTTCCTCCTGCAAGGCTTCCCATTGGACTGGGAGCAACACAAGTTGTTGTTCTGGATGGGGTTCCATGAAAGGAAACATCATGGTGACATCATGAAGAACTCCAAGCTGCTTGACACCCCCCTCCTCTGGAATCACAAAAAACCCCACAAGATATTTATGTCTGTATTCACCGTTCCACTGTAAAGAAACGCCTGTTAGCACATCTTTTCCATCGACACATCTATAATCTACGGTAATTCTCTTCTCTTCGGTCTCCCCTCATAAATCCCTCCACAAACTCCAACTGGTCCAGAATTCAGCTGCCCGCATCATAACCCAGCTGTCAGTTCCAACTGAAACCTGTCGCTTTCATTGATTTTATCAATTTTTATTGTTGATTCTTTGAATGGATGTTCTGTACGGTGTCATTCAGTGCCAAGAAAGGCACCATTAAGTAAAATCTATTATTACAATAATTCAGTAAGAGATATCTACATTAAGACTAAAGACAACTTCCTGTGTCCTGATTCTACTATGAGCTGCTTACGCTTCACTGAATGCTAGTTCACCCACCGACACAGCTATAAGTCATGAAATGAGTCATGCTTAGAGATAAAGCAGAGCTCAGACATCTACATGTCAACATGCTATAAATACATGTGAACTTAGTGTATAATGATACACTCCACACACAGGAAGAGACATCATCGAGAAGCTGCGCCTCAGGCTTTGTTCAGGTTCAGTTCAGGTTCCCTACAGCTGTTCACCAGCCAGCAGGGTGACCTGCTGAGGTAAACAGTTTGAAGGACAAGTCAGCTCTCTGTAGGTTCCTCAATGGAGCTGTGGTGTTCTGCAGGTTCCTCAGTGGAGCTGTGGTGTTCTGCAGGCCACGCCTTAGTGTGGAACAGTTTCAAATTAATGTGGTCATGAAATACAAAGGAAGCTATAACACGTTTAAGACAAGTGAATGACGGCTGGAGGAGGAGCTGGAGGAGGAGCTGGAGGAGGTTCTGTGTCCTGATTGTGAAATTTGTTCTGTGTTGATTCCTGGAGGAGCGGTGGAACATTCCTCTAACTGTTTACTCAACTGTTCTCTCTCTCTGTGACACATCCAGTCCACTCAAACACAATAAGATCTGCACACTCTGTTCTATCTGGCTCAGGTCCCACCCACCCTCGTGTGTGTGTGTGTGTGTGTGTGTGTGTGTGTGTGTGTGTGTGTGTGTGTGTGTGTGTGTGTGTGTGTGTGTGTGTGTTGTGTGTAGCTGCATGAATGTGTCCAGAGTGTGTCCAGGTGTAGAATCTATGTGTGCAGGTAAAGAAACAGTTGAAGTGTAGAGATCCACTTCACCTACAGTATTTTCCACACTATAAGACGCACTGTCACCTTATAATGTAAATACTGTAAACACTTGTGTGGGTTCTAGCCTAGAGTGTGTGTGTGTGTGGGGGGGGGGAGCAGTGTGTGACTGACAGCACATGTGTGAATGGAGGAGCTGCAGGAGTGAGTGGAGGCCCTTTATATATGTGAGTGGAGAGAGTGTGTGTGATGGAGGAGCTTTGGAGGTGGGTCACTGGATGTACCTACAGGTCACTGGATGTACCTACAGGTCACTGGATGTACCTACAGGTCACTGGATGTACCTACAGGTGACTGGATGTACCTACAGGTCACTGGATGTACCTACAGGTCACTGGATGTACCTACAGGTCACTGGATGTACCTACAGGTCACTGGCTGTACCTACAGGTCACTGGATGTATCTACAGGTCACTGGATGTACCTACAGGTCACTGGCTGTACCTACAGGTCACTGGATGTACCTACAGGTCACTGGCTGTACCTACAGGTGACTGGATGTACCTACAGGTCACTGGCTGTAGGAGATTCAACCAGTGCACATGAATCCAGTGAAGCTCTGGATTCATGTGCACTGCACTTGTTACGGCAACCTGTCAGATCGACCGATAATGTGTCCCAGTCTGAACAGAGCTCGATCGCATTTGGACACTTTGGACACTAGTTATAAACAGTGTGAACAGTCAGCACTCAATATCAGATATGGAAGGAAATGTGATTGGAATCCGATTTGCCTGCAGACTCAACACAATCTAAAGGGCACAGGCAGTCTGTCAGACGACCCCCCAACACTGAAATGAATCCAACTAATGGAGTGACCAGCACAATCCCCGGACCTCAACCCCAGAGAAAACTCGTGGGCTGACGTAAAACATGCTGTTCATGAGACAAAACCAAGAAACGCAGAGGAATTATGGGACATAGAACAATTGTCTTGGGCTGGAGTTCCTGCTGACCGGCGCCAGAAGTCGGCCGACTCCATGAACCACAGATGGAAAGCAGTTATCACAAACTGTGGTTATGACACTAAATATTAGTTTAGGAGTCACAGGAAAGTTGAATCTTCAAGCATTTCTTAGTTCATACAGTAGATTTTGAGTTTGTGAATAAAGATGTCAACACTGCTATTTTTGGAACTTCATATTTCTTGACTTTCTGTAAAATATGATGAAATTCAATGACTGTTTCCTCTTTTCCTGCTTTGAATATGCAGTCTCCCCAACGCACCTTTTGAAACACTCTGCTATTACTTTGAACATAACCATACACATCACTTTGATACTGTATGTGACCTGTGAGCCACAGCATTATTGACTATACCTCTGTTCCTAACCAGTGTACAGTTTCTCTGACACATACTTTGTGACACACACAACCTTCTGATGCTTGAGTAGGTTTGCTGCAAAAGCACAATGAAGGTTTTGTGGTGAATCACAGCCACAGATGGAACAAACAGGGAGGATCTGCAAACTGAATTAGTGGGTGTGTACGTGTGAGTATGGTCTGGACGGTCCAGTCCAGTTGGCTCAGTTGGTCGCTCCCCATGTGTTTGCAAGTGCTTTTCCCTCCTCATGAGCAGCGCTCCATGCTAGCCTGTCAAACTCTGTAGTATCACTTCACATTTCTACCATCACTACAGTCACAGATGGAGCCAAGAAAAAATGGTGTTAAGACCTCACAGGTTTATTTTCCTTTCTGCTGACTCGTGTTTGTTCTGAAAAAAGACTTTAACCATCTACAGGTAGGTCTGTCTGGATCTGGAAACATCTGATTACTTTAGCTCAACTGACACATTTTCTGATTCTTCATTTGACTCCTGCCCTAGTCACTCCCCGCAGACACCCCCTTGTTTAGTTCACAATACTTCCCACTTATCTTGCCCAACACTGACATTGTCAGCATATATCACTAGTGCATGTGCTGTGGGTGTAGACCTGTAGGTGCAGATTCTGATGTTTCATTCAACCACGTCAGCAGAACAGAGAACGAGGAAGAGGAAGAGGAAAAGGAAGGAGCAAGCCTCAAAAAGAGAGTGACACAAGAACTACAAAGTCCTTCAGATCATCAGCATCATCACGCTGCCTTGTGCTTAAATGAACAGAGACACTTCAGTATGGCTTAGGGCTGATCACTGAGATGCAACGCCATCAACTTTACCTGAAGGTTTACACCCAGATAAGAGGTTCAAGGTGACCTACGGGGAGCAGGACTGTCCTACTGATCTCTGAGGACTTCAAAACTCCCTGCTAACTATTCACTCAACTACTCTGTGTGCTCCAGCCTGTCGTTGTGCAGATACAGCCAGCACCGACATCGTCTGTTTCTCAGCAGCTACCAGACGTCGTCTGTGGCTCCCAGTAGCTACCAGACATTGTCTGTTTCTCAGCCACTATCGGACATTGTCTGTGGCTCTGAGGACAGACTGCAGACAGAGGCTGAAACACAACAATGCTCAGGCCTCACCTGGATGGATTTCCACTCGTCACTTATTCATCAGTTCATTCTTATTCTATCCAAACACACAGGAAAAGCCTGAAGATGTTTCATCCCTCATGGCAAGAGGCAAAACATCGTCCAGTGTTTCTTACAAGTCCAGACCTACCATGAAGTGGATGAGAACCATCATGAGGTCCATTCTGTAGTCAGTTTGAAAACACTGAGAATTGATCTCTGATGGTGAGGTAGAATGCTTTGTTTCCGTGTCATGGTCACCCAGGCAGCCATGCTTGGCATGAAAAATGTGTTGTTGAAATTTGAGCCTATCAACAGGCCTACCAGTGCCATTTATAACAGCTGGAGGAGAGAAGCATCCCATGAATGCATGCTGTCAATTTGAAAATTCACTGTAAGGTTAGCACTAGAGGATTTGGTATCTCTTGTTTAGAGACGGGTCTCTTGTGTTGCACAGCTCTTCTTCCTGGTGCTGCTCCTGAAGACCACCAACCGCCTCCTAAAACCTGTTCCATCCTCATGGGGTCAAGATAGAACTGAACTCAGCAGAATTTGAGTTTAGATCTAAAACCAGTAACAAAGATGCAGACGCATTTAATATTTAAATTCTTATTTATTCATATAAAAAAACAACCCATAGGGTTTCATAGAACCAACACTTTCTCACAAATCAGTCGTTGACTTTATATCTTTGTAACCCAAAACAGCAGAAATTGTGACACCACCACAGTGGAGATCTCATAGTGAAATGTTGTCAAGAACAACTGTAGTTTAGACAAAATCTTTACCACTTCTAAGATGTGATCCACATTTCCCCTTTGGTTTCCTCAACTAATGACAGCAAATCACTTAACTAGGGTTCAGGAATCATGCAAAGACTCCAACAAGTTTGGACTGTTAACACAAAAAATTCACATCGCAAAACTTTTTTTCAAATAAAATATAATGCAAGATCTTATAGGCAACAACAAAAATGACAAAGAAAAAGTGCAATAAAACAAAGGAATACACCACATCTGTGGAAAACTGGTACAAATGAACAAGTGGATGCTGCACGACACTCTTCAAAAAGATTATACTAGTAATTCTCAATGTTAACCATATTCCCGACAAACTTAGAGCGATGCAAACTAACATTATCATTATTCCTCTAAGATCCCTTAAAAGTACAGGGTTTGAATGGAATGACAAAGCATCTCTTGAAGAAAGTCAAACCCAAACAGGTCAGATGTTGCAGCAGGTCTTCACCCAATAACAAAGTGATAAAGTGACTGAATGGAGAGCGAGACCCAGAGTGTCTCTGATAGGACAGCTTATTCAGAAATGTAGATTCCACGGACTCTGTGGACTGAGCTCAAGTACAAGACCTGCAGACAACAAAGAGGAAGACCAGGAACCAGCTCACAGTTCTGCCAGAAGTCTTTGATCCTCATGGATTTCTTTTGTTTGATTGTTTCTCACACTTTTATGTTTGAAATTATCAAAATAAATCGAAGAAAAAGAATGTGAGCGACCACAAAAGTAAGCTATTAAATGATCATTCCATTCAAAGACGATGTAAAAAGTAAAGGCCACCTGACCTAAAAACAGCTTGTACATGGCCTCGGGAGCACCAAAGGCAAACATTGAATGACTGACACAAACGGAGCTAGCAGTGACATTGTTGTTTGATTTGCTCAGCAGTGGTTTTTGTCTCCAGCTGGGTTAGACTCTAGCAACACCCGTAACCCACGAGACAGCCAAGTGGCTGCAAACGGGTTAGACTCTAGCAACACCCGTGACCCACAAGACGGCAAAGTGGCTGCAGACGAGATGATTACAACTGTTTTGTCTAAAAGAAAATGGACAGACGGGTGGACGGTTGGGTGTCAGAACTCTCCTGCTGATGCCACTTCCTGCCCTGACTAGACTCATGAACACTGGTCTTAACTGAGGCAGCAGAGCACAGAGGTTCTTTAGACTTTTCATTTCTTTAGTTCCCCACTGGTCCAAGTTTTCTCCATCTGTGGATAAAGGGTCCCACCATGGTTTGTCGCAAAGCCTTACAAGTAGCTTCGTAACCCTTCTTGATTTTCTTTGGATTACAACATGATGTGTTTCTTTATGATATGTTTAAGCCGACTTTGCTTTTATCAGACACGTTGTAGTCAAATGATTCTGGCAGAAATAGAACTACAATTTCCAAAAATGTGGTCTATCCCAATCAATTCATGATTTAAGGCAGTACTATTACTTTTTCACATAGAGCCATGTAGGTTGAGAAAACCCGTTTTCCTTAACGAATGAAATCATTGTTTGAGCTGCATTTTGTTGAACATTCAAGTTTGTTTCATGACCTGAAATATTAGAATGCAGCAAATATGCAAAAAAGTAGAAATCAGGAAAAGGAAGAACTTTTTCCCAGCGCTGCAGATAATGAGGCAGTCTGACAACAGTCTAGAGCCTGACTTCACTTCTGTCCCATGCATCTCCTGTGAAGTTTGCATATTCAGCTCCTTTTCAAGGGCCTTTCATGAACGGTCCCAGAGAGTCGGACCAGAGTTCTACAGACCCCAGGTGGGCTTCAGCAGACTGGCAGCATGCGGGCATTACCGTTAAACTCCTCTTCAGCCTGAGGAAACAGAATGTGCTGTATTAGATAACCCATATGACACAACACAAACTGGTGGGGTAACGTTGACACAACTGAAGTGGGACCGCTACCTCAGTGTATGCTGGGGGAGGAGGCGGGAACTGGAACGACGGCGCGCTCATGAAGATGGGGCTGTCGTCACCGTCAAAGTCGTCGAGAAGCGGTGTGAGCGGCTGGTCCAGGCGGCAGTCACGTGTGATGTCGCAGTAGCTGGGGGGCTCCGAGGGCATCCGGAGGGACACCCAGCTCTGGGAGGCATTGCTGACTGAACCATCCTGGCTGCTCACGCTGTTGCTCCTGCTGCACAGACCAGCGGTCCCGATGACCAAAGGAAGCTCCAGGATCAGCTTCTCACTGCCAGGAATGTGGATGTAAATCTGGGAGAATAGCCATGAGCACATTTGTTAACAACATATCAAAACAGCCTGAACCGTGTGGCCAACCCGACTGCAGGACGGCAGCATACCATCAGAGCGTACTCCACACGGATGATGTTGCAGCCCAGCATTGAAGGCTTGATCTTGGGTACTCTGATTGTCTTTCCTTGCCAGGCGTCACACATGCCGGAAATGATGTGGTTTCCACGCACTGAGGAAAGCTTCTGCCGGAAGACCTTGGTGCGCCCGTTGGCCTGGTAGGTGTGCTTGGCGATGATGGCCGCCTTGGGCACCACAATGCGGGAGCAGGTGTTCTCAAACTTGGCATTGATGCAGATGTCTTCACCTTCACAGAAGCCACGCCGGTCGATTTTGACGTTGAGTGAAACCTGGCCGTCTGGGATGAACATGCAGGTGACTTTCTTCTCCTTCATGCCACCTGTGGGAGACTGAAAACACGCAAGACTGTTAGTCAGCTGTACATTCCAGGTCCATGTACAACAAGACAGTTTGTTCTGTAAGAGTCCATTGTTAGGTCTGAACCAGAACACCTTGTTCAGAGACGTTCACTCACCAGAAGGTCTGGGGTGTTGACGTCCAGAGGCTCCTCCACCTCAAAGGCTTTCTTCACCTCCAGCGTGGCCTGCTGTGGCCTCTCCATTATCGCCTTGACATAATAGCGGACATAACCAAATTTGCCTTTGTAGGATGACACCAGCTGCCTGTAAGAACACACTAGTCAGATTGAAACTGAAAGCAGTGTTTGTGCTGACGTCACATGGGTGGATTGCCTGGTGTTGCCTTACCCTTGCTGAGGAAGCTCGAAGGCAAACGTGTACTCGTATTTGTTTCCAGGCCGTAAGACGACCGCCCCGTTGGAGTCTGAGGACAGAACAGGATAGACTTCAGCTGACGGTCTCCATATTCATTCATCTACATCAGAATAATCCTGGCTGGAGCGTGGAGAGACCATAACCACCACCGTAACCTCAGAGGCGACACTAAAGTACCACCAACCACAACTCATCTGAACACGTCATGAATGAACGCTAGCAGCTCGCTGACTTTGTGTTTTTTAATGGAATTTTATTTGATTATTTTGACACTTATAGTCCAGCATTTTGTTTTACTGACTTTTAACCGTTTCCCCTGGCCGCCTGGCTCTTCCGTGTCCTCACCTGTCGGCTGGCCGTCCAGCTGCAGCACCTCCTCGTGTCGCAGGTACTCGGCCTCCTGCCGACACTTCTGCTTGCCCTTCGCGTACTCCACCTTGGCGCAGCCGAGCCCCAGCAGCCTCATGGCGGACACCCGCGTCGGCTCGCCCACCTCCACCTCCACCCGCCCCGACACGCGATCCCCGCCGCAGTAGAACGTCTTGCTGGGGTCCGTGAGGACGATCTGGAACGTCTTCGGTCTCTTCGTCATGGCCACCATGGTGGTGCGTTCAGGTTCCGCCACAGAGGTGTGTTGTGTTCACTGTCCGCTGCCGGTGCGTCGGTCCCGTCCGCTGCTACACGTCGCTCCGTCTGACCGACAAAAACACGGGAGACGGTTTTAAGTGACGGCAGCGCGAGCGGCATGGCCCAGCACGTGAACAGCGCTCCCATTGGTCCAAAGGCTTTGTTTGTGACGGCTCTAGCCAATCAGCAGCCAGAAGCAGCGCGTGGACACCGCGTGGCTGTGGGCGCAGGGAGCGTGTTCAGCAGATGCGTCTGCAGGAAGGCGGAGGGGAACCTGTTGTAAACACTGAAACTCTGCCCCACGTTCTGCCCCAGTCAGGGCAGTTCTGGTGTTTAACACTAAACTGAATTGTGGGTAAAACCCACATCATCAGTTTCATTGTGGTTGTGATGAAAATGTCACATCAACATAAAAATAATCCCAACAAAGATCATCACAGCAGAATGAGAACTCAACGTGTATTATAAAAACTATTGTTATTATGTACGTCTGTGGACACGCTCACACCTGTAGTGGGAACATGACTCAGTTTAAAGCACAGTTCATTTATTATGTGGTATTAACACCTCATGAGACCCAGTATATTTTGAATACATTTATTTTTCTGCTGTTAGTTCCACATGATAATTCTAGTTTTGTGATTTGGGTCGTATTTAATGTTGTTAGACGTGTTGCGACGCCGCCGCGGGGAGAGGCTGAAAACGTGACTCTACTTCCTGTACATGGTTTAACACATTCCAGCACAAAACTCTTCCCTTTTAGAGAACAGTCACGTTCTACATGTTCCATTACTGGTACTTTCTTCTGATTTAATTGGCTATCATCTATTTTACGCACTCAGTAGAACTACAAAAAAGCACAAAGTGAAGCAGAATACCAGCATTTATATCTATCCATTACATTACAGTGAAGACTGAAAAAAGATTCATCTTTAAAGTCATATCCAACAACCGTTGCAAAGTTTTCACTTTTTATGGCCAAAGTCAAATAAAAAATTAACTGAAGCATGTTTGCAGTTACAGCTGGATTTTCTTCTGTAAATAAAGTTTCATTGTGACTTTTGCAAGGAGAATGATTCAATTGTTGGGAGTAAGATTAATAATTTCAACACAAAATACTTACATTACATGTTTGAGAGGTCAAAGTGTGTATGTTTGGAATTCAGTTGTATAGTTGCAGATTATGTTCAGGCGATGTCTTCTACCACAGCTCCTCCTGGCTGCAAGACACTCTGTGAGACCTAAAATTACATTTTGTTTCTAGTGACCCAACCTTAACTTTAGCAGGTTACTTAGTCTAATATTTGCATATTCATTACTATATAATTGACTTGATAAGAAACTGAAAATTGCTTCAGGAAAAAATGGTTAATTCACAGAAGCAATGTGAATCCAGGTACTGAAACATCAAATCCACAACAATGACTCTTCTAAAGCAGCTCAAAGGTGGTTGTCTCGCCTTCAGACGCTATCATTGGTTTACTCTGGAGCTGATCCCAGCTGATATCAGGCAGGGACTGGGCACACCCTGAACAAGTCACCAGCTTATCACATGACCACAAAAACACAGCTACACTCACATTGGAGTGACTAATCCGTCAAAGTCGTATGTTTTGGGTGGTGGGAGGAAGTTGGAGAAGCTGGAGAGAATCCAAACATACAAGTCAGCTGGAGACAGGGTTGTCCGCGATCAAGCTCCTTCACCGTAGGACTGTCTCCTGATTCAGACACCATCTCCATGTAGATGTCAAAGTCAAGGCCCGGGGGACGGATCCGGCCCGCCAATGAATTATCTATGGCCCCCTGGTTGATATTTAATTGATGGTAAAACCGGCCTGCAGGCCACAGCCACCTGCTGGTCACTTGCACGCACCAACACTACATTCCCCACAATGCAATGGTAGCCCGTAAAGTCCCTGCAGCAAGCGGGCGTCGGCTTCATTATTCATCATCAGTCGGAGCAGAGGTGAAAGATAACCCTGTGTGGAGAAAAACATTTTCCCTTGAAATTACTGACAAGAAAATTTACACTCTTTGTTCAATAGGCCGTTCATCTCCCCACTTATATATTTGAATAAGCTCACTTCAAAGTCTCACTCTGTCACCAACTCCACCCACTACCTGTCAATCAAGCGCCCAACCAATCGCGGCGCATCTGCCAGAAGGAATCAGGTGACCAACATGGCGTCAGGCATCTGCCATGTGAGGAGCAGAAACATCTCTAATGGACTCCAGTTCCCATCATCTAGAGTCAGAACTGTTCACAATGTTCATGTTAGTGAGCAGAGAGTCCAAACAGCAGAACCACACTAAACAACCATTAGTGAGTGAAACTAGCTGCTAGCACCAACAGTCTGTCCAGCTACGGTTTCTGTTTGGAATGGGACAATCCATGTAGTACCCACAATGCTCCTGGGGGGCTGACAGAAACGCTCTTTAGTAACTCCATACAGTTGTGTTCATGTAGTCACTAACAGAACCATCACTCCTCTAACATTTCTTTAACACCTGCTCTTTGGACAGGAGCCTTTTCCTTTAGCGTTAGCTCCTTTACCAGTCTCACCAGTAGTTAGCTTTCTTTCTCCAGTTAGCCTGCTAGCATTCATCTACGGCTTCACAGCGCCCGTCCAGTGCCATCCATGATTGGCCAACACTAAGTCGTTACGTCACCACGGTGATGTTTGACTACATTGGGTGTGTTTGGTTTATAAACCAATACATTTGTTTTCACGTTTGGTATGAAGTCTGACATTATTGTTTTATCGTGGAATTTCCACGGGTTCCCGCTAGTTTATAAATGTTTTAATAAACGTTGGATCAGTCTGGCCCTCGGCTTGAAGCTTTGGTTTTTTGGCCCTCTGTGTGTTTGACTGACATCCCTGATGTAGACTGAAGGTTTTGTCATAAAGCCTGTAGTCAATCCATACCATCACTATGCTGCACGGCCGGGGGAACCACCAGTGACACACTGACCTCATTCCTCTACATTTGTTCACGATATACGTCACAAACTGCTTTTCATTCCAGTGATGGTTTGTTCTCTTTCTGTTCTCCCCTCATTGGTCCTGCTGATCCTGCAGAACCACGACCTGACTGTCCAGCTGTTACCATTACCGCTAGCATTAGCATCTGTAGTTTAGTTTGGGTCTTTCAACCCAGTGGGTCATGATGATACCACTACTTCCATCGTCATGACCCACTGGGTTGATTGCTTCTGTCTGTCTCTCTGTCAATCTGTCTATTCCTGGTACTCCCCCCATCGGTCCTCAGCTCTCTCTCTCTTTCTCCACTCCACTGTGAGTTTTGGGTTCTGCTCGAGGTTTCTGCCTATTGAAGTGAAGTCTTTCTTTGCCTCCATCACCAAACTGCCTGCTCATGTGGGCCAGATTGGTTCCCATTAGAGCAGGCCTCTAACAGCTCTACCTGGAAACGGCCTTGAGATCATTTACTGTTATAAGCTGGTACTATACAAACAAAACATGACTAAAAATTAATGGAATCACAACTACCTGGAAAAAGCAGTACAGAAAACGATTGTTGATGAACAATCAAAAATTGGGCTCACAGTACATCACAATATTTTGCTATAAAGTGTTGTCAAATTGTCAAGAAAAATCATGCAGAATAAATGTGATATATATATATATATATATATATATATATATATATATATATATATATATATATATATATATATATATATATATATATCAGTGTTATATATATATATGGATTGTCCCATTGCAAATAGAAACCATAGCTGGACAGACTGTTGGTGCTAGCAGCTAGTTTCACTCACTAATGGTTGTTTTGTGCGTCTTTCTGCTGTTTGGACTCTCTCTCTCTCTCTCTCTCTCTCTCTCTCTCTCTCTCTCTCTATATATATATATATATGTGTGTGTGTGTGTGTGTGTGTGTGTGTGTGTGTGTGTGTGTGTGTGTGTGTGTGTGTGTGTGTGTGTGTGTATATATATATATATATATATATATATATATATATATATATATATATATATATATATATATATATATATATATAAAACACTGATCATTCTGCAAGAAAATTTATTCTGGAAAAAAATTTGTGTTCATGGTAAATGTTGTGAATGTAAATGAAACTTTTGACATGATTTTGGATTTTGTCCACGCGTAAACAATGAGTCATAGTTTAGTTCTTGCATTCGTGATATAGGTCTAGGGAATATCCCGGTTTGTGATAACCTTTATTTGTCCCACAGTGGGGACATTTGTGAAAAATTCATCAGCTTTGTGTCTGTGTAGGTTCTCAGTCATCCAGGTCATGGTTATCCAAAAGCTGTTCCGAGTCGATCCACTGGACGTTAAAAAAGTTCTTGAAGACGTTTCGTCTCATCCAAGAGACTTCTTCAGTTCAGAGAGTGGCTGATAAAGTCCCAGCTAATAAACCCTGTGGGGTGTGGTCAGATTATTAACCCTGTGGAGTGTGGTCAGTGCTATTCACATTCCAACGACCGTCGCCAAAACCCGTCTGGCTCCTCAACGATTGTTGATGGGGGTCCAAAGGGGGTCGTTGAGATGTGAGTTACACCTTTATATGCTAATGGGGGTCATTAGCATGAGACACATCACCTGGGTCAATCCGCTGAGACAATCTTTTTGGGAGTTTTGAAAGGACATGATTATAAATGGGAGAAAGGTGATGTCGCAGACCACCCCCTCTATTCAGAGATGTCTTCTCCACTTTGACGTGGATGGCCTCTTTCACTCCTCTCTCAAACCATTTATCCTTCCTGTCCAAGATCTGAACATCGGTGTCCTGAAATGAGTGACCCTCTTCCTTGAGGTGAAGGAAGACTGCCGAGTCCTGTCCTGATGGGTTGGCTCTTCTGTGTTGTGCCATGCGTCTGTGTAGTGGTTGTTTGGTTTCCCCTCTGTAGACATCTGAGCATTCCTCGCTGCATTTTACTGCATACACCAGATTCCTCTTCTGACTGTGTGGTGGGGGGTCTTTTGGGTGGACCAGTCTTTGTCGGAGGGTGTTGCCCAGCTTGAAATACACAGGGACCTTGTGTTGGTTAAAGATCCTCCTCAGCTTTTCAGACACTCCAGACACATACTGGATCACTATACCATTGCGCTTGATCTCTTCCGCCCTCACTGGGTTGTTCTCCTTTCTGGATCTTGTGTGAGCTTTCACAAAGGTCCAGTCAGGATGTCCACACGTTTTCAGTGCCCCTTTCAGGTGTTGGTGTTCTTTCACCTGGTCTTGGGCACTGGTTGGTAGCTTATCAGCCCTGTCTTGCAGGGTCCTGATGACGCCCAGCTTGTGCTCCAGTGGGTGGTGAGAGTCAAAAAGCAGGTATTGGTCCGTGTGCGTTGGTTTCCTATATACCCCAACAGACAGACTTCTGTCATCTTTTATGCTGATCTCACAATCCAAAAAGGGCAAACTGTTGTCCTTTACATCCTTTCTGGTGAACTTGATGTTGCTGTCCACCGAGTTGATGTGTTCGGTGAAAGGTTGCACCTCGTGGATTTTTACCTTAACCCATGTGTCGTCCACATAATGGAACCAGTGGCTTGTTGGTGTTCCGTTGAACGAGGTAAGGGCCTTGTGTTCCACCTCTTCCATGTACAAATTGGCCACGATAGGAGACACCGGCGAGCCCATGGCACATCCGTGTTTCTGCCTATAGAAGTTCCCTCTGTACTGGAAGTAGGTGGTGTTGAGGCAGAGGTGCAGATCTGGTCGGGGTTGAGGTTTGTCCTGTCACTGAGGGTGGTGTCCTGTGAAAGCCGTTGTCTCACCGCTTCCACAGCCTCCGTTGTGGGGACACATGTGAACAGGGAGGTGACGTCATCTCATCGGTATCCAAACTCAGTCCTCTCACCTTTTCCATCAAGTCCATGGAATTCTCTATATGATAGGGGTTGTTACCCACTAGCGGGGACAAGATGGTTGCAACATGCTTGGCAATGTTGTAAGTGACCGAGTTGATGCTGGTGACGATGGGTCTGAGTGGGGTTCCTTCTTTATGAATTTTGGAGAGGCCATATATGCATGGTATAGCCTCCCCAGGGTACAGGCGAAAGTAGAGCAGGCGGTTTAAAGTTTCCTCCTTCTGTAGCTTCTGTAGGCAGTCCACAACCTTCTTTTTGTAGCTGCTGGTTGGGTCGCGCTTCAGGGTCTCATAGGTCGTGCTGACGCTGCGTAGGGACATAACCTTGCTGTGGTAATCCGTTGTGTTGAGGATAACCGTGCATCTTCCTTTACAAGACAAAGGAAGACAAAGGAAGATGCACGACAAAGGAAGATGCACGGTAATCCTCAACACAACGGATTACCACAGCAAGGTTATGTCCCTACTCAGCGTCAGCACGACCAATATGACATGACCAATATACTATATGAACGGTCTTTTTTAAAAAAATTCATACATAAAGCACATTGGATTACAAAGCGCACTGGATTATAAAATGCATCTGAGAACTCATGTTCAATGAATTTACAATTCCAAAACTTTTTTCATATATAAGGAACATTGGATTGTAGGAAATTGAGAAAATTAAAGTCTTTTAGATGCGCCTTATAGTGCGGAAAATACTGTAATGGAATGACAACTTTAAAGGTGCATTTGATCCTTTTTAGTTTCTTTTTCCTGAAACATTTGACTTATGAGATGTAATCCAGCTCTGAAGACTTTACAGGACTGTACGAGTGACTCATAAAAAGTCTATGAAATTAGTCAGTGATTTGACGTGAAAACGTTGGGCAGACTCACTGCATGTGAAATTAAATGTTTCAAGTATTCCAGTTGAAAAACACCTCAGTAACAGGATGTCATGTTGTAACCATTTATTGAGCAGAACTCTCATGAATGTTTCAGTCAACACCCCCTGCTGACTCAGCACTAACAAACATGCAGTAACCTGTCCCAGGTGGGGAGCTGATTTAGAGTTTACATAAACAAACCTGTTACAGAGTGAGTTCTCCAGACTAAGAACTCCATCTGCTGACCTGACCAGCCCGCTCAGAAGGTCTACACAGCAGAAAACTTTACTGGATCAGCACTCCCTGAACTCACATCACAGAATCATCAACTTCCTATCAGACCACAGTTTGACCGTGTCCCAGGGTCAGACAAGAAGCTTTTACAGTCATATCTGCCCCAGAGCTCCCCCATCAGTGGTAAGTAATGGTAGCATCCTGAACATAAATGTCCATCTCGAAAAACACTCAACCACTTTTATTTTTTTAAGAAACATTGCGGTTACTGGTCTTTTGTGTTGCACAGGGTCACGGCAGAACCCGCGTCCATCAACACCGACTCCACAGGTTGTGTCTTTCAGCAGGTGGGGCTGGTTCCAAACAGTGTCTGCAGACCGACGCCCCCACGGCGTCAGGCTGATGCTTCTGCAGAGAAACGTTCAGTCACACGTTCCTGATAGTTAGAGAACGTCTGATCACGTGACCGTAAACCAACACGCTACCGTCTGCTCTGAGGTTCTTTCTGTGGGGTAACAAAGAGCATCCCACACACGGCCAGGGCAACGCCGGGGCAGATGAGGCGTTCAAGATGCTGGAACCCACCGGAGACTTTACCCAACGTTTACCCAACCTGAAACACACACACACACACTAAGTACCACAGCAGCGGACTACAGACAGTGTATTTTGGTGTGAATGCTTCCCGGACTCTCAGCAGTGCTGACCTCCTGCTCTAAATGTCTCTATATGGTTCCATGTGAATCAGACCAATCAGAGGCCTGGATTACACGCGGCACCCCAAGATTCAGAACAGGCAGGTCCTGTTCCCAACGGGTCCTTCACAGCAGCGGCTGCGAAAGCCCACTGGGATTTGATTTCTGGTCAACTCCACAGCAAGTCAAGCACTGAGACTCTTGAAAGCCTTGGTATATGACCAAACACACACATGACTCACTGAGACTCACTGCATGACTCACGGCGCACACACGCTCAGGTCTCCAGGCAGGGGTCACTAACCTGAGGCAAAGAGAAAGAATAAATGATTTTCATCTCTGCATTCAAAACTTCCAAAGGTTTGAGCTGCGTTAAGAGAAAAGACGTCCGAACACCAGAGGGGAGACGTGTGGAGTCATTAAAGATGAGTCTGTGTTTAACAGGCATTAATGATTATTAAATATTATTACAGTATTACGCTGATGACATGTCACATTTCACGTCATGTTTTGTTAGATGACAAACAGCCTGTGGTGTGTGTGACTGACAGGTGTGTTGTGGGTTTATTCCATCAGCTTTGTGTTGCTAGAGGGAGCACCAGCAGCTCTTTCTGCTGATACCAAAACACTTCATAGCTTCTCAAGTGCAAACTGATGGAAAACACGGTTCAGTGTTTGGCAGAACAAAACGTGAACAGTAACTGTTACGATCAGTGATGCGTGTTCTGCAGCGGTATCCCACGAGGCCGATGGCAGCGACCACGTGGGTAAAGCAAGACTACAGCTTCCTGTTAGAGGCATTTCCAACGACGTGACCCTACAGGGCAAGGGTCGGTCGGGATAGACCTCTGCCTGACGCTCCTCTCACCCTGACTCTTACCTCGGTCCCTCGACTCCATCAGGAGGCCCCCAAATGGACACGACCCGCTGCAGCGGAGGTCTGGAGGAACAGGTTCAGGGATTTACGAGTTCGTTCACACTTTAGAGGATCACTTCATTAAACAGCTCCAAAAGAACGTTTGCTTAGATGTGTCCCAACAAATCCAACCAGGACTCCAAGAACGAGCTCCATGGAGACCAACGATGCCAGGCGTTGGGTTTCTCTAGCACTGACTTATGAACAAACCAGCTGATGAACAACTGGCTGCAGATACCACACAGTGCTACCATCATGTCCCCATCAGACGCTGGTTTATACTCCCTTAATTACAGTATTTTCTGGACTAAAAGGTGCACTGGACTATATGGCACACCTTCAATCAATGGGCTATTTTAAATCTTTTTCCATATATAAGACCCATTGTTGGTTTTTGAGAAAATTAAAAGCTTTTAGGTGCACCTTATAGCGCAGAAAATACTGTACTTAAAGGTTTACTGAATCCAGTGGATGTTATAACAGTCTAGATAGTTTGTGACCTGCTGAAGCTGAGGTGTGTACTTACATCACGTGTCTCTATCAGAGCCAGAGCCCAGGACCGTGATGGAACCTGCAGGAGCCAAACGGAACATGAGACAGTTTCCACCACAGTGAGCACGTTTGTTCACGGCTGCAGCGTTCTGTTCAGAGAGGCAGTCGTCACTCACACTTCAGAGCAGTTGAACAGTTAGCCAATCATCATAACGTTTACTCCACCAGGGAACTGTGGAGTCAAACTCACCCGCTGGCCTGAGGTCTGTCTCGGCACCTGTCACAAACAGTCCAGTTAGTAATAATGCCTTTGAACCAGCAGTGACAGCATGCTAACGCTAACAGTTGTCAGTTCTCATTAGTAACACTGCTGCAGACGTCACAGCAGTGGGTTGCAAGAGAATTCTTTCCTCTGTGCACCGTGAGAACTCTACAGCCCACAAGAAGAACCAGAGCTCACACTGTGCTCACAAGCAGCCGTCCTCCATAAACACAATCATTTCTACAGGCGAAGAAAATATAAACGCAGAGACAAACTTTTATTTAACTGCTACAACATGAAAGTCAAAAAATAGTCTTTAAAAGGCCACATGATCCAGAAAGGACACGTTATGTTTAAAGAGCATAACCAAGGAATGACTCACTTCAGGCACTGGCTTCAAGAGTTCCTCCATGTTATTCAGCATCTCCTGCAAGAGATTTAGTTTGTTTAAAAAGTACATCCTGACACACACACACACACACACACACACACACACACACACACACACACACTCATGTTCCAGGCCTCATTGTCACCACGCAGCAACCGGCGGTGCAGAGGTGGAAGCACAGCCTGAGGTGTTGTAGCCACCGCCGGGGGACGAGCCCACCGCCCCGGGCCCTCCGCCCATCAGCGCGTTCTGTGGCGAACTTCCGGTAAGTTATTAAACTCATTACATTAAACGAAGACCAGCTGCTTTACTGAGGCCATTAGAATCAAACAGAACTGACTGTAGCTCCCAGCTAGCTTCTACTAGCTAGCAGCTAGCTTACCATGCTGTTAGCAGCGTGGTGCCGTTAGGTCCGAGGACGTCACGTAACAACACGATTAAAACCGCGCGTGCTTCACTACGTTGTCACGTGATGTGTCTTGCATTAGCTACATTAGTCGACAGGTGAGTAACTGCATTCATTCATTCATCGGTTCTACATTCACCTATCGTTCCGCTTGTCCCTCCCGACACCGCGGATCCCATCGAAAGACCGAGCTGTCGCGCCGTAAAGGCTTTTATAGGAGTGTTACGTCAGTAGCAACTGCTTTACGGCTACTGTCTTCTTTAAGGGCGTCGCTATACGGCAGTTTAAAAAAACTTTATTAGAAACCGATGAAATGACAATGGAAAATAAAAGTTTTAACACAAAGCTATATAAAAACAGGAGATAAATAATCACGAACATTACAGAATAAGAAAAATTAAGTTTGAAAAAAAAATTAAAGACATACTTTTTTAAATATATGAAAATAACATCAAGGTCTGCCAAATCAAACGAACTGCTTCAGGGACAGGGAAGCAGGAATGTGTTCAATGCGGTGGAAACAACTATAGAACAGGTTCATAGAAAAATAAAACATAAGCTTTCGTGACCTGGGATTGATTATATTACAAGATTCACAAACCTATAAATGTAAAGGGTGTTGTTATGATGGGAAACAAATTAACAAGATTTAATTATACCTCAATAAGATTCTGTTAATAATAGAAAAACACAACCAGACGAATGTTCCAAGTATAACGACAGAAAACGTTGAAAATTTAATCAAAACAGCTGTAGGGAAGAGCAGCTCATCTGGACCGAGGTTTAGGGTTGGTGATCAGTCATTGATCAGACCCAGGATCCAGGAATTATCAGTAGTAGGTGGGGTAACCAGATGTCTGCATACTTTGGTCCAGTAGGTGGCGCTGTGCACCTTCAATCCTCCCTTTGCTTCTCCAGCAGGACCTGGAATCTGCCAGAACCACTCAGGTTTACTTTGCTCACCAGGGTGTTCCTGGGCTTCACTGGACAGCCGACGGGCCGGACCAGAACCCTGAAGATAATCTGGGTTATTGTGTGGATGAAGACGAGACACATCAGCCAAGCAGGTCACTGCCAAACACCCTGGGCTTCTGGAGCTCATCAGAGCCACAGGACTATCACCTCCAGGAGGTCCTGATGCTCCTTCATGACCACCAGGACCGGTTTGGATACCCACACAGCTATGGAGTCCATCAGTGAACATACTTTTATTGGTCTTAGAGTTTGGGGTTATCGTTAGCTGTGAGCCGTGATCATCCAAATTCAAGGAAACAAACACAAACTAAATCTAGAACCAATAGTCAACATTCCACGACACCCCTGAATTCAAACTGTTACCCTGACCTACTTGCATAGGTCAAAGCTAGTGCTCTGTCATTGATCAAAGCACTAGCTTTGATCTATGGTCTTACACCGGCCATGGAATTAGTTGTGACGTATTCCTGTATCCCTAATAGTCATACACTATAGTCAAGTCTTATTTTCCCTTTTCCCTTGTTGATGACTAAGAACTCAAACCAAACATCCTACAGGACATCACACCCCCATAAAACCTGTTTAACAATCACAGGCTATTCTTGCAAATATTCTCACAAATCCTTTGGGAGCTTAAAATATCCTTTAAACCAGTGGTACACAAACAAAGGCCCGCGGGCCGGATGTGGCCCACCTCTACATTTGGCATGGCCTCCTGAACAGCAACTGAAGAATTGATTTTTTTGACCTTGTATACATGTCTTCTCAGTGGAACCAGTGCATCTGAGCAAACTGTTTGAATGTTCATGTTATCTGGTCACCGGTTACTGTAGAGATAAAACACATACAAGACACGATGTGGGGGAAAAAAAATCTTCATTTACATTTGAACTAAAACATGTTTTACTTATGTTGAGTAATGCCATACAAATGCTACAGTACAAATTAAGAAAGGCAGCACTCCATTGAAACAGGTGGAACTAGTGTCAACAGGTGGAGATTCAGAGGAACACTCGTCCTTCTATACCTTTTAAATAAAAAAAAAACCCAATAAACACCAGGCCCAAAAACTTCTGTCATTCTTTTCAAACAAATTATTTGGGGAGACAAAAACAAGACAATGAGTGAATCTGTGAAGTCTGAGGACACAAACAGTTTTAAAAATCAATGGTCAATAAAAAGAATTCAACTTTTCTTCAAGGAGTTCGTTAATATTTAAAAGCGTCCAATGACAATTCCCTCAGAACAAAGGAGCAGACTGACCGGACTTGGTACCGGACAATCACATTTAGTGACACCTCCACTTCCTGCCGTTCAAGAGCTGAGACTTGTGGACTGTCGTTCCCCTAAATAAATAACTCTGGTAGAACAGACGGGGTGGGGGCGTGGGGTCAGTTCTGCGGTGCCCCCCTGTGCTCGTCCTCAGACGTCTGTGGCTTCACTCCATGCCGTCTGGATCGGCCTGGGCCATGTAGGCGTCCAGCTCCGCGTCCAGGTGGCCTTTGGTCTTTGACATGTAGGCGTCCAGCTGGTTGTCCAGTTGTTCTCGGGTCACAGCCGGGCGTCCCACACCCCGGCCGCGGCCTCGCCCGCGACCGCCTCGCCCGGCAAACCCCCCACGACCGCGCAGTCCGCCGCGACCTGTTCCCCCAAAACACACGGCGGTGAGTGGACAGCAGCGACCTGAAGCAACTATTCTGATCTTCACACGTCAATCATTTCCTGACCTCTGGCCATCCCCCCCCGGGCTGCTCCTCGGGATGGAGCCCCTCCTCTGCCTGCAGGTCCTCCACGGTGGCGGCCTCCCCGGCGCATCACCATGCGGCCAGCAGCACCGCGACCTCTGATGGGCCCCCCCGTAAGCACTCGCTTTCCTGTGCAACAAATGATGCCAGAATGTGAACACAGTGAACTATACTCAGCCACCCCCCCCCGGACGCAGCTGTGGACACTCGCCTCTCAGAGACAGCGCTCCCCTCATGGAGCCTCCTCGGGCACGTCCTCTCAGGCCTCCTCTGGTCATGCCACGCATCCCCCCCCTGCCCACAGCAGCTCCTCCACGCATCACGGCCCCCACAGGACGCCCCAGTCTGGCTTGGATGTTGCTCTTCCCCAGGCGCTGCTTCAGGCTCTATCATGAGTCAGTCAGGAAGTCAGATCCACATCAATTCATCGTGCTGCAGGTGTTCAGCAACCCCCCCTAAAGCAGTGGATACCTTCACTGCACCGCAGACCAGTTCACCATCACAATATTTCACTTTAGTAGTAATGCACATGTGTCAAACTCAAGGCCCGGGGGCCAAATGTGTCTCGAAAGAGCATAAAAGGTCAGAGAGTCTAAAAATCAATAGGTCAAAAGTGTGCTTTGAACAAAAACTACATTTCCCACAATGCAGTAGTTCAGCCCATTTGAACTCTGACTAAACGTAGTGAACAAAGTTAACGTCCTAACTTGTGTCTGATGTTATTTTTGTTCATTGATTGATAGTTTGATCCTTGATTGATGGAGTTCTGTGGGTTTAATAACCTGACAAATGAAAAGGATTTATGTTAGAACAGAGAAACAAACAAACATGTTTTTTCTGTCTAACTGTAATGTTTGGAACTAGAATAAGTCAGAAATTCACTGATTTAACATTAAGGAGTAGTTACATTTAGTTACATTACATTGAGTTACATTTAGTTACATTTATTAGTTACATTAAGGAGTAGTTACATTTAGTTACATTACATTGAGTTACATTTAGTTACATTTATTAGTTACATTAAGGAGTAGTTACATTTAGTTACATTACATTGAGTTACATTTAGTTACATTTATTAGTTACATTAAGGAGTAGTTACATTTAGTTACATTACATTGAGTTACATTACATTGAGTTACATTTATTAGTTACATTAAGGAGTAGTTACATTTAGTTACATTACATTGAGTTACATTACATTTAGTTACATTTATTAGTTACATTAAGGAGTAGTTACATTTAGTTACATTACATTGAGTTACATTACATTTAGTTACATTTATTAGTTACATTAAGGAGTAGTTACATTTAGTTACATTACATTGAGTTACATTACATTTAGTTACATTTATTAGTTACATTAAGGAGTAGTTACATTTAGTTACATTTATTAGTTACATTAAGGAGTAGTTACATTTAGTTACATTACATTGAGTTACATTTAGTTACATTTATTAGTTACATTAAGGAGTAGTTACATTTAGTTACATTACATTTAGTTACATTACATTTAGTTACATTTATTAGTTACATTAAGGAGTAGTTACATTTAGTTACATTACATTGAGTTACATTTAGTTACATTTATTAGTTACATTAAGGAGTAGTTACATTTAGTTACATTACATTTAGTTACATTTAGTTACATTTATTAGTTACATTAAGGAGTAGTTACATTTAGTTACATTACATTGAGTTACGTTTAGTTACGTTACATTAAGGAGTAGTTACATTTAGTTACATTACATTGAGTTACATTTAGTTACATTTATTAGTTACATTAAGGAGTAGTTACATTTAGTTACATTACATTGAGTTACATTTAGTTACATTTATTAGTTACATTAAGGAGTAGTTACATTTAGTTACATTACATTGAGTTACGTTTAGTTACGTTACATTAAGGAGTAGTTACATTTAGTTACATCAGGCCCCTTGAGGACAGCCAGTGTCCTGATGTGGCCCTCGGTGAAAATGAGTTTGACCCCCCCAGTGGTAATGTACTCTGTGTTACTGGTGGAGTGGCCCCTTTAAGGAGGTAATCATGTGACCATGCGAGTTTGAGTTACGTATTCTTTCTGTGTGGCCCGGTACCGGTCCACTGATCCAAGTCACTCAATTGGTACACGCACCAAGGCTACAATTAAAAAGTTGCACCATGGGTAAATGTTGCTCCCAGACAAATCCAGCAAAGCCCTCCATTGGCCAGTCTCAGATAAACATACTGAGCACATTCCAGACAGAGAAGTGCCCATCTGTTAGCAGCCTCGTGACAGTCCTGAGACACTCTTGTCTGATTGGTTAGTCATCAGTCTGTAGGCTCTCAGTCGTCCAGGTGGAGGAGAGTCAAGAAGAAACTACTGCATCAACTGGTTAACATTTGTTGACAACGTTTTGGTTCTGACTGATGGTACAGTCCAGATACTCAGCATCACATCAGCAGAGTCAGAGTTGGGTTAAGAACTGTTCAGTGCATTATTAGAACTGATGGTCCAGGTTCAGTAACAGTAAAGAACGGGGTCAGCTGACTACCTGAACCACCAACCCGGGAAGGTTATGTCCCCAAGTTACCAAGTTACCAAGTAAATAACCCAGAAAATAAAATGCTGCAGTTAGTTCATTTGATAAGTTTAATCTCATACTTTGTTGCATATCTTTTTAGAAAACATTCTTTGAAATAGTTTGTTTGATTTCAATATCAAACAAGAACCATGATTTTACATGTTTTATCATTAACAATAAACATTTATATTGAATGGTCTAAATGAGTTGTTAATCTTGACAGTGCGGTTTTATTATTCATTTTCATGCTTTTTTGACAATTAAATGCATATTTTTTGCCGTGTTTAGAGAACATGTCCATTTAATAAATAAACCTGTTTTTCCAAAAGGAGAATATTTGCTAATTTAAAAGCCTTGTCTTGTTTTCTCTGAGTGTATTATGTTTGCTGAGCATGCAATATTTCTTATTCCATCACTCTAGGAGAATAACACTAAAATACTCAATTACTGATTCCTAAATTCACTGAAACCAAAGTCACTGAACTTAATTCCACACAGAAAAAAGCTACCAAGAAGCTACGACACTCATATCCAATTTGAAACCAAATGTCAGTGATGCCAAAAACCTATATAAAATATACGATTTCTCATATGTTTGCAATTTGAAAACTCACCCTACTGAACACCCTCACAGTTGCAGACATCTGCAAATCAGATGAAGAATATTTGACTCCACCAGCAAAATACCATAAAGACTTACAAGTTCTGTAGAGCCATGTAACAAAAGTGGATCTTTTCATTCCTGGAATCAGGTTTTTGTCTGGGCGAATATTAATGAAGCTGATGCTAAAAAAAGCACATGGTAGTGAAACATAGCATGGGCTTAGTGCTGCTGTTTTTTGCTCTCCTTGCTATCAGAAACCTGCAGTGTGAAAGTGTATTCCTGCAGATGTGTTCCATCAACAATAAAGAAATCCTAAAGGAAAACATCTCAAACTATGTGAGGAAGACTACGCTTAGACACTCCAAAAAGACAATGACCACAAGCAGACCTCAAAGAGGGAGCAGTGTGAAGGTAACTTTTGACCTCCAACTCCCGCCCTGGTGCCGAGTCCCCAAGTGGAGGAGTTCAAGTATCTTGGGGTCTTTTTCACGAGTGAGGAAAGAATGGAACGTGACATTGACAGACAGATCGGTGCAGCTTCTGCAGTGATGCAGTTGCTGTATAGGTCTGTCGTGGTGAAGAAGCTGAGTCGCAAGACCCATGACCCAAAGCTCATGACCATAGGTGAGACTATGGTCATGAGCTTTGGGTCATGATTAAAAGAACAAGATCCCAGATACAAGCGGCTGAAATGAGTTTCCTCCGTAGAGTGGGGGGGTGCACCCTTAGAGATAAGGTGAGGAGCTCGGAGTAGAGCCGCTGCTCCTCCGCCTCGAGCGGAGTCAGCTGAGGTGGCTCGGGCATCTGTTCCGGATGCCTGCTGGACGCCTCCCTGGGGAGGTGTTCTGGGCATGTCCTACTGGGAGGAGACCCCAAGGAAGACCTAGACTTGCTGGAGGGACTATGTCTCTTGGCCGGCCTGTGAACACCTAGGCCTCCCCCCGGAGAAGCTGTCTGGGGAGACGGAAGTATGTGCATCCCTCCTGAGACGGTTGCCCCCGCAACCTGGCCCCGGATAAGTGGTTGAAAACGGATAGATTGAAGTTCACTTTACTGGACGAGATCAAAATTTCACTCCAGTGATGGCACAGTGTTAACTTGATAATCAACTAGTCGGATTATTGCACCATACTGCTCATGGTCACTTGGCCTGTATTGAGTTCTGTGTAGCACTTGAGACCAGCTCAAGCTGGAGTGTACTGACACTAAAGACAACCGTCCTACCAGACGTTTTTACAGCAATGTAGCAGTGGTACCGTCAGTGGGTTTCAGTGTGGTGCCTGGTAGGTTCAAACGGACACAGCCTACCTGACCTTTGACCTCACCTGCTTATGATTCAGAGCAGCTTGTACAGACGGCCGGTTCTCCATCTGCTGTGCCAGTCGGCGATTACGGGCACTGGCCAGATGCTGCTGTTGCATGGTGGCCCGAATGCTCACCGCGGTGGGCTGCTTGTTCTTCAGCATGTTAGTGAAGCTTTAAGGGTGGGAGGGAGAAAGAGGAAGGAAGTAAAAGAAAGGGACAGGGGATACACACAGGAGGGGAGGAGGAAGCAGGGTTCCACATCAACTCATTTCTCATCATATGGACGTGGCCACCCAGAAAGTGGTGGCTCTTTGTCAAGTCAGACTTATGTTCCACTTGTTGGCACTCATGTTCTCTCTCAGGTTTATGACAACCCCCAAAAACTCATGGCTTAATTGAACAAGTGTTCAAATGAGCATCATAAAGGCAAATTTAGAACAAGAAAAGAGAAGGGAGAGGAGCCAGAGGAGCACAATTTGCCACTTACAGGCCTCTAGCTGACAGGCTGGGGTGTCGTCACGCCCTGCAGTAAAGGCCCTGGACACGAGGAGTGCTGGGGCACCCAGCCACTTACAGCAAGGACCGTGACTGGTGGTTCCACCACGGAGACTCAGAGCGGGGATGGAGAGAGGGGAGAGAAGAGTGGGGGCTCTAAGTCACGTCCAAGCTAGGACTGAGTGCCTGGTGCTTCACCAGACTGGAGCAGAGGAGGAAGAGGAGAGATGAAGGGTAATGGAGGATGAGCCATGTGAGAGAGAACCGTTTGAGAAGCCTTGTTCTCCCGTCTGCAGAGACGTACACATGATGTGTACCGTCCTGTTTGAAGAACGGGAACCAGAGTGCCGAGGTATTTCTAGCACAGTGGTCTGGTCCAGCAGACGCCTTCCCAGAGTGACCACTCCCCTCTCCCCACATCTGCTGGTGTGCACTGCTCACACAAGACGCTCAACTCAGGGAGCCCCTCTGCTCCGCACCAGCACACTCAACTCTGCTGGTGTAGCCAGAAACGACGGCAGGACAAACGTGATTGGGTAAGCAGTGCACACAGCGGGAATGATCAGAATGGCATCCATGATGGGTCCGGTCCCACCAGTAGCGTTCCGTAGGGAGCACTAGAACCTTCACATCTGGTGTGTAACTGCTGACAGGGTGCATGGCGCCTCACCGCTCGTTTAGGGACAATTTGGTGGTGCTTTTCAGGACAACCTTTTGTGAAGAGGCTGCACTCATTTTGACACTTCTTTTGCAGGCTCCTGGGAAAAAACAGGACAGAAAACAAAATGGTCATTTAGCAAGTAAGAACATTTAAACTGAACTGACTTAACATTACATTTAAGGGTTAACAAAAAAACTTTACAAGTACCAATAACAGTAAATATTAATTTAACTGGTTTCACTTCAGTGCTTGTGTAACGCTCCAACAGAATGCATTCCGAGGCCTTGTGCCAATGTAAAGTCATTTGAGAGCGACAGTAGATCCAGATTTCCATCTGTCAGTGATTGCAGGAGAAAAACTAAAGGACGTTTGACCTGGAAACCTGTAACTCACTGACAAGTCAAGACTGCTCATGGACTTATACGTCATATATGAACACATCATATCAGGGCGAAGTAAAGAAGACGAGTTGAGTGACATCAGACTACGTTGAGGACAAAGTTGGTTTGGGATGGGCAATAAAAACTTTCACAACTAAACAGTCAAACGTTGACTGATCTGCACAGCATTGTTATTTTTACAACAGACAAATAACACCTGCTGCCCAATAAGCTGAAAAAGGCACCAGTGGTAGGAATGCTAATACCACCCCCCCTGCTGAGGGGGGGAAGTCAGCCCAGGCCTGCCATGACACAGCTGCCCCCAATAACAGGAGCAAAAGACGGGCTTTGTCCCACACCCATTAATGTCAGGGCTTTATCTGAACGTTTATAAGATAAACCTCTAATAGCATTATCTTTAATAGTAAAACCTAAATAATATTACAATCTGATGGAAAATAAAAGGACAACAGCCCACCTGTCCACTGGAGACCCTCACTGGCTTTAACACAGAATATTTCAACATTGTATAAATCACTGAAGGAGTTCAGGGTGACGTGTGGAGATAACTTTAATCTGTGAAGGGGGTTTATGGGCATTAACCACAAACACAGAGGCAACAAAGCAAATTCTGCAGAGGCCCATCCCCTCAAAACCCACCCCAGTTGTTCCTTCATTTACATTCTGCTCTATTCACACCAACAGCGTAAAGAAATCCTGTTCACAAGCATCCAACCAGCTGGAACAAAGCCTGTGACTGGTTACCTCCAGTGGCTGGAGAGTAAATGCCCTCTGCTATTGGTCAATAAGTGTTGGAGCGTTTAGTGAGAGACTTCTCAGGGCTGAAGACAAATGATAATAAATATAACATATCTGAGGAAGACTTTGAACAGTTATCCTTTCAACGCTGGTGAACAGACTAGAGGTCCCCCGGAACAACAACCAGCTAGCTGCTGGAGTGTTAGCTAGCTGCTAGCCAGTGACAGAGCAGTGTTAGCTTGCAGCTAGCTAACACTCTGTCCCGTTAGCGCTGCCCGGTACTAAACCGGCTGACCGGTGGTTAGTTAACGGTATTAAACACTCGTCGGTGGTTAGGGGTTTAGGGTTAGGGGGTAGGGGGGTAGGGGGTTTAGGGTGTAACTCACGGTGGGAGTCGCGTCGGTGAAGAACAGCCTGTCAAACAGCGTCAGTCTGGGGCTAAAGCTGTACCGGTGCGGTCTTGTGGCTCCGGCGGGATTGAGTCTTCCGTTCCGAACAAGCCGGTACCGTTAAAGTGTCCGGTGGAAGATTAACTAACAGCTTCACTCGTTGACCGTAAATCCTGGTGAAACTCCGGACCCGGGCCGCTGCTGCCACAGCCTAAGATGGAGCCGCTAGCTACACTGACTTCAAGGGAAGAAAATGGAGAAGCTCTCGCGGCCACGTCACATTTACGTATTTCCGGTAGGGTGGAACACGTGACCCAGAAAGGGTGCTTCTGACCAATTACTGTTTACATGTGAGCCACTGCTTAACATGAGGAAGGGAGACGGGATGAAAAGACCAGGTTATCAATAGACCAGCTGCATTTCAGAACAAATCACAGAAAAGATGAGAACAGGAGGTCAGTATCAAAGAGTTGCAGCTCCGCAGTATCCTCATGAACTATAACAGATTAATGTTGTTTCTTGATATACATGTATATGTATGTAAAAACAAAGTTAATGTGAATTAAAACAACTTTTGGCCCGTCATATCCAGAGTTATCTTTATGATCGGTACCGGTTCATGTCCTGTTCCATCACACACCCACAACCTGATCCATCCTCACATTTCTTCTTCTTCTTCTTTTCCTTTCGGCTTTTCCCTTCAGGGGTCGCCACAGCGAATCAATTGCCTCCATCTAACCCTGTCCTTTGCATCCTCTTCTCTCACACCAACTACCTTCATGTCCTCTTTCACTACATCCATAAACCTCCTCTTTGGTCTTCCTCTAGGCCTCCTGCCTGGCAGTTCAAAACTCAGCATCCTTCTACCAATATATTCACTATCTCTCCTCTGGACATGTCCAAACCATCTCAGTCTGGCCTCTCTGACTTTATCTCCAAAACCTCTAACATGTGCTGTCCCTCTGATGTACTCATTCCTGATCCTATCCTTCCTGGTCACTCCCAGAGAGAACCTCAGCATCTTCATCTCTGCTACCTCCAGCTCTGCCTCCTGTCTTTTCCTCAGTGACACTGTCTCTAGACCAAACAACATCGCTGGTCTCACCACAGTTTTGTACACCTTTCCTTTCATTTTAGCTGAAACTCTTCTATCACACATCACACCTGACACTTTCCTCCACCCGTTCCATCCTGCCTGGACACGCTTCTTCACCTCTTTTCCACACTCTCCATTGCTCTGGACTGTTGACCCTAAGTACTTAAAATCCTCCACCTTCTCGATCTCTTCTCCCTGTAGCCTCACTCTTCCACTTTGGTCCCTCTCATTCACACACATGTACTCTGTCTTACTGCGGCTAACCTTCATCCCTCTCCTTTCCAGGACAAACCTCCACCTCTCTAGCTTCTCCTCCACCTGTTCCCTACTCTCACTGCAGATCACAATGTCATCTGCAAACATCATAGTCCATGGAGATTCCTGTCTAACCTCATCTGTCAGCCTGTCCATCACCATAGCGAACAAGAAGGGGCTCAGAGCTGATCCCTGATGCAGTCCCACCTCCACCTTGAACTCCTCTGTCACACCTACAGCACACCTCACCACTGTCTTACAGTCCTCATACATGTCCTGCACCGCTCTAACATACTTCTCTGACACTCCAGACTTCCTCATACAATACCACAGTTCCTCTCTGGGCACCCTGTCATAAGCTTTCTCCAGATCTACAAAAACACAATGCAGCTCCGTCTGGCCTTCTCTGTACTTCTCTATCAACATCCTCAAAGCAAATACTGCATCTGTAGTACTCTTTTTTTGGCATGAAACCATACTGCTGTTCACAAATGCTCACTTCTGCCCTTAGTCTAGCTTCCACTACTCTTTCCCATAACTTCATTGTATGGCTCATCAGCTTTATTCCTCTGTAGTTGCCACAACTCTGCACATCTCTCTTGTTTTTAAAAATGGGCACCAGCACCCTTCTCCTCCACTCCTCCGGCATCTTCTCACTATCTAAGATCCTGTTGAACAACCCAGTCAGAAACTCTACTGCCACCTCTCCTAGACACTTCCAAACCTCTACAGGTATATCATCAGGACCGACTGCCTTTCCACTCTTCATCCTCTTCAGTGCTCTCCTCACTTCATCCTGGCTAATCTTTGCTACATCCTGGTCCACAACAGTCACCTCTTCTAGTCTTTGTTCTCTTTCATTTTCCACGTTCATCAACTCTTCAAAGTACTCTTTCCATCTTCCCATCACACTGCTGGCACCTGTCAATAGACTTCCATCCCTATCCTTAATCACCCTAACCTGCTGCACGTCCTTCCCATCTCTATCTCTCTGTCTTGCCATTCTGTATAGATCAGTCTCTCCCTCCTTACTGTCCAACCTAGCATACAAGTCATCATAAGCACCTTGTTTGGCCTTTGCTACCTCTACCTTCACCTTACGCTGTATCTTCCTGTACTCCTGTCTACTCTCCTCAGTCCTCTCAGTGTCCCACTTCTTCTTAGCTAACCTCTTTCTTTGTATACACTCCTGTACCTCCTCATTCCACCACCAAGTCTCCTTATCTACTTTCCTTCCAGATGACACACCAAATACTCTCCTACCTGTCTCCCTGATCACATTAGCTGTAGTTATCCAGTCATCTGGAAGCACCTCCCAGCACCACCCAGAGCCTGTCTTAACTCCTTCCTAAAGGTCATGCAATACCCTTCTTTTGTTAGCTTCCACCATTTCGTCCTCTGCTCTGCCTTTGCCCTCTTCATCTTCCTCACCACCAGAGTCATCCTACACACCACCATCCTATGCTGTTTGGCTACACTCTCGCCTACCACTACTTTGCAGTCACTGATCTCCTTCAGGTTACATCGTCTACACAAGATGTAGTCTACCTGTGTGCTCCTACCACCACTCTTATAGGTCACCCTATGTTCCTGCCTCTTCTGGAAGAAAGTATTCACTACAGCCATTTCCATCCTTTTTGCAAAGTCAACTACCATCTGTCCTTCTGCGTTCCTCTCCTAGATACCAAACCTGCCCATCACTTCCTCATCACCTCCGTTACCTGCACCAACATGTCCATTGAAGTCTGCACTGATGACAACTCTCTCACTTCTAGGTATGCTCTGCATCACTTCATCAAAGTCCAACCAGAATTTCTCCTTCTCCTCCAGCTCACATCCTACCTGTGGAGCATACCCACTAACAACATTGAACATCACACCTTCTATTTCTAGCTTCAGACTCATCACTCTATCCGACACTCTTTTTACCTCCAGGACGTTCCTAACAAACTCCTCCTTCAAGATAACTCCTACTCCATTTCTCTTCCTATCTACACCATGATAGAACAACTTGAACCCTGCTCCTAAACTTCTAGCCTTGCTACCTTTCCACCTGGTCTCCTGGACACACAGTATGTCTACCTTCCTCCTCTGCATCATGTCGACCAACTCTCTACCTTTTCCTGTCATAGTTCCAACATTCAACGTCCCTACTCTTAGTCCTATACTCTTGGCGCTCCTCTTCTCTTTCTTCGTGCGAACGCACTTTCCTCCTCTCCTTCTTCGACCAACAGTAATCCAATTTCCACCGGCGCCCTGTAGGTCAACAGCGCCGATGGCGGTCGTTGTTAACCCGGGCCTCGACCGATCCGGTATGGAAGTCATATGTTTGATGATCCATCCTCACATTTACTGTCCAGTATTATAAATCACAGTCATGCTCCCACATCCCAGCAGGTGTTGTGTAGCACTGTGTGTTCGTCCATTCGTTAGTCCACCAAATATCTTCACAACCGTTCAGATAGATGAAACCAAAAGCACATTACTCAGGCAGCAAAGGGAATGAAAGTGAGATGATGACCGACCTAAAGAAAAGTAGGTCAAGTTCAAATTTTAACTTTTGTACACTCAGGAACCGGATAAGATAGAAAGACGAGGGAGAAGGCCAGTGTGGGTAAGAGCAATAGATCAAAGCTAGTGCTTTGATCAATGACAGTAAGTAAGAGCACTAGCTTTGACCTATGCAACTAGGTCAGGGTAAAATTTTGAATTCAGGGATGTCGCAGGATGTTGCAGTCTGTGACTGCATTGGTTCTAGTTAATTTTTGGTAATGTGTGGCTTTCTGGAAGACAATGTGTACATTTAGGCACCCCTGTGATTTGTTACAAACTGACCCTGGCCCATCAGAGAAGGGAGGAGAAGCTATGTGGCCCTTCAGGGAAAAGGTTTGGAGACACCTGGTCAACAGTGACAGCAGTGTTTCAGGTTGGAGGTTTGCTCTATAGGTCAGTTGCTGTTGTCCTAACGTGTGAACACAGAGCGGCTGTTCTTTCTGGAGACCCAAACACTTCACCTGTCTGCAGACGATCCTACAGGAGTAAGTCTCTCTGGAGATCCCACCTCACCCCTCAAGGGTCTGTCAGGTAGCCTGTCCTGGATTGAATGTATGCCCACAGGTCACATGGTTCATGACCTCTGATCAGGTGCACAGCTGGAAGGTGTCGCGCTGACATCACCATGGTCAGAGGGCTTGACTCCAGGGTGGACGCCAGGCTTTCTTTATGCGCTGACTTGACAGAAACCCGACCAGACACAAGCAGTGGTTATTAGCTATGATTGGCTAACGACCAATCAGGCGCAATTTAATTATGACCAGGCAGCTTAATTAAGTAACAAGATATAAATGTTAACAGACAAAAATGTTTAAATTTATTATCTATTTCACTGCTGAATTTCCTCTCCCTCCAGTGGTATCTAACATTACTACCACCTGTTCAGCTCCTGAACTTAAAACAGTTGATTTAAACATGATGAATGTAACCTGGCCTGTTAGCATCCCATAAATATCTCAGAAATCAACAGGTTTAGAAACAGGTTTTTAAATTGGTTCTATAACTTCTCATCACAGAGTGTATGGATGATGTGCCATGCACAACATTCAGTGTTATTAGCTAACATTTTTTACATCAACTGTATTTGGATATACATATACTGTATAAATGTGTGTGTGTGTACACACAAACATATAGTTTTATAACTACATATATATATAAAACTATTATCTATAGTTTTGTATGCACTTACAAAACTACATAGACAACTATATATATTAAAAACTATAGTTACATACACAACTACAGTCAACCACGCAGCTGTAATTGTGCCGTGACTTTAACAACCTTAACCATATCGACACTGTCTCTATCAATCAATCAATCAATCAATCAATCAATCAATCAATCAATCAATCAATCAATCAATCAATCAATCAATCAAGTTTTATTTATATAGCGCTTAATCATGGCAGCAGACATTTCAAAGCGCTTTAACAGACAGAGAAACCCAACTGAACCCTCCAGAGCATAAGCGACAGTGGCGGGGAAAAACTCCCTCGATGAGGAAGAAACTCCGGGCAGGACCCAGACTCTTTTGGGCGGCCATCCGCCTCGACCGGTTGGGTGGAAAAGAAATCAAAGGAAGATAAGAACAGGGTCGGAGACAGAGAGACAGAGAGTGAGTGACAGATAGGCCAGATAGAGACAGTGTCAATATGGTTAAGGTTGTTAAAGTCAAGGCACAATTACAGCTGCGTGGATGACTGTATGGCGGCACGGAGGAAGAAAGGAAGCAGGACCCCAGTCAATGGATAGTTGAGGGGTGGTACTGGTGGGCTTGGAGGAGAAGGTCCACAGCACATGGAGAGATGGGGGTGATACTGGTGGGCTCGGAGGTGCAGGTCCACAGAGGAAGGTCCACAGCGGGTGGGCGGATGAGGGGTGGAACAGTAAGATGACACGAAAGAAGAGAGGCAGCAGGACCCCAGTCGATGGTTAGGTGAGGGGTGATACTGGTGGATGGGAGGTGCAGGTCCACAGTAGATGGTCCACAGTGGATGGGTGGATGAGGGGTGGAACAGTATGGGGGCGCGGAGGAAAAAGGAAGCCGGACCCTAGCCATCTGACCTATCTGTCACTCTCTCTCTGTCTCTCTCTCTCCGACCCTGTTCTTATCTTCCTTTGATTTCTTTTCCACCCAACCGGTCGAGGCGGATGGCCGCCCAAAAGAGTCTGGGTCCTGCCCGGAGTTTCTTCCTCATCGAGGGAATTTTTCCCCGCCACTGTCGCTTGTGCTTTGGAGGGTTCAGTTGGGTTTCTCTGTCTGTTAAAGCGCTTTGAAATGTCTGCTGCCATGATTAAGCACTATATAAATAAAACTTGATTGATTGAACTAGCTTTTACGTATGTAAAACTATATCTAGTTATGTATAACTATATAAATCTATATATAATACTGCATATATACTGTATTGTTATAAAACTATATATTCCATGTCTGTCAAGCCCTGTGTGTTTGTGTGTATATATATGACGGCTGACATATATATATACATATATGCAGTATATACACACACACACACACACACACACACACACACACACACACACACACACACACACACACACACACACGACGCTGTAATTCCATGTGGTTGTTTGGTTGGATAATATTCTGCTCATGAAACGTCCTGTTAGCTGTAGGGTTTATTAATCTGCCATTTTAATCTGGAATGGAACATGAACTCCTCTGGATTAATCCATGTGTGCAGCATCAGTAACTATGGGGATTTGCCAGGTTAATAGACACATCTTTGTGAAATCAAAAATTCAGTATACCTCACAGACCCCCCAATCTAGCTCCATATGCACTGTGGTCAGCCAGTATTCACGTGTTTGAGGCTGGGGGTGTGTAGCAGAATATCAACCAGCGCTTCCAGAGTGACCAGTGTGTTGGCTCCACCTGTGGTCTGTGGGCCCTCCGTCCTGCACATCTGGGGTCAGGGCTTGAGTTTGAGCCAAGGGTGGACCATGGTGAGGATGGAGAGGACTGAGGACAGCAGGCCACAGGCCCCCACAAAGCCGGGCCCCGTGGGGTAGATCCCCAGCCGGTCCAGTGGGATGAAGACATCACAACAGTTCTTCAGCAGGTCCAACAGCAGTGGGGGGTTGCTGTACAACAGCCTCACCAGCAGGCGGAGCTCTCTACGGGATCGGGCCAGCACTGCAGTCAAAGTGTGGTTTTCCGTTGTGGCCGGTGGGGAGGAAGAGGACTGGGGGGCACTGGGCTGGGCAGAAGGGGATTGATTGGTGGATTTGGTGGCCCTGTGACGGTGTTCACGCTCAAACAGGATGTTGAGCTCGTACACGTCTCGAGTCAGGTTGAGGATCAGTGCAAACAGGTAATACCTGCAGATACCAAGAACACAACAGGTGTGAACCCAGCTCGCTGATTCACAGGAAGACGCATCACTAACGAGGAACTGGAGTGGGACGTGACTCAGGTGCTGTTGATGCCGAGACCTCACCTGAATGATCTCTGACTCCATTTGTGCTGGTCCAGTCTGGAGATGACGCCCGCCTTGCTGGCCCACAGGACATTGTCACAGGCAAAGTACATGGCTCTGTTGATGTGTCCGATGGTCAGGCACAGCCTCAGCACTGTGTCAGAGAGGTGCACCGCCCTCTTGGCCGCCTCCACAGCCTCCACCGAGTTCCCTAGACGCAGCACTGTGGGACACACACACACACACACACACAAGCTGCAGGCCTTCAGCTTCGGTGCTCAGAAACCCAAACTTCAACTCACGCTTTCTGGTCAGGCTCATGTGCGCCTCCAGCTGGTGGACGGTTTGACGCACGTTAGCGGCTGCACCGCCTCTGTGCAGCGCGTAGCCCAGCAGGGTGCAGGCATACTGTGCAGCCCTGTGGGGCAGAACACACACACGCTCACTGACCCCACCAGAGGCTCATGGGAGTGGATTCAACCGTTACTATTGTACTAACTGTCAACTGACACTATTACCGTAACTGTTAGTCGTTACTACAATAGCAACTGAACTATTATAACTATTATTAGTAATATAACTATTACAGTAACTGTTAGCCGTTACTACTTTAGTAACTGGTAGCCGTTACTATTACAGTAACTGTTAGCCGTTACTACTTTCGTAACTGTTTGCTGTTACTACTTTAGTAACTGTTAACCGTTACTACTTTAGTAACTGTTAACCGTTACTACTTTAGTAACTGTTAGCCGTTACTATTACAGTAACTGTTAGCCGTTACTACTTTAGTAACGGTTAACCGTTACTACTTTAGTAACTGTTAGCCGTTACTATTACAGTAACTGTTAGCTGTTACTACTTTAGTAACTGTTAACCGTTACTACTTTAGTAACTGCTAGCCATTACTACTTTAGTAACTGTTAGCCGTTACTATTACAGTAACTGTTAGCCGTTACTTTAGTAACTGTTAGCCGTTACTACTTTAGTAACTGTTAGCCGTTACTACTTTAGTAACTGTTAGCCGTTACTACTTATTAACTGTTAGCTGTTACTACTTTAGTAACTGTTAGCCATTACTACTTTAGTAACTGTTAGCCGTTACTATTACAGTAACTGTTAGCCGTTACTATTACAGTAACTGTTAGCCGTTACTACTTTAGTAACTTAGCTGTTAATACTTTAGTAACTGTTAGCCGTTACTATTATAGTAACTGTTAGCCATTACTATAATAGTTTCAACTATTATAACTAATAAAACTATTATGAGTAATAAATTACAGTAACAGACCTACCTGAAAACTCTCTCCTTGGCTTGACTTTGAGAGTTAAAGCGAACCCACGACTCCATCCTGACAGCTGGATGTCAGGACGTCAAAGATGTCCTTAACAGGAAAAAGAAAGCTTTCAGGACAAAGGATAAGGAGGAGATGAAAAAAAGCACAGAGGTCAAATGCTGCATAAAGGAGGCCAAGGACTCATACAGGAGGAAGGTGGAGCAGCAGCTGAGCACCAACAGCATGAGGGACGTCTGGGAAGGTGTGAGGAACATCACTGGGCACAAAGCCAGGACCAGAACAGAGGAGGGAGGGGTGCAGAGGGCCAACAACCTGACTGACTTTTTCAATAGGTTCAACCAGGGCCCCCCGCAGCAACCCCTATCACCCTCCACCCTCACGACGTCAGCAGCAGCTCACCAGCCTCACCCCTATCCCATGGTCTCTCTCCCCCCTCCACAGCAGCAAGGTGGCCCCTACCCACTCCCCCACCACATACCCTTACCCCCATCCAACCTCCCCACATACCTCCCACTCATCTGTGGTTGCCGGGGAGCCCCCCACCACCCCCATTCTCCCCAGTCCCCCCTTCTTCAACAAACCTACCAACCCCGCCTCTGCAGCGGTGGAGCAGCCCCTTTCAACCCCCCTTCCCCCGGGTGCTTCTCCTCCCCCCATCCCACCCCCTATCCTACCTCCCTCAAGCCCACCTCGACTTATCCTAGCTCCCTCCTCTCCTCCCTCCCCTATTCTCTCACCTTCAAGCCCTCCCCCTTGTCTCAGACACCCTCCCTTCACCCCCCAGCTTCCACTACCACCACCGCCCCCTCCCTGCTACACGGCGGACCAGGTGAGAGGAGAACTGAGGAAGCTTCGGCCCCGAAAAGCAGCAGGACCAGATGGGGTGAACCCCCGTCTACTCAAGACCTGCGCCGCTGAACTTGGGGAACCGCTACAATGGGTCTTCAACCTGAGCCTGCGTCTCAGGAAGGTGCCCCCCTCTGGAAGACATCGGGCATCGTTCCAGTTCCCAAAAAGAACCGGCCCAGCGAGCTGAACGACTTCCGACCGGTGATGCTCACATCGCATCTGATGAAGACTCTGGAGCGGCTCATCCTCATTCTCCTCAGGCCTCAGGTGAAACATGCTGAGGACTCTTTACAGTTTGCCTACCGGGAAAAGGTCAGCGTGGAGGACGCCATCCTCCACATGCTACACCGAGCCCACTTGCATCTGGACAAGGAAAGTGGCACTGTGAGGATCCTTTTTCTGGATTTTTCAAGTGCCTTTAACACCATCCAGCCCTGTATCCTATAGGACAAAACTCCTACAAATTCGAGTGGACCCCGGCCTGGTTGCTTGGATCCAAGACTACCTCACCAGTTCGTCAGGCTAAAGGACGCCACGTCTGATACTGTGGTCAGCTGCATCGGTGCTCCACAGGGGACTGTCTTGTCTCCAATCCTCTTCTCCCTGTACACGGCGGACTTCTGCTACAACTCAGAACTGTGTCACATCCAGAAGTACGCAGATGACACAGCTATCGTGGGATGTATCAGGGACAATGAGGAGGAGGAGGAGTATAGATGCCTGGTGAAGGACTTTGTTGACTGGTGTCACAGCAACAGTCTGCACCTCAACACCTCCAAAACTAAAGAGCTGGTCATTGACTTCAGGAGGGACATACCCCAACCTAGACCAGTTCTGATCGTAACGGAGGAGTTGGAGGTTGTGCAGACCTATAAATATCTTGGGCTGTGGCTGGACAACAAGCTGGACTGGACCAGCAACACAAGGCAGCTGTACCAGAAAGCACAGAGCAGGATGTACTTTCTGAGGAGGATGAGGGCATTCAACATCTGCAGGAAGCTCCTGTGGATGTTCTATCAGTATGTGGTGGCCAGCGTCCTGTTGTTCGCTGTTGCGTGGTGGGGAGGGAGCATGACCAAGGCGGATCTCTCCAGGATGGAGAAGCTTATCAGGAGGACCAGCTCGGTGGTTGGGATGAAGCTGGACCCTCTGGCAACGGTGGCAGAGACAAACTTGGACAAACTGCTGGACATCATGGACAATGTCAGCCACCCTCTGCACACCGTTACCAATAACCAGAGGAGCCTGAGAAGCCTGAGCAGCCAGAGGCTGAACCCCCCAACATGAAGGACCAACAGACCCCGAGCCTTTAAACCACTCAACTCCTCTCTGGGGGAGATGAAGAAAAAGGGAGTTTGCACGAGAGCGGAGGGATGACACCAACAATGTAAACAATACACACACTAATATTCAGTCCATGTATATCCAGGTTTATTTATTCATGCCCTTTATCCCTAAGCCCATTTACGTCTCTGTATTTGTATATTCCCTTTATTTAGTGGGTTATTTATTATTCTTTCTATCTGGTGGGTTATTTCTCTATTTGGTGTTGGCATTACTTTCTGTGTCTTTTCGTTCTGTGTACTCACTGTGCTGTGTGACGGAGAAATTACTGTCCCTGATGGAACCTCCTGAAGGGAAGAATAAAGTCCTACTCTACTCTCTGCTGGTTAGCAGGTCAATGCTAATTCACTAGCGACTAGCATTCACTAGCTAATAGTATTAACTAGCGACTAGCATTCACTAGCTAATAGTATTAACTAGCGACTAGCATTCACTAGCTAATAGCATTAACTAGCAACTAGCATTCGCTAGTTAATAGCATTAACTAGCGACTAGCATTAATTAGCGACTAGCATTAATTAGCTACTAGTCACCATCACCGGGCGATGATTTAAAAAGTTTGATCCAAACATCAGCTCACACTTCGAACTTCCTGATCAGCTTTGCTTCCGTTTCCGCTTTTTCTTCTTCTGCAGTTTGGAAAACAGCACGGAGCGTTACCGCCGCCACGTGGTGTGGAGGTCGAGTCAGCCCGCCCGGTGGGGACGCTTGTTCCGTGGACTCCAGCAGTCAGTCAGAGGTGAAGAAGACTCTTGGATGTGAAACATCTGTACCGACCCAAAGGAGTCCAGTTGGTTCTTTTTGCTCTTCTGGATGATGAGGAGCTAGATAGATAGATAGAGAGATATATACTTTATTAATCCCGGAGGAACTTGTACATATCCGCTGCTCAGGCATTCTCAGCTCCACACAGAATCTACTCAGATTAAGAGACCTAACCCCCCCCCCCCCCATCTACTGTTCTTCATGCAGCTGCAGGAATCCACCATGTCTGACTCTGGACCTCCAACTAAAGTGTCTGCCAACGTCCAAAACCAAAGTACGTTTGTTGTACTAACATCTAGTTTGTGTAACTGGAGCTACGTTGAGTCTCTGACCTACCAGTGTGTCCTTGGTGCTGGTCCCAGTCTAGACAACAAGAAGCAGGAAGGACATCCAAAGTAAAACCTGTGCCAGAGCTGAAATGAAGACTGAAGATTCTCCCATCAAATCTGTGGAAGTTCTCACAAATCTTCATAAAAATGTCCTGAGTCAGCATTTCACGTGTGAGCCTCAGAACCTTGATACCCTCAGCGGGATGTTTCCTGTTGTACAAACCGTTGTGGTCCCGAGCGACCTTCTACTGGTGGTGATGTCATTTTCCTATTATGTGAAAAGTGTTTCCGGTCCGGGTTGAAACCAGTTGTGGCCTGAATGTGAAGGTGGCTGCTCATGGATAACAGTAGACACCAGAGTGACCCAATTATCAACAAATAACACTTTAAACAACATTTGTGTAAACACAACTATTTCATTTTAATTTTATTTTAATATACAGCCGAGAATATAAGAGCAGCACATCTTTACAATAAAATAACAAAATAAAAATAACAATTCTTTTGAATGCATTTACATTGAAAAATTATTGGACACTCTAGACTTCTCAATGTTTGTGTGTATATTTGTGTTGCAATGTATTTACCCCTAATCTAAAACTAATTACAACAAAAATACAATAAAACTGTTTGTAGCCTCATTGGGTAGACACAGGCCGTGTTGATAGGAGTTCTGTCCAATGACAGCACGACTGAAACACACCAATACTCAGAAGCATGAAGCTGTCTGGTCTGTGTACCTGGACTAAACCAACGGGAGGAAGATGTTTGGAACACATCAGTGTGGGAAGAATACAAAGCTGTTTGAGGCTCTGGGATTCCACAGGGGAAACACATCGTGTGCAAACGGAGACTCAGGACAACTGTGAACCTCCCCAGAAGAGTCCAACCTTACAAGATTCATTTCACGGCACAATAACCTGCAGACCTCAGCCATCTCAACAAAGGTCAGAATTAACGGCTGGGTTGGGATGGAACCATGGGGCACGTGAGGAGAAAACACGCTGATGACCCTCAGAGCGTCAGCAGAACATTCTGTTGTCTTTAGCATGTTTTCCCATTTCCATCATAAGACATTACATTAAAATAACCAAATATTAAACCAAACCTATTTTTATCACTTTCTTTGCATTTAATTTTCGTATTTGTTTAACTATGCATAAAATAAGTCATATTTTCCAGTACACATCTTAACTCCCCGCCTCCTGACACAGCTGTTGGCCGACCACATGTATGTTCTGACCCACACGTTAAACCATCTGTTCTGTCTACCCTGTCGGCGTCTACGGAGATGTTTTCAATGATCACAACGCGAGAATATTGATTTATTTTGTAAAAGTTGATTCATTTTTACAGTATTTGTTGATCCGACACGTCTAAACCCGTGTCAGACAGCAGCTTCATGTCAGCCGCTGTTAAACCTTTGGTCAGGAGAACACGCAACAGTTTTTCAAGTTATTTCATATCTGATTACAATTTGCAAGACGCTTCCTTGATTGAACTGTCATCTGATTGTGATTAAAAGATTACACACAAGAACACACTTCAAGAAACTCTTAAAATCCAGTAAACAGCTTTGGATTACACACAACATACATGACAACCGGTCAACATCCACTTAATCTGTGATGTTTTCATCACTGTTAGTTTGCAGAATTACTTCATCATGTTTCTTCAGTATTTTGAGATGTTTAAATATATTATGTGTAAAAGTGTAAAGATAAAAAGGCATGTTAAGGATAGAGTCTATGTCAGAGCAACATGAGTGTTGATCAGTTTTCTACTGTTTTGAGGGAAAACTTCAGATATATGATAGCAAGATCACACAGAACCCGTTGGGCTGCTGTCCACAGAAAATCTTGAGGAATCTAAAATAACTGCTTTTAAAAAAGATGGAAATTCCACCAGATTTGGGTGTGTGTTAGGTTTCAAACGGTCCGTTATAGCAAGACTGCCTGTCAGAAAACTGTTAGTTCACATTCATTACTGAGCTAGAGATGTAAAAGCCAGAGGGGGGATGATCCCCCCAACCCCCCATGCTTCTCAGTTATCTTCAAACATCAGATCACACAATGTTCTCCTGTTCTGTCTTGTGGGTCCATCGTGGCGACGTTTGATATCCAGTTAACGTAGTGTATGTTGGGGGGGGAGATTATCTCAACGACAGACGTTCAAATCTAACCACTGATTGAAGGACTGGAAGAACCAGTTCGGCAGATACTAAATACTAAATCTAAACTTTACACATTAAAAGAAAACTAAAAATATGTCAGCTCTGACACCTTACTGGTCCTTAAACTAAATACAGCAGCACATTTAATTTCGCTCTGATAAATAACCGTGTTCAGCAAGTCAGTGCCCTCTGCTGGCAGGGTTAGAAGGTTGGCAGTGTTTGCTAACAGAACAACCAAAGAAACAACCTGTCCCAGAACATTTCAGTCAGGACGAAAAGCAAGAAATCCCTCAGGTACATAAGTTACTGATTCATATAATCCAGAAGAACGACACTCAGATACGTGTGACAGTCAGTGTAATCCAGCCTGTTAATCCACTGTCAGTGTCGGCCAGTTTAAATTATATCATTTAAACTGGCCGACACACACACACACACACACACACACATACACATACACACACACACACACACACACACACACACACACACACACACACAGTAGCACCTTGACATACAAGCAACTCGACATACAAGTTATTTGAGATATGAGCTCTGTCCATATTTTTGTTTTATATACGAGCAAAAATCTGAGATACAAGTCGTGTTTCAGGAAACCACCAGTAGTAGGCGGATGGATACATCAGTGAGACCGCATCTCGTTCTTTACCACGTGTTGGCGGATGGATACAACATCAGTGAGACCGGATCTCGTTCTTTACCACGTGTTGGCGGATGGATACAACATCAGTGAGACCAGATCTCGTTCTTTACCACGTGTTGGCGGATGGATACATCAGTGAGACCGGATCTCGTTCTTTACCACATGTTGGGGGATGGATACAACATCAGTGAGACCGGATCTTGTTCTTGTTGGTGGAGTAAAGACGTAGCTCGTGTGTTCTCTATCTTTTTCATTTCTTTTCATTCTTTATCATTTTTAACTTATATATAATTAATTATATACAGGTAAATTCTGCGTGGCTATTGGTTGATTTAAACAAAAAATGGGGTTTTTTTATACCTCAGGAGATTTGGGGCTTTTTCACAAGGCTGGAATGAGTTTGGAGCTCAGTCACAGAACGAATGAACTCGTATCTTAACTGTGTGTATATACAGTATGTATACTCATTATTATATATACAGTATACGTTACTTTGATTGTTGGATGTTGTGAACGTCAAGTCATTTTCTTGTGGATGAAGGAACCAGTATTGGTATAATGAAGCTGAAACATGGAGTAAGTTGTCCAGATTTGTCTATATTTTCACATCAGTAGTGACACACAAAGTAGATAGTGGTAACATACAGGCGTTAACTGCAAAACATTTGTGACCTTATGGAGGTGATGTCATCTCATTTGATTGTAGAGCATTGATGATGAGTTTATTGAATATGTCAAAAAGCCTTGAACACTGAACTTCCCTGATTACAGGAAGAAAACAGACAAATATGACATTTATTTGTTCCCATGCTGACAGGAAACTATTGCAGAGCATGGTCATTCATATTTTACACTCACAAAGAGACTAAAGCAATAAATAACACTCCTCAGGTACAAAGATTGTTTAGTTCATAGCTTGTTTTTCTGACACATTCCTGAGGGAATCACAGAATACCATCAAAACAAGACATTGTGCAACGAGAACCCACCGAGTGAATCGTGTTGATGCGTCTACTGCTAACAAAAGGCACAAATCACATGCATATGCTAATGGTCAATCTTTGTAAAGCAGCTTTATTAAATAACAGAATCAAACTACACCTCATCTGATAAATGTTGGCTCTGCGGATAAACTCCTCTATATAAACAGAACGGAAATTTGTGTTTCTTTGTGGTAACAATGCTTCCTGGAAATAAATCATATATGAAATAATTTTATTTTACTTTTTTGTCAGAAAGCCCTTTTAGATGGTGCCACCCTTGTGAGGAACAGGGGTTAGTGGGACGAGCAGCAGAGCTGAGGATCTGAGTTGTACCCACGGAAAACGTGGAAATGTGAAGAAAGACATATATTCAATCTGACAGTTCATTCATTTAACAAACAGGAGGCTCAGGAGTGTGTGGAAGAGCCATACCCAACCACAAGATTTATTTCTAAGAAGCATTGTTACAACAGAGAAATAATCTACCAAACACAAATGTCCGTACTTTTTGTGTTCTGGTTATTTATTCATGAGCAGGTCCAGACTGACGAACCAGTAGAGCATCAGACTGGATCTACTGGTGTGGATCATGATGTACCCTTTGCATTTAGTCGAGTGTCATTAAGACTCACAGCAAGACAGTTTGGACAGTTAGGGTTAGACCTAACCCTAACGATGGTCTAAACTGTGTCCTCATTAGTTTGAATCACCAGCCAGCATACCCCATTAGACAGAGGTCAGAGGGTCAATGGAACCCACGGAGACCTGTTATGTGTTCAAGTCCCAGACAGACACACAACTGTTCCAACAGCGTCACCAAAGAAGACTACTTCTACTCCAAATGGGATCACACACACACACACACACACACACACAGACACACACACACAGACACACACACACACACACACACACACACACACACACACACACACACACACACACACACACACACACACACACACACACACACCCTTACTGAGCAGCTGAATTCAGTCAGAACGTCCAGCCTCTACTCCTACAGAGGGCTGACAGCAGCTCACGTGTCCGTTGAGAATTGTTTGAAACTGTTTCAGGAAAATCTCAATTAAATGCACCGGGATTGCAAGGAGAGCCCATGTGTGTCCACTGGTGTTCAGTGACAGAATCACGTGACTCTGAGGGTACGGTCCAGTTAGTTATCTCACACACCAGAGGTCTGTACAGTAAAGACGCAGTCCTACGATTGGTTGATGACACTCCTTAGAACCCAGTTTTTAGAGTTCTTTTGAAATCATTTGGCAAATTGGTTTCATACAAAAGGGGAAGAAATTCTACACTGTTTTATTTTAGTTTAACAAACTGACACCAACTGATTGACAGTTTCAGTGATTGTCATTTTGCATTATTTATGCACCAACAGAATCCACATCCAGACATCAGCACCACTGCTTCTGGTGTGTGTGTGTGTGTGTGTGTGTGTGTGTGTGTGTGTGTGTGTGTGTGTGTGTGTGTGTGTGTGTGAAGGAGAAAACCTTAGACAACGCCTCACCAAAAATTCTATTTGTGGATTTAACTTAGCAAAAAGCTGAGATCACTCCATCAGACAAACATTAATGAATCCAAATAAAGTAATAAAGTATTGAGAAAATGTTTCCACAAACGGTGTAAAGAGAACTCAAGGGATCGATGCTAAATTGATGGATTGTCCCACTGACACGCACTGGAGTGGACTTTACGTAGCAGCTGACCCTAACCCTAACCCCTAACCCTTCATCCATACATGGTGAATAATGAGTCAACTCCGCTAGTAGTTCTAAGTCACCAAAAACGATGAAAAGTCCAGTAAACAAGGCTGGAGTGTCCACAATGTTAGAGTGACTTTTTTTCTGTCCACCAGATTGCCAGAAACAGTTTGATTACAAGACTGCTTCTTGTTTATTCTGAGCAATATTAGATAAATTTAATGCTAAACTCTGACATTCAACCCTTCACCTCCTCGGGTTGGTTATTTGGCGTGCACCAGTCTTCACCCACAGCTGGTCTCACTGGTAGAAAACATGGACTTCCGATCTTTTTGAGGAGAACAGAGTCTTAGAACAAAACCAGCATGAATACGGTTTAATGAGACCCGTCATGTGACCTCCATCGGAGATGATCAAGTTTAGAGACAGAACGCCTCAAAGCTTCAAACCCTGATCATAGAGCATGATGTAAAACCTTTCACCTTATTTCAGGTTGAAACACATCTTGAGTTATTGGAAACATGATCCAGAGCTCAAACTGATTGTAACGATGATGCCCTAACCCTAACGATGATACCCTAACCCTAACATTGATACCCTAACGATGATACCCTAACCCTAACGATGACACCCTAACCCTAACGATGATGCCCTAACCCTAACGATGATACCCTAACCCTAACATTGATACCCTAACGATGATACCCTAACCCTAACGATGATACCCTAACCCTAACGTTGATACCCTAACCCTAACGATGATACCCTAACCCTAACGATGATACCCTAACCCTAACGATGATACCCTAACCCTAACGATGATACCCTAACCCTAACGATACCCTAACGATGATGCCCTAACCCTAACGATGATGCCCTAACCCTAACGATGATACCCTAACCCTAACAATGATACCCTAACCCTAACAATGATACCCTAACCCTAAAAATGATACCCTAACCCTAACGATGATACCCTAACCCTAACAATGATACCCTAACCCTAACAATGATACCCTAACAATGATACCCTAACCCTAACAATGATACCCTAACCCTAACAATGATACCCTAACCCTAAAAATGATACCCTAACAATGATACCCTAACCCTAACAATGATACCCTAACCCTAACGATGATACCCTAACCCTAACGATGATACCCTAACCCGAAGGATGATACCCTAACAATGATGCCCTAACCCTAACGATGATACCCAAACCCTAACGATGATACCCTAACCCTAACGATGATACCCTAACGATGATGCCCTAACCCTAACGATGACACCCTAACCCTAACGATGATACCCTAACCCTAACGATGATACCCTAACCCTAACGATGATACCCTAACCCTAACGATGATACCCTAACCCTAACAATGATACCCTAACCCTAACGATGATACCCTAACCCTAACAATGATACCCTAACCCTAACGATGAAACCCTAACCCTAACAATGATACCCTAACCCTAACGATGATACCCTAACCCTAACGATGATACCCTAACCCTAACAATGATACCCTAACCCTAACGATGATACCCTAACCCTAACAATGATACCCTAACCCTAACGATGACACCCTAACCCTAACGATGATACCCTAACAATGATACCCTAACAATGATACCCTAACCCTAACGATGATACCCTAACCCGAACAATGATACCCTAACCCTAACGATGATGCCCTAACCCTAACGATGATACCCGAACCCTAACGATGATACCCGAACCCTAACGATGATGCTGAGGTGAGACCTCACGTTAGTGATCGACTGCCCTAACCCTAACGATGATGCCCTAACCCTAACGATGATGCCCTAACCCTAACGATGATACCCTAACCCTAACGATGGTACCCTAACCCTAACGATGGTACCCGAACCCTAACGATGATACCCGAACCCTAACGATGATGCCCTAACCCTAACGATGATACCCGAACCCTAACGATGAGACCCTAACCCTAACGATGATACCCTAACCCTAACGATGATACCAGAACCCTAACGATGATACCCTAACCCTAACGATGATACCCGAACCCTAACAATGATGCCCTAACCCTAACGATGATACCCGAACCCTAACGATGATACCCTAACCCTAACGATGATACCCTAACCCTAACGATGATACCCTAACCCTAACGATGATACCAGAACCCGAACGATGGTACCCTAACCCTAACGATGATACCCTAACCCTAACGATGACACCCTAACCCTAACGATGACACCCTAACCCTAACGATGACACCCTAAACCAGTGCTTCCCAATCCCCGGGCTGTGGACCGGTACCGGGCGGCACAGAAAGAGAAATAATTGACATTACTTCTATTTTATCTATTTTAGTCTGAAAGATGTTTTATTTTGAAAAGTGACGTCTGTACTGAATGACACACAGACGAATGCGTGCGCCTGTGCCTCTTGACAGGTCTGGGTCACGTGACAGGTTACCAGCCGTTTCCCCTAAATGAAGCGCCCACAACTGCCCCAGTGTTCTGGATTAAAGTGAAGGCAGATTATCCTGAGACCCTAAAAGTATCTTAATCCCTGCTTCCATTTCCAATCTCCTGTCTCTGTGAAGTGGGACTTTCTGCAGTGACTGTAAAGAAAACCAAACTGGAGTAGACCGGACGTCCAGAACACACTTCAGGTGTCATTGTCTCCGTTACCCCTAGATCAGTGGTCCCCCACCACTAATTCATTACTGTAATAATTATTATTGATTGACTTGTTCACCCTTTGATTGAAATGATCAGTATTTGTCCTACGTTGATGAACTGATTGTAAGTCGCTATATTTAAAATAAACCTCATCAATGCAGTCACTTCAATCAGTTTTTAATAGAATTATTTCTTATAATTATTTTTATATTTTACATATTGATTATCAATTTATGAACAAAAGGTTGTTTATTGTCTGTTGATGTCTGCATTTTACATAAAACCATTGATTTATTATTAGACTACAGCTGTCCTGGTGTGTTAACCATTATGGAGCAGATGAAGACCGGTCCTTTAAATACGCTCTTGATGAAACCGGTCCTTGGAGCTAAAAAGGTTGGGGACCGCTGCCCTAAACCTAATGATGACACTCTAACAATGATACCTGATGATACCCTAACCCTAACAATGATACCCTAACGATGATACCCTAGCGTTGATACCCTAACTCCCCCCAGAGAACAGAAGGCACTGGTGTCAAAAAGCTTGGAGAGAATACTGATGACTGGCTTCCATCAAAGGTTAGAAATTCTGTATGAACTGTCACCTGATCTCAGATCAAATCAATAAATAATCAATGAGTGAAATATAAATGATTAGTTTTCAGTTTAGAGCCTATTTGTAGCATAGAGTGTTTCCTGAACAACTATTTGGTGACTTTGTTTTGCCTCTAACTAGACCTCTGCTAACTTGGGTCAATGTTGACCAAATAGGGAATTTGATGTTCATAAATACTGTAGCTAATTTTGTGTCAGAATATTTTAGTGTACTGTTCAGGAATAATAGAATAACATTCATGAAAAATAATTCATCATTTTTCTTGCTAACTTGAAAGAGCATTTTATGGTTTGATCTCGGATCAAACTCTAAAATGAAGCGGTGCTGATGGAATATCAGGATACAGATGAAGGTTGGTCCATGTAGGTTTTGGTTCGTTTGCAATATTTTAAGAATCATACTTTCGTGTACTGAACGTTTTTTACCAGGTCCCTTCATTTCATTATGTCTTTATAAAGGTAATAGTGTTAAGCTACTTTGAAATCATCATATATATACCCCCCCACACAGTCTATCTGTTAGCTAATGGTGCACTGTGGCTCTAAATGAAGACAAGGCGTAGTGAACAGAGCGCTGAGGGGAGACCTCACGTTTGTGATCGACTGTTAACTTCACATTACGCTAAAAAGACGAGAAAAATGTTTTGTGTTCAGACTGAAAACTGAACAGCGACTGATGTTCTCATGAGGTATTCTGGGTATTCTGGATGTGGAGATTTCCACCAACCATTTGGTTCTGTACATGGTAGCATCGTCTCATTCCAGAGAACAATGTCACTACTTTAAAGCTCAATATTTTTGGCTTTTTAGTGTTTTGGTACAAAAGTAATATAGCTTAAAGTGAGCACAATATGTGGTCTAACCAGCTAGTAATGCTAATGCTGATTGAGTTGAGACTAACAGGAAGTGAAAAGCACACACGAACACAGAGATGACATCGCATTGGTTTCCTTGATGCATTCTTTCATACCAGCCGTGATTTTACAAGTAACATGTTCCGGGAGTGTGTGTGTGAGTGTGTTTGAACTCCAGGACGAGTCAGTCTGTTCTGTGAATGAATGAGTGGATGCTCCTTTACCTACAATAAATGCACATTGCATATTGACGAACTGGATTTGGTCAACGTGTACACGTCTTTAGAACCGAGAAGCATTGGTCAGAATATTAACTAAAATCAACCTGGAGTGGTCATGAAAACACAGTGTGTGTGTGTGTGTGTGTGTGTGTGTGTGTGTGTGTGTGTGTGTGTGTGTGACACCTGGCATTAACAAGCATCCTGGCTGTCCCAATCGTAACCACAGCTCTGAGTCTAACCGGCCCCCCATCAGACGCCCTCACAACTGCCCCCGGCCTACCCGTAGGCCTGCACATACATGTAAACCAGTGGGCGGGGCTTCGTTTCCCTCGTGTATCCGCCTGACATTCATGCGTGTAGTGGACGACCTGCTCACACGCATGACTCCAGTTCAACACGTGAAATAAAAATGATGAGACTTAAATGACTGGACATTAATCATGACTTACAAACACTAATTTAAATAATTATAATGAATTGTAGTGGTACACTGTATCTACGCAGGTGTTTCGTACTCGTGACGATCACCAGAGATGCTCGTTAGTGCCAGGTGTGACGTGTGCACTGATTCTAAAGTTTCATTGGTCATTTATTATTTTCTGTGTTCTTGTTTGTTTGCTTTAGTTAACATATTATTAGCATATTTGGCCTGAAGCACAAAGGAACTAAACATGTGAGTGAACACGCATTCATAGAACCCAGACTGGAGCTGAAACATGGCCCCTATCCTCAGTTAGACGGCCCCAGGTCTGCCAGGGGCATCGTGTGCAGCACCTCATCCAGGAGCTGCAGGGCGCGGTGCAGGTGGACCTCCACCCAGCAGGGGGTGTGTTTGATGCTCTGCCGGGGGTAGTCGGGCCCCCAACCCTTCACAAAGCTGAGGCGCAGGATGCACAGCCGCCTCAGGTCGTCCACACCGATCCCAGCAGCGGCAGAGAGACCTGAGGGGGGGCACGGGGGAGGAGTGTAGGAGGAGATTTCTGTTTGTCCTTGTTAATTACAAATGATCAGGTCCAGACCCTCACCGGTGGAGCGCCTAGAGGGTCTGTTCTGGGGCCAATTCTGTTTAATCTGTATATGTTACCATCGGGAAATATTATAAAGAAACATAACATTCATTTTCACTGTTATGCAGACGATACACAATTACACTTATCAATTAAAACAAACCAATCTGATCAACTAATTAGAGACCTGCCTCAGGGGTATTAAATCCTGGATGCTTCTCAACTTCTTCATATTGAATGGTAACAGAACTGGGGTCATTATTATTGGGCCGGGTCATCTTAGATTTTTTTAACTCTATCCTCTACTAATGATGTCAGGAACATGGAAGCTCCCGTGTTCTCTAACTTTTGCATTTCTTTTCATTCTTGACGCAACTTGTATACAATTAATTATACACAAGTCTGCATGTTTATTGGTTGATAATTTTTTGGGGGGCTTTTTTACAAGGCTGGAATGTATCAAAATGATTGCAGTTATGTCAAATGGTTAAACGTTGTTTGACTTATGAGCTCAGTCCTTATCTCCATTTTCTTTCTTTTCCACCCAACCGATCGAGGTGGATGGCCGCCCAAAAGAGTCTGGGTCCTGCCCGGAGTTTCTTCCTCAATGAGGGAGTTTTTTCCCCACCACTGTCTCTTATGCTCTGGAGGGTTCAGTTGGGTTTCTCTGTCTGTTAAAGCGCTTTGGAACGTCTGTTGATGTGATTAAGCTCTATATAAATAAAACTTGATTGATTGATTGATTGCACTCGTATCTGGAGGTTCTACTGTATCTGGAACTGATGACTCCAGTGTTTCCTGCCTGTATATTGACTATATTGAGTATCTTGTGTAACGAGAACACAGTTGATGTCTACCCTTCACTCTGTGTTCCAGACTGGTTTCTACCTGAACACTTACTGACTGCAGGTGCGATGCCTCCGACGCTGCCTGGACCTGGGATATTTCCTGCGACGGCGGCGGCCTGGGCGGCGGCCGCTGCCTGAGCTGTCGCCGCCTGCTGCTGCATCTGCCTGTGACACTGTCTGAGGTCGAACACCTGAGGAGACACGAGCAGGTGGAGGTGGAGTACAGCACAGTATCGTCTTTTCTTCAGATGTCCATGTGTGTGTCCGTGACCCCACCTTGATGTAGGCTCCTGGGTAGATCTTGTGAACGGCGTCCCCGGGGGCGCGGCCCGCCTCCCTGTCGAGGTAGTAACTCTGCACGAACACGGCGTGGTCGCTCATGCAGCGCATCCACACGTCCCCCTCCCCACGACACTCCAGCTGCACACCCTTACCGATGTGGAGCCTGGAACAGAGAGGGAAACCAACCAGGGTAGACAGGAGGGACGACCCCCACCAGTAGGAAACCTCCTGGACAGAACACCCCCCCAACTGTGGTCCAATCAGGTGTTTTCTCTAGTATTAGTGGCAGTGTTTGCACACACACACACCTGGCTCGCTCACTAGCGTCTGTGCGGTGCACGTTGCTCAGCTGGCCGAGGCAGAAGCGATCACCTCCTGAAGGGTCGACGTATCCATCCACCGTCACCACCGGGCAGCTGGAGGGCACCTTGAACATCTCGCCCACCTGGACGTCCATTTCAAAGTAGGAGATAGAGCACCAGAACTCTGGACCTGGAGGGACACCGCAGGGACCGTGTGACACCAGGAAGTCAGCAGTCTGCATCCACAACACGCGTGGTGTACGTTAAGTAGTCCCTCCAGATACAGGTTTAATCCACTCAGTGACCGAACTAAAAGTCAAACAACGCTTTCTTATTTAAAAGAATCAAAATCATTTTGACCAGGTCCAGCCTCGTTAAAAGACCCAAACCGCCTAAATTATGTAAAAATACATTTTTTATCAACCAATAGACATCAGACTTTACCTGAGTATAATTAATTATATATGAGTTACGTAAAAATGATAAAGAATGAAAAGAAACACAAAGTCAGAGAACACACAAGCTACGAGAACGAGATCCGGTCTCACTGATGTCGTATCCATCCGCCAACACGTGGTAAAGAACGAGATCCGGTCTCACTGATGTCGTATCCATCCGCCAACACGTGGTAAAGAACGAGATGCGGTCTCACTGACGTTGTATCCATCCGCCAACACGTGGTAAAGAACGAGATGCGGTCTCACTGATGTCGTATCCATCCGCCAACACGTGGTAAAGAACGAGATGCGGTCTCACTGATGTATCCATCCGCCGACACGTGGTAAAGAACGAGATCCGGTCTCACTGATGTTGTATCCATCCGCCGACACGTGGTAAAGAACGAGATGCGGTCTCACTGATGTCGTATCCATCTGCCGACACGTGGTAAAGAACGAGATCCGGTCTCACTGATGTCGTATCCATCCGCCAACACGTGGTAAAGAACGAGATCCGGTCTCACTGATGTCGTATCCATCCGCCAACACGTGGTAAAGAACGAGATGCGGTCTCACTGATGTTGCATCCATCCGCCGACACGTGGTAAAGAACGAGATCCGGTCTCACTGATGTCGTATCCATCCGCCGACACGTGGTAAAGAACGAGATCCGGTCTCACTGACGTTGTATCCATCTGCCAATACGTGGTAAAGAACGAGATGCGGGTGGTATCTCAGTAGGTGGTGTGTTGATCAGCTGGTCTCTGGGGGTTCTCCTGGACTCACTAAACACTGGAGTTTGGGGTTCAAACATTAGAACATGAAATAACGGAGGACGTCTCGTCTGTACCTGGGTGGTTGGACACAGAAGGAGGGAAAGTGGAGCCGTGATGCTGAGACCCTGAAAAGCAGAGACATGACAGGATGAGTCTGAGGCGTGGTGATGATGTCACACTCCAGTTTAACATCAGACTGGTTGTTGATACTACATCACTTCCTGTCACTGCGGTCTGAATACATCTTCTGGCCAGGTAGGAACACCTCTTCTGTACCAACGTGTTCCGTCCAGCTCCTCCACGTCTCACTGCTGGTGAACATTTTAACACCATTGTGTGTTTCTAGCTATCGATAATGCTCATTAATGCTAACTTCCCCTCAAACACTCTGCTGGCTGTCAGCGTCTACATGTCATCAATATTATGAAAATAAAAAATCCTGTCTTCGTGTCCCGTCAGGGGGGCCACAGATTCTCATCCTTTTTCCATTTTAGATGAAACCACTGAGCTGCCCCCCCCCCGGTTATCAATATTATGAAGAAACCACCACCAACCACAGCTCCATTCTTCATGGGAGCAGAATATAGCAATATAGTCTGAAAAATGACCCATTCACATGATCACAGCAACTATTTACCATACATGTTCTCTGGAAAACGTGTTATTTTACAATTTAAGAAATAATAGGGTAAATTTATTAACTCGTCAGGTCTTATAATTTTCTCTAAACTTTAGTAAATCCAGATCCAAGCTAAGACATTTGGACATGACATACCGGGAAAACATTTTGGCTTTTGCCATTTGCACAGAGAACTTTTTAGCTTTATTAATAAATGAAAATCATAATAAAACAATGTAGAGTTGGAGATGTACAACTGTCTGTCAGTTTGTCTGTCTTTCACAGAAAAGTCCACTAAAATCCTTTAATGCTAGGCTGTGACGTACCAACATGTTCAAGGTTTGTGGGTATAAACACTTTTGGAAGTCCACGCCTCAGAGGGTTCAGTGGGTTCTAAAGCCAGAGGTGATGCATCAGAGGACTAATGGGGGAGTTTCTCACGATTCAATAACACATCCATCACAATTTCAGAATTCGACAGACAATTATTTTTCTTTCTTTTCTTGTAACGTTTTCGAACAATGTTAGTTTTGTGTCCTGTCTGTAATCATGTTTGAATGAACGTCCTCTCTTTGTTTGGGGTCGTCCTCTCTAGCAAAGAGAGGACGACCCCAAACAAAGAGAGGACGACCCCTCTCTACCCTCTGTGTGGGTAGATCAGTGTGTTCTACCCACACTGATCCAATAACATAGTGACACCATTAAAAGACATCCCGTAACTGACATAACACAAGCATGTTTTGGATCTTGTCTTACAGTGGTGGTTGGGGTGATGAAGGGCCGGCTGCTGATGACCACGTCCATTCTGCTGGGGTCCAACAGGTGTATAGGAGGCTGTGCTGCTGCCTGTCCAAACTGCTGAATTACAAGCACAATTAGAAGCCACAACTTTCAATGTTCCTTAATATAAATGAATATTTTCTACCCAGACTCACAAAACATTGATGGTTTTCATTCAAGAAAATAATCTCTTCATGTTTGAGGTATCAAATATTTATGAGTAGTAATTCGGTGAGCCACAGACTGCACCATCCGTCAGGAACTAGTCCCGGTTAAAGCAGCTTCAGAAGAGAACACGTGTTCCGTTAACCACAAGCATTTGCTAATTACACTTTTAATAATGTGTCCATCTGTGTCCCAATGTTCAATAAAGAAAATCAATACAAGAAACATTATTTATCTAATTTGTTACATTTTCTCCTGTTTCTTTAAAGCTACTGATGTAAACAGAAACAGAATCCACTCCATTATTCAGACACGTCAGATATGATGACTCTGTAGGTGGCCTTACATTTATGTGCACTCAATTCCCATACATTTATATTGTACTGCTCTAACCTATGTTTATGGACGTCCAAAAAGATGGATATATATTGTTAAAAAAAATTATGGGCTTTTTCATTCAGATGCTGACTATACAATGAAATATTTTTCATCAACCATGCAAAAACATCCTTGTTTCATGGGATGTTCTTTCAGGGATGCATAATGATAGGGATATGGTTAGGGATAGTGTTAGGGAACGGTATGAGAATAGAGATAGACATAGAGATAGGGATAGGATAGAGATACAGACAGGGATAGTGTTAGGGACAGGGAAAGATATAAGGCTGGAGATAGAGATAGAGACAGAGATAGGGATAGAGATAGTGATAGAGATAGGGGGAGAGATAGTGATAGAGATAAGGATAGTGATAGGGATAGAGATAGGGATAGAGCTAGAGATAGTGATAGAGATAGTCATACAGATAAAGATAGCAATAGAGATAGGGATAGAGATAGAGATAGTGATAGAGATAGGGGGAGAGATAGTGATAGAGATAAGGATAGTGATAGGGATAGAGATAGGGATAGAGCTAGAGATAGTGATAGAGATAGTCGTACAGATAAAGATAGCAATAGAGATAGGGATAGAGATAGAGATAGGGGGAGAGATAGTGATAGAGATAAGGATAGTGATAGGGATAGAGATAGCAATAGACATAGAGATAGGGATAGAGATGGGGATAGAGAGAGTGATAGAGATAGTAATAGTGATAGAGATATTGATATGGGTAGAGGTAGTGATAGAAATAGGGATAGGGATAGTGATAGTGATAGAAATAGGGATAGTGATAGAGATAAGGATAGTGATAGAGATAGGGATTGAGCTAGAGATAGTGGTGAGATAGAGATACAGATAAAGATAGCAATAGAGATAGTAATAGTGATAGAGATAGGGATAGAGCAAGAGATAGTGATAGAAATAGGGATAGTGATAGATAGAGACAGCAATAGAGATAGAGATAGAGATAGGGATATGGGTAGAGATAGGGATAGTGATAGAGACAGCATTAGAGACAGCAATAGACATAGAGATAGGGATAGGGATAGAGATAGGGATATGGGTAGAGATAGTGATAGAGACAGGGATATGGGTAGGGATAGGGATAGTGATAAGGATAGTGATAGAGACAGCAATAGAGCTAGCGATAGAGATAGCAATAGACATAGAAATAGGGATAGAGATAGGAATATGGGTAGAGATAGGGATAGAGATAGGGATAGTGAAGCTCCATTCTGTACGTGTGAAGACGTGCTCGCTGGGTCTGAGTGAACTCACTGTGGAAGGCGGCCGGACTCTGAGAGTGTTTATTGCTGCTGTACCCGTTTTGTCCGTGAGGATGAGGAGGTAGGGTGGCTTGTGGTGGGTGGGCTGGCTGAGCAGCTTGTTGCTGAGGGAGGGGAGGGGGTTGGGTTGGGGTCGGAGGTCGTGTTGTTGGGATCAGAACTTGAGTCTGTGGGGATGCAGTTTGGAGACGACCATCGTTGTGACCGCCTTGCAGTGGTAGCATGGTCCCAGAAGCAGACACTAGAGGGAGATCAACCCAACACCCCGTCAGCCACAATACCTGAAGTCCAGTTAGTATTAATAGATCAGCTCATTCAGTGATGACAAAGAGCTGACCTTTGGGTGAGACAGGCAGGTTAGTGTATCTGGAGACAGACGGGGGGCCATGGGGCTCAGAGGACATCTGTGGGGGGGGCAAAGGCTGGCCATAGTGGTCTGGTGGAGGCAGCTTCAGGGCCCCCTGGTGGTCAGACAGAGGCATGCCAGGAGGGAGGTCCATCTGGATGCAGTCATGGATGTACTCCTCTTTGATCAGGCTGCCTGGTGCTGCTGCAGCACGAGGTGAACACAACACAACAACATGTAAGTGACGCACAAACAACATCAAACTACATCAGAGAAAGGTCACCAGTCCAAGGAGATAATATCTGGCTTCACTGAAATGAACAAGAGGTCAGATGAAGGTGATGAAGAGCTGAATAGGCCAAGCCAGGCTGGTTTTTGCAGCACAAGATCAGAGTTATTAATAAAGATAACACAGCTGCAACAAGCTGTTCTGCATAAATCTCTGATCCTTCCACTGTTCCATTAAACGTATGCATTGTTAAGAAAGGTGTTTTACACTGGTATCCTCATTTGATCAAAAGCAACCCCGGCAAACAAACTGAAATCAACTAGAACTTTTGTGCCCAAGGACACTGACGATGGACTAGATCAGAATCTGTCATAAATGAATGACAGCAAATGACATGAAAATGTCTTAAATTCAAGTTTGGCTTTTATTGTGAAATGACACCAAGTAGAGAAACCCCTTATAAAGCCCTTTACACATATATAACGCCTGTGTCAAATAAACGTGGTGCTTACAGTCACCATGATGCTGCCCCCCAGGGACAGGAAACTCATCTTTCCTCTCTAACCACAAATGTTCCTTTGCAAAAAGCTCCTTGTCATCAGACAACAGAATGAATACAACCCATGAACACATACATGGACAAGTCATTTCTATTACCATCCATAAATTATTGATCAGATGGATATTGATGACATTTTGAAGTAGATCTAGATAAAAGGATGTATTCAGGATTTTTTTTTTTGTCACAATTAGGCCTGTCGTTCGCTTATTTGTTTAAAATAAAAAAAACCCATCCCTACTCTGTTTTTTTGACAAATCACACACTGCTGACAAATCTTTCAAACAAGGCTTCCATAGTTCTCAGTGAGCTGAATGTCACTCCTTAGCTCATTGTGTAAACACTACATGTGAACACTACACTGGCCGTTGGGTGAAGTCAATACTTCATCTCCGTCCACTAACGTCACAGTGAGGAGGAGGACAAGTGGAAGCTAGGACACTAAAAACTGTACAAACCTGTGTTTATATTTTTGTTCTGTCATCTATTACCTATTTATTACAGTTTCTTTTAGTTCTTCATTCTTAAATTATCCTTATTCTGTGTGTGTGTGTGTGTCTCACGACATAATTCACAGATAACCATTTTCATATATCTGATGACATACAAGAAATCTCCATGTTAGCAATATCCTCTAAACCAGCGGTCCCTAACCTCTTTATCTCCACGGACCGGTTTCATCTAAGACAATATTTAACGGACCGGTCTTCATTTGCTGGGTAATCGTTAACACACCAGGACAGCTGTAGTCTAATAATAAATCATCCGTAGTGGTTTTATGTAAAATGCAAACATCAACAGACAATAAACAACCTTTTTTTCATAAATTGATAATCAATATCTCTGTAAACGAAATTTATTTTTTAGAACAAAAATCCTTTTTAATGAAAAATTTTATTAAAAAACTCGATTCAAATGACTGTGCTGACAAGGTTTATTTTGAAATACCCTATAGCGATTTACAATCACTGCATTCAACGTAGGAGGAATAAAATACTGATCACTACTATATAAAAGAGTGAACAAGTCAATCAAATAATAATCATAATGAAAATTAGTGGAGCCCTGAGCTTGTTTCTCTGCAATGAGCAACATCTAGACATACGGGGAGACAATGACCCCCGGACGTCCGTTCTACTCCATAGTTTGGTTTGGTTTGCGGTGGATTCAGGAAGTCCCGCTTCACAGAGACAGGAGGTTGGAAATGGAAGCAGGGATTGAGATATTTTTAGGGTGATCTCAGGATAATCTGCCTTGACTTTAATCCAGAACACTGGAGCAGTTGTGGGCGTTTAATTTAGGGGTAACTGCTGGTAACCTGTCACGTGACCGACACCTGTCAAGCAGGACAGACACACGCATTCGTCTGTGTGTCATTCACAGACGTCACTTTTCAAAATAAAACATCTTTAGACTGGTAATCAATAAAAAAAAAAAAAAAGAAAGTTCAGTGCTGTCCGGTAACAGGGTCTGCTGCTCTAAATCATAAAGTGTTGTAGTGTGGAACTCACCAGGACTCTGAAGGCTGAGACCAACTGTCAAAGAAGACAGAAAAAACAAAATAAAAATGAATACCACCAGTCTAACATTGGACACACACTCATCAATGGGATTGACTGACATAGTGACACCCTGTCAGCAGGACGGGGGCGTACCGATGCCTGGCGACACCACTCTCTCGTAGTGGTAGGGGTTCACACACACATTGTCATACTTCAAGTCAAAGGCAAACTGGCAGAACTTGACATGCTTGAGTTCGTTTTTGTGGAGGTCAGGCCAGCGCCACAGTCGTGCATAAATGACATGAGGGAAGCCTTTCCTCCCCGCCACCTGGGGAGAGAGCAGAACACCGTTTAACTGTTAGAGAGCTGCTGGAACACAGACGAACGAAGCATTGCTATGTCACGGTACACCATGAAGACCACTGATTGGTCAGAGACAATCACAGCCCAGCACAAACCCCTGGTGGCCATTTTGAAGCAGCCAATCCACTGTGATCATACAAGACGACTGTTTCTACAAGACAAATGTTTCCCTCATTCGTCAGAAGAAGAGAAAAGTTCACACCTGACTTATCTTTGAGAATAGTGTGGACGAGGAGTAAGTGGGTGAAAAACTGGAGCCATGATCAGTAAAATCAACAAGGACTAACCACACTGATTTAATAAAATCACACAACAACAGCAGCTCTGGCTGCTAGCTGACACACCAGAGAAGCAGACTCCAAGAGAATTAATGGTGTTGTCTACCAGGTGTACATGTGCAGGGGAATAACACCACCAGGCCAGTAGGGGGCAGATCAGAGACTCTGATGTGTCACAGAGGCAGGGCTCTACACCTGTGTTCTGTTTGGATTCATGGAATCAACAAGGCCTTCAGACGTAAATCACACACCACTAACGAGTGAGTGTGTGTGTTGGTCAGTTGGGCGTGGACCGACCTGCAGTCGTCCGTCCAGGGTCCTCTGGATGGTGACACACTTGCTGGGATGGACTCCATTGGTGGTGATGGCAGTGATGAGAGAGTCCAGCTCATCCTTCTTCTCCTTCAGCTTCTTCACCAGGCTCTCGATCGCCCGCTTGGCAAAGCCCTCGTTCTCCCCACCCTGTCTGTGGCACATGAGGCTGTGGACGATGCTGAGGCAGGCATCGTTACTGCTGGGGGGGTTCACCGAAATGATGCTGCTGTCACAGGACACAGAGCGCCACTGGTTAGACGTAACACACACAGGTTCACTCTGGTGGACCACATTAGAGGATCAGAATTGTCATTGGTGGGTGGAAATATAGTGGGACAATAGATCAGTTCCACAAACTGAGTTGTGTCTCACCTTTCACACCTTACACACCTTACACATGTATTCATGATCTTAAATTAGACCTTGTTTTCCCAATCTGTTGTGACGTACTCAGTTTTAATGACTGATATTTTGCTTGCTAACAACATCCGTGGCCCTCGTTCAGCCTAGTAACATAGATCAGCTAAGTTACCGCGTAGGCTGTAAACGTATATCATTAAACACACATAAAATGTGATGATGGCAGCAATGAGCCCAGCCCACTGTGTGTCACATGACTGCAGTGAATTACAGAATGTCATATGTGAGGTAACCACATGTTCCTCCTGACCTTCCCATTAGACATCTATTGGTTTTGTGTGGGGGCTTTTTGCCTCGCTGCACTGAGGACAAATATGTCCTGCAAACATTTGGACCAATGGTCACACACTGAACAAAAACACACACGTTTGCATTTGGCCAACATGGGAGAGACCCAAAGCCTGAATGTGATGGCCTGGAGCAGGATGTGATGTATTGCTTGTGGAGGTCACCATGCTGCTGACCTCCTCACCAGGACGCCGAGAGGCAGAAGACAAAGGAAGCTCTTGCTCAAAAGAAGCCTTGGAGGTCAGGCGCTCTATATAGTCAAATCAAAATAACCAGGATCTTACGGGGCTTTCACGCTTACTGGTTTCATTCAGACTTCTTAACTTTTCTGTCCATTCTTGAACAAAACTGCAGGTGTGAAATTGCCCCTAAACCAAGGTTTGGACCAAACAACTGACACCGTTGTCTCTGGTCTGATGAAGAGCTGGTCTCAGTCCTGATGTCACTGAACCACGGACTGGTTCGCTCACACAGTGAAAATACATTTCTAGACAAATGGCAGGAAATTAAAACAGAACTTTAAAAGAAATGAAACAAAGAAAAACAAAGGCAAGAATTTTCAAATGAAGAAAAAAAAGGGACAGAGTGAGAGACAGAGCAAGAGGTAGAGAGAGTATTTATTACTGATATGAGCTGATGGGGAAATAAGTACTTAACTGAAAAAAATACATAAAACTCTGATTAATGTAATTTATTTTCTGCAAAGGACAGAGAGGAAATGAGAGGAAATGATTCCTTAATAAAAAATAACGGGAGCAGCAGTATTTAAGGGTTTGTACTGACATCAATAACGACGTCAGACAAAGGTCTGTTGTAACGTTCATGATGACTTAACTGAGTCAGTCTTCAGTATCAGTCCATGCAGAGATGATGATGAGACGTAGCAGGTAGGAGTGTCCACTGTCCTACTAAAACCAGCCTCTACTGTGACACTAAAGCCAGCCTCTACTCTTCTACTAAAACCAGCGTCTACTCTCCTACTAAAGGCAGTCTCTACTCTATTAAAACCAGCCTCTACTCTCCTACTAAAGCCAGTCTCTACTCTTCTACTATAGGCAGTCTCTTCTGTCCTACTGAAGCCAGTCTATACTGTCCTACTGAAGCCAGTCTATACTGTCCTACTAAAGCCAGTCTCTACTGTCCTACTGAAGCCAGTCTCTACTCTTCTACTAAAGCCAGCTTCTACCAACCTACTAAAGCCAGCTTCTACTGTCCTACTAAAGGCAGTCTCTACTCTTCTACTAAAGGCAGTCTCTTCTGTCCTACTGAAGCCAGTCTCTACTGTCCTACTGAAGCCAGTCTCTACTGTCCTACTGAAGCCAGTCTCTACTTTCCTACCGAAGCCAGTCTCTACTGTCCTACTGAAGCCAGTCTATACTGTTCTACTGAAGCCAGTCTCAACTGTCCTACTGAAGCCAGTCTATATTGTTCTACTGAAGCCAGTCTATACTGTCCTACTAAAGCCAGCCTCTACTCTCCTACTAAAACCAGTCTCTACTCTCCTACTAAAGCCAGCTTCTATTGTCCTACTAAAGCCAGCCTCTACTCTCCCACTAAATCAGGTCTCTACTCTCCTACTAAAGCCAGTCTCTACTGTCCTACTGAAGCCAGTCTATACTGTCCTACTGAAGCCAGTCTATACTGTCCTACTGAAACCAGTCTATACTGTCCTGCTAAAGCCAGCCTCTACTCTCCTACTAAAACCAGTCTCTATTCTCCTACTAAAGCCAGCCTCTACTCTCCTACTAAAGCCAGCCTCTACTCTCCTACTAAAGCCAGCTTCTACTCTCCTGTCCTACTAAAGCCAAAAAATTATCTGTATTTCATGGTTCATATGTGCCACAAAAGCACTGTATGCTAAGTGTCTATAATAAATAGGGTGTCATTAAAAAAATCATGTGCTGTTTGTTCAATTCCATAATACAAGAACAGAAAGCGTCTAGGAGATGAGAGGTCAGTGAGGAAGATGAAGAGACAGAGAAGCATTCACACCACCTAGTCAGAGCAGCAGGAGCTGAAGATATTTGGCTCTGACTGAGAGAAAAAAAAAACAGGTCCTGACCAGTATTCATGACATTAGTCTGGGTCCACAGGAAAAAGGTACTGACTTTCCCATCCCCACTTCAGTGCCTGCATCAAATCTCCTAACTATAACCATAAAGACACTGACTCTATCTGGCCTATCTGCCATTTTCTCTCTCTCTTTCTCTTACCCTGTCTGTATCTTTATTGTTCAGTGCACCCTCACGCATGTGCACATCAACGATTGCAACTCCACCTCATCGTGGATTTTTAGTAGGAAGTCACATGATACCATACGCGTATTCTATTGGCTGACAGCATCCTGAAGTGCACTCCGTCTGTTCAGTCAGGCTTGGACTTTCGTGAGACACAATAGTGCTTTAAATAGTCTATCAGAGTGTGGGAAAAGGTAATACAGATAGAAAGTGGTTTAATATAAGTATGGGGAGGGTTCATAAACGTTTAAATTACCGTAAATTATAAGATAAATAGATAACGATCTCGATCCTGGATTCCTCAATCGTGTGCGGTTCCTGGAACGCATTGACCACAAAGAACAAGGGCGCACTGTATTTATTTTCCAAAAAAGGCAGATGGCCGCCCAAAAGAGTCTGTGTCCTACCCGGAGTTTCTTCCTCAATGAGGGAGTTTTTCCCCACCGTTGTCGTTTAAGCTTGCTCTGGAGCGTTCTGTTGGGTTTTTCTGTCTGTTAAAGCGCTTTGAAATGTTTATTAACTTGATTAAGCGATTTATGACTTAAAGTTGATTAAAAGTTGATTGAACCTCTCTCTGAACGCTGAAACTCATCAACTTCAGGAGATCTCGTCATGTCACAGTTGCTCAACAGCGAACAGAAGGTCAATTCAGGATATGGGTTCCAGTAAACAAAAGATAACTGGGATTACACTGGAAGTCTACACCACCAGGGCCTTCAGGAGGCCAGACCAATCAGCTGCCATCACCTGCTCGCCCTGCTGCCATCAAGCAGACATTTTAGGACCTCCTGCAGCCACACAACCAGCCTGAACACCAGCTTCTATCCCAGAGCTGAGGCTGCTACGAACCAGGCCAAGAACCAAACCAACAGCTCACACTGATGTCATCTAAATCACGTTTATACTGCATGACAATGTGCACTGCCATATTTCTATATGCTCAACGGGTACAGTATACTTGATTTTTATTACAATGATATTTACGTTTATTTTGCATTTTTACTCATGTTTTACACTGAGCATTATCCAGATCCAACACAAAAGATTGTTGCACAGTCAACTTGTGTTCAGCAATGACAATAAAGATTATTCTGATTCTGTTTAGAGAGCAGCACCAGGGGTGTAAAATATCACACACAACGATGATGTTGTTCTTACATTTCACAGCTTATCCTTGTGGATACTAATCTATAACCAAACACTGTAGCAGTTTTATACAGTACTGCTTTCTTTACAGTGTGAATAAAGTCTAAAAAAGGTATTGCTGCTACACTCCAGCTCGATCGCCGTGTAAAACCAGCACCAGAGTTCTCAAAATGGTCTGCACACATCTCTACCCTGACACAAGAGAAAGGACTGTGGGTCTTTGTGTCATTTAGGATGGTGACGTGTTCTTGATTATCTTTACAGGCCAATGTCAAGCATGTTTAATTGAAACATCCCAGAATGCCATGTTGGTTGTCGTGCTTACCTGTTATTAAGTTGGTCAGCCAATGAGTGACCAGACAGTTCAGTGGCATCATGATGACCCAGCTCTGAATCAGCCCCTGTCAGCAGAGGGGATACAGGAGATGGGTATAAATTACATGTCCAAAGGTATCAAACGTGAAGAGTAACTCTCATTAGTCCTCCACTCTGGGGTAACAATCATGTCTTTAAAACACAGATACAGTAAAAACTAACAAAAAGCATAAATACAGACACGGACAAATCAGCCGTCTGCTATTTGAAATGTGGCTAATTATAACTGGTCATAGATCAAAATTTTTGATGAATTCTAATTCAGTTTAAGGTGTTTATTTTTTCTCAGTCCAAGAAATTTGAACTGACCTTTTAAGAAACTAAGTTTACTTTAGTGACAAAAAAAATTGTTCTGTAATATCCTGTGTGGAATTATGTCTTGTCATAATTATTTTTGAAATATCTGAATCTAGAATTAAGAATATCCACCCTTAGATTTTAAGTTATAGACACCACCAGTCAACATTTTCAACACACCTTGTCATTCAATGTTTTTTTCTTTATTTTTATTGCTTTCTAAGTTGTAGATATAAACTGAAGACATCAACACTATGAAGCAAGATAAAGAATTACAAAGCAAACAAAACATTGTGTGAGAGCTCTGGACATGTTTTTTATGTGAGATTCCTCGACCTATCCACCCTTTACTTCCTATCCACCCTTTACTTTGACGACAGCTTTGTAAACTCTTGTTCTTCTCTCCATGAGCTTCATGAGGTCGTCTCCTGAAACGGTTCCTCTTCTCAGGTTGCTAACACTTCATAGCCCTATTTGACAAGCGTTAGAACCCATGTGGTGACAAGAACCACCCAGAGTGAAGAGAAACAACAGTCCATCAGTACTTTAACAACTGGAGGTTAGTCAGTCTGGAAATATACAAAACCTTTGGAGGTTCTTCCAAGCAGGCACAAAAACTATCAAGCGTTACAATGAAACTGGTTCACATGAGGACCAACCAGGAATAGAAGACCAAGGATCACCTCTGCTGCTGAGAAGGTTATCTGAGCCACCAGCCTCACAAATCACATGTGAACATCACCCCAGTTTAGAGTCCAGGTAGATACCTCAGAGTTCTGTTCAGAGGAGTTGGGGGATTTGCTGGTGACAACATCTGGGATTTATTCCAGATCGTAGTCACACCTGACCAACATGGTGACCACAGCATCCTGCAGCGCCCTGCCATCCCATCTGGTTTGCCTTCAGGGCATTGAACCCAAACACACCCCAGACTCTATAAGGACTATCTGACCAAGAAGAGGATGATTAGAGTACATGACCAGGCCTCAACAGTCACCTGACCGAAACCCAATGGGGATAATTTGGGATGAGTTGGACCACAGAGTGAAGACAAAAGGTCCAACAAGTTCTCAGCACCTCTGGGAACTCCTTCAAACTGTTGAACTGTTTCAGGAGACGACCGGATGAAGCTCACCGAGAGAAGAACAAGAGTTTACAAAGCTATCGTCAAAGCTGGGGTGGGGGTGGGGTGATTTAAAGAATCCAAACTATAAAACATGTTTTGAGCTTTTTCACATTTTTTGTTGACTACATAACTCCACATGTGTTCATTCATAGTTTTGATACCTTCAGAATCTACAGTGTAACTAAAGAAAATATAGAAAAGAATTACATTAGAAGGTATGTCCAAACTTTTGGCTGCTAGGGTATATCTGAAAACAAATCAGGATAAGAATATCTAAGACTGGGGATATTTTTAACTTTGATTCTGTTTCATTAAAATGTAATTTGAGATATTTTAAACCAGAATTCCGACAAAGTAAAATTACCTTAACTGTGGTGCACAAAAAAATAAAAAAACATGTGGCGCGTGTCACACCAAGACAATCTAAACATATTACATAGAACAATTTTTAATACACCAGTATAAAGGTACAATGGCAATTACTATGATTGTCATTCATTTGTTGTTGTTATTCAAACAAGAAATGCAGTACAAACTACTTTACAACCAGGAATGTCTCAGTAAAAGAAACAGACAGCAGGCCAAGTATGAATAAATATCACACATATAACGTAGAAAATCCAGTAGATGTTAATATTGTGAGTGAAGTGCAGGAGAACAGAAGTAGAAATGAGCTCCGTTTCACTGATAAGTTTGTGGCCTTCTGGTGAAAATATTTGTTGTCTCGTTCTCTCAATATCACTGAGTGGTGTCTTCCCTGAAGGCTGAAACTGAAGCAACTGTTCTTCTGTCTCGGTCTGATCAGTCCCGTCTTCAAGGCCGTCAGCTGTCAGGGGATTGGTCTACTCTCACCCAACAGGTGGTTCTGGGTTCTGATGGGCGGCTTAGACAGCTAGCTCACGCCATCGGCTGGCGGGACGGAACCTGAGGTGGACGCTGACGTGTCTCCTGTCGTCGTGGAGGTTCTTAACGTCTCGTTGTTCTACCACACCAGAAGACTCTAACGCAGCGACACAAGCTGCTCTGACTGCTGTTAGTGACGCAGCTTCTTACAAAGCCATTAACATGTTTGCAATAAAATGAATTCATGATCTACTTAAAAGCTACAGACACATTTGTGTTAACACTTATTTCCTTTTAAAGATAAAATCAAACTTTTAGTGTGAGAGCACCAATAATTTAAAAAGACTCTCATGATTTCCTGGTCCTTCATGGGATCCATCTGTACCAGCAGATTCTGATATATTTGGGTGAACGACATCAGAAACTGCATTTGAACTGAAAAGCAGTTTAGTAAGAACAGAGCGGTTCCCCGTTTGGTTCCTTCACTGTCTGAAATGAAATCAAAGGTTCTTCATTGATCCGGTTCTGTCCTGGTGTGTTTGGTTCCAGTTGAGACACCAGCGGTCTTTATTGTTAGTGGTCTTTACTGTCAGTGTCTTTACTGTCAGTAGTCTTTACTTTAGCTATATAGAAGCAGATCTGTTACTATGGAATGGGCAGTCTGTCCATCTTGATGTCTGAAGACACCAAAGCTTCATCTTCCTCAAACATAGTGTGATGTTTTCTGTAGTTGGGTTTCCAGTTCCTGAGGGGTCCATCTTTACCAGCAGTGTGTGACTTCTGTTAAACTTGTTCATGGAATAAGAATCAATAATTTACATTATTAAGTACACCTGGTCTGGAGTGAGACAGGTAGACCTGGTCTGGAGTGAGACAGGTAGACCTGGTCTGGAGTGAGACAGGTAGACCTGGTCTGGAGTGAGACAGGCAGACCTGGTCTGGACTGAGACAGGTAGGCCTGGTCTGGAGTGAGACAGGTAGACCTGGTCTGGAGTGAGAAAGGTAGACCTGGTCTGGAGTGAGACAGGTAGACCTGGTCTGGAGTGAGACAGGTAGACCTGGTCTGGAGTGAGACAGGTAGACCTGGTCTGGAGTGAGACAGGCAGACCTGGTCTGGACTGAGACAGGTAGACCTGGTCTGGACTGAGACAGGTAGGCCTGGTCTGGGTTTCACCATCTGATTCCTACAGGTGTCCCAAGGGAGGTAAATTCCACAGGTTGAATCGTTGTTCAGTGAGGGGGGGGGGGCAAACCCACTCAGTCCTGGGGGGGGCCACTCCCCTGATGGGTGAATAAATCCACACCCCCGCTTCAGCATCACTCCTGCAGCCTTTAGATACAGAAACTGTTCCTGACCCCCTCCCATCACGGCTCCCCCGTGACATTCGGCTCCTCGTGGAAACTTCCTCCAGTGGGATGTGTCCCCCACCTCTCTACAGGTGGACCCACCGCGGGTCTGAAGGCCCCGCGTCTCCTTCATCCTCACCGCTGATCGCGTGTCACGGAGCCAAATGTCCGCGATCCGCCTCGCCTACCGCGGACATCTCCATCCGACCGGCTGAACTTTACCTACGGGGAGGGGGCGAAGACACGGAACCGACAACCGGAAACAGACAACACGAGTGTCGGCGTGGATTTCTGCAGACTCAGCAACAACTGCCCCCCCCAGCCCCCTCCCTCCCTGTTCGCGGGTCGGGAACACAAAGACAAACGGGTTCTACTCACACATCAGCCGGAGGGAGAGGAGCCGCAGGAGAAACACCGTCAGGACGTGTGTGTGTGTGTGTGTGTGTGTGTGTGTGTGTGTGTGTGTGTGTGTGTGTGTGTGTGTGAGATGCTCTCTGTTTACACGCGTGACGTGTGTGTGTGTCGCGTGTCGAGCTGCTGTCTATTAGTCGTGTCGCGTGGGTTTCTCTCTATCAGCCCCACGGGCTCCGCGCGCGACCTGTGGCTGCGCGCGTGCACGACACAACAACAATAGAGGGCAGACGCCGCGCGCGTCAGCGTCTCGACAGGCTCCAGCCAATGGGCGGCCAGCTGGCATGGAGGGTCCGCTCCCGGCCAATCACAGCGCGGCTCTCACTGTCGGGGCCTCGAGCCCCCCCCGTCTGGTTCGTCTCGACGGACAGACCGGAGACTGTTGATGTAGGGAGGCGCCACCGGGATTAGAGCCCCCCCCGCAGCATGGTGTGTGTCCCCCACTGAAACATACGGTGTGCCCCCCCAAAACGCGGTGTGCCCCCCCACCGCAACACACACGGTGTGTCCCCCCCACCCAACACACCGTTGGGTGGCAGGGGTGTTCTTCTGACTCATTTCTGATCCAGAACCACTGTCTCTAATCCATCATGGCTGTCCTCACCACTGTCTCTAATCCATCATGGCTGTCCTCACCACTGTCTCTAATCCATCATGGCTGTCCTCACCACTGTCTCTAATCCATCATGGCTGTCCTCACCACTGTCTCTAATCCATCATGGCTGTCCTCACCACTGTCTCTAATCCACCATGGCTGTCCTCACCACTGTCTCTAATCCATCATGGCTGTCCTCACCACTGTCTCTAACCCATCATGGCTGTCCTCACCACTGTCTCTAATCCACCATGGCTGTCCTCACCACTGTCTCTAATCCATCATGGCTGTCCTCACCACTGTCTCTAATCCATCATGGCTGTCCTCACCACTGTCTCTAATCCATCATGGCTGTCCTCACCACTGTCTCTAATCCATCATGGCTGTCCTCACCACTGTCTCTAATCCATCATGTCTGTCCTCACCACTGTCTCTAATCCATCATGGCTGTCCTCACCACTGTCTCTAATCCATCATGGCTGTCCTCACCACTGTCTCTAATCCATCATGGCTGTCCTCACCACTGTCTCTAATCCATCATGGCTGTCATCACCACTGTCTCTAATCCATCATGGCTGTCCTCACCACTGTCTCTAATCCATCATGGCTGTCCTCACCACTGTCTCTAATCCACCATGTCTGTCCTCACCACTGTCTCTAATCCATCATGGCTGTCCTCACCACTGTCTCTAATCCATCATGGCTGTCCTCACCACTGTCTCTAATCCATCATGGCTGTCCTCACCACTGTCTCTAATCCATCATGGCTGTCCTCACCACTGTCTCTAATCCATCATGGCTGTCCTCACCACTGTCTCTAATCCATCATGTCTGTCCTCACCACTGTCTCTAATCCATCATGGCTGTCCTCACCACTGTCTCTAATCCATCATGTCTGTCCTCACCACTGTCTCTAATCCATCATGGCTGTCCTCACCACTGTCTCTAATCCATCATGTCTGTCCTCACCACTGTCTCTAATCCATCATGTCTGTCCTCACCACTGTCTCTAATCCATCATGGCTGTCCTCACCACTGTCTCTAATCCATCATGGCTTTCGTCACCACTGTCTCTAATCCATCATGTCTGTCCTCACCACTGTCTCTAATCCATCATGGCTGTCCTCACCACTGTCTCTAATCCATCATGGCTGTCGTCACCACTGTCTCTAATCCATCATGGCTGTCCTCACCACTGTCTCTAATCCATCATGGCTGTCCTCACCACTGTCTCTAATCCATCATGGCTGTCCTCACCACTGTCTCTAATCCATCATGGCTGTCCTCACCACTGTCTCTAATCCATCATGGCTGTCCTCACCACTGTCTCTAATCCATCATGGCTGTCCTCACCACTGTCTCTAATCCATCATGGCTGTCCTCACCACTGTCTCTAATCCATCATGGCTGTCCTCACCACTGTCTCTAATCCATCATGGCTGTCCTCACCACTGTCTCTAATCCACCATGTCTGTCCTCACCACTGTCTCTAATCCATCATGGCTGTCCTCACCACTGTCTCTAATCCATCATAGCTGTCCTCACCACTGTCTCTAATCCATCATGTCTGTCCTCACCACTGTCTCAAATCCATCATGGCTGTCCTCACCACTGTCTCTAATCCATCATGTCTGTCCTCACCACTGTATCTAATCCATCATGGCTGTCCTCACCACTGTCTCTAATCCATCATGGCTGTCCTCATCACTGTCTCTAATCCATCATGGCTGTCCTCATCACTGTCTCTAATCCACCATGGCTGTCCTCACCACTGTCTCTAATCCATCATGGCTGTCCTCACCACTGTCTCTAATCCATCATGGCTGTCCTCACCACTGTCTCTAATCCATCATGGCTTTCGTCACCACTGTCTCTAATCCATCATGGCTGTCCTCACCACTGTCTCTAATCCATCATGGCTGTCCTCACCACTGTCTCTAATCCATCATGGCTGTCCTCACCACTGTCTCTAATCCATCATGGCTGTCCTCACCACTGTCTCTAATCCATCATGGCTGTCCTCACCACTGTCTCTAATCCATCATGGCTGTCCTCACCACTGTCTCTAATCCATCATGGCTGTCCTCACCACTGTCTCTAATCCATCATGGCTGTCCTCACCACTGTCTCTAATCCATCATGGCTGTCCTCACCACTGTCTCTAATCCACCATGTCTGTCCTCACCACTGTCTCTAATCCATCATGGCTGTCCTCACCACTGTCTCTAATCCATCATGGCTGTCCTCACCACTGTCTCTAATCCATCATGTCTGTCCTCACCACTGTCTCTAATCCATCATGGCTGTCCTCACCACTGTCTCTAATCCATCATGGCTGTCCTCATCACTGTCTCTAATCCATCATGGCTTTCGTGACCACTGTCTCTAATCCATCATGGCTGTCCTCACCACTGTCTCTAATCCATCATGTCTGTCCTCACCACTGTCTCTAATCCATCATGGCTGTCCTCACCACTGTCTCTAATCCATCATGGCTGTCCTCACCACTGTCTCTAATCCATCATGGCTGTCCTCACCACTGTCTCTAATCCATCATGGCTGTCCTCACCACTGTCTCTAATCCACCAGTCTTCTAAACGTTGTCCTCCACCCGTTCCTTCTGTTGGGTCCTTTTCTTCTGGTCCTCTTGGGGACAGAATACACAGAGACCCTCTGGATGTTTCCTGTTTTGTGTCAAACACTTCCTGTAGAACTTTGACCGGGCCGATCTACACCAGTGTGTTCCAGTCTCTGTTAGACCAGTAAAGACAGTAACTACAGGAATTGCAGGTTGATTTCTTGTACATTTATCTCACTATTTCAGGTTTAAAATAAAATGTCTTTCTAAATCCAGGATGCATCTACTTCTGAAAAAGCTCCACATGGAGTCTCGACCTCAGAAGACTACAGCATTGGTGACGATGAGTCCTTTCCTCACATCCAGGGTCTTTGTTCTTCAGCAGATGAAGCCTCATCCATCAGTAAGTGACAGTGAGCGTGTTGGTGATGGACTTCCCTCTCTGGTGAACCTGTGAGTCTGAGACTGGAGACAGTCAGCTCTGGACAAAAATAATCAGTCGCTCACCATCAGTGGATTTTTTCAATTTAATTCACATAGGCCAAACTAAATTATAAGAACACACGTGCCTATCAGGCCCAGACTGAACTCATGTGTTCCTATGACAGGTGATCAAGGTGTTTTCGTGTTTCTGAGCCAGTCTGAGGTAAATAACATCTGTGGTTCATGGAGTCGACCGACTTGTGGCGCCGGTCAGCAGGAACGCCAGCCCAGGACAATGGTTCTACATCCCATAATTCCTCTGCATTTCTTGGTTTCACCTCATGAACATGGTTTATTTGACAAATTGACATTTATTCACCTTTTTAAAGACACTTTGAGCACGACCGTATATAGTGTGGTACACGTCTACAGATACAGCCGATCCCGTTAATAACACGTTTAATATTTTGGACACCGAAGTCATCGATCACCCTCTTATGTAAATGTCAAAGTGAAACTGTTAGCGGTAATACCACAGTAATACTTTAATGACAACAGTGACAATAACATTCCTGTATTACATATTGATTATCCATTGGACGACATCTTCCTACATCTAAGAAGCTTCTGACCAGACTTTGGTTATGATGCTGCAGCTGAAGCTACTCAGATGCTGATGCTAATACATACATAAGTGGAATAGCATTTCAGATATTACAAGACAGATGTAAAAAAACACAATTTTTAAAGGCAGTAGCTTCACGGTGATTAATTGTAATTATTGTTCAAATATCTCTGCAGTGTGACGGAGTTCACATTGAATTACAAACACATTGTGACTGAAAAGGACGTTCAGCTCAACACACAACCTAAATGTAGACTGAACTCCGTCATCCTGACAAGTGCTAACAGTAGTCGTGTACATCAACATGTAGTCATTCATGGAGTTGTTCCTGAGTCTGGAGGATGTTCACACTGGGTCACTAAACAAACTCCAAACATTTTGTGTTTTATTGGCCTTTTTTAAATAGAGAAAAGATTTTCTGAAGTTAACTGCAACAAGAAACCCCAAACAGAAGTCCTCTCATCACAGCATCATCAGGTTTTGTTCACCTGAAGTATTCTGCTTAGAACTCTCCTGCAGATCTCTGTTCTGTATTCAGTCTATAAAATAAAACATTAAGAAGGCTTCTCCTAATTGTTGTTTGACCTTCTCTCCATAAAGTTGGTTGGGTTACATTTGTAGGATGTCAGAGAGCAGCAGGAGGCCAGACGACTTGGGAGACATGAAGGTTCCTGAGGTTTCCCAACATGTCTTCCTACATTTTATTTCCTTTGAAACGCAGAGCGAAAACCTCAGAGTTTCCCTCAGTGAGACGTCTCCAGGGGGGTCTCTCAGGGTTTACTGGGGGAGCGAGAGGTGAAGACCCCAGAAGCCTCCAGCATGGTCTTCCTCCTGGCGGTCTCCTTCGCCACGTTGTGGTTCAGCCGCCTCAGACGCTCCTGAGGGGAGACATCCCATCATCCTGTTAGGTCGTGTTTAACTGGCTGTGGGCGCGTGTGGTCATGTCTGGCTGGACCAGGCTGTGGTTGGAGACACCAACAGTCCAACAGTGGAGTGGAGACAGGCTGGTAGTGGCCAGACTGGTATAGTATTTAATAGAAGGAATACTACAGTATTTGTAGTAATAGTGACAATAGTGACTACTGTTGTAGTCGTGACAGTGTTAGCAGTCGTGTCAGTCAAACCCGTCTGACATCTGTACATTGTATATTTGATATTACTGTCAGTATATTTCACATTTCATTGCATATTTTCTTTCATATATAACTAATATATATCTTATTAATTTGATTACTTCTTAATTTTATTCTTCTCCTTAAATTATTCTTATCTTTGTTTTTATTTCTGCTGCAAGGTGGGAATTTCCTATTTTGGGATCAATAAAGTAAATAAATCCAATCCTTCATCCATCCATCATCCATCCATCCATCATCCATCCATCCATCATCCATCCATCCATCATCCATCCATCATTCATCCATCCATCCATCCATCATCCATCCATCATCCATCCATCCATCATCCATCCATCCATCATTCATCCATCCATCCATCCATCCATCATCCATCCATCATCCATCCATCCATCATCCATCCATCCATCATCCATCCATCATCCATCCATCCATCATCCATCCATCCATCATCCATCCATCATCCATCCATCATCCATCCATCCATCATCCATCCATCCATCATCCATCATTCATCCATCATCCATCCATCCATCATCCATCCATCATTCATTCGTTTACCGCGTGTGGCTGGAAAAGAGAGGGTGGTGGTCTCTGTCATCTGTGGTGACCCCTGCTTTAGGTTGTGGGTTCCTTTCCCGCCCTCAGGTTACTGAGGGGGGACACTGGGGGTGGGGGGACCCACCTGGGGGTGAGGGGGACCCACCTGGGGGTGAGGGGGACCCACCTGGGGGTGGGGGGGACCCACCTTGGGGTGGGGGAACCCACCTGGGGGTGAGGGGGACCCACCTGGGGGTGAGGGGGACCCACCTGGGGGTGGGGGGACCCACCTGGGGGTGGGGGGGACCCACCTTGAGGTGGGGGGACCCACCTGGGGGTGAGGGGGACCCACCTTGGGGTGGGGGAACCCACCTGGGGGTGAGGGGGACCCACCTGGGGGTGGGGGGGACCCACCTGGGGGTGAGGGGGACCCACCTGGGGGTGAGGGGGACCCACCTGGGGGTGGGGGGGACCCACCTGGGGGTGAGGGGGACCCACCTGGGGGTGAGGGGGACCCACCTGGGGGTGGGGGGACCCACCTGGGGGTGAGGGGGACCCACCTGGGGGTGGGGGGACCCACCTGGGCGTTCTGCAGGATGTTGTTGACCAGCACCACCCTCCTCCGGGCGTTCAGCAGCTTCTTCACGTAGGGGTCCAGGTCCAGCGCCACCTTCTGGTGCTCGTTGATCCTGCACAGCTCTGCAGCAGACACACCGGAAACACGTGACACTAAGGTCTCACGTGACTAGAACCCGGTGACGTCACTCAGGAACTCACCTGAGGCCAGACCGTCGATGTGTTCCCGGAGCTCCACTTGGCTCTCCCTGTGGGGAACGAATAACGGCGTTAACCGGGGGGTGGGGGGGCACCGGGACTGTGACGTCACACCTCACGGGACGCGTCCCGAGAGCTGCTGTCACGTGACGAGCCTCGGCTCCCGGTGGGTGGGCGGTTCCTACCGGACGGAGTGGACGTGCAGGTCGAGCTGCTGGATGGCCGGCGTCAGGAGCCCCACCAGGCCCTCTGCGACCACGTCTCTCCCGGAGGGGGTCTCCGCTGCCGCTACCGCCGCCATGTTGGTCCGACTGGAACCGGAACAGCTCGCTGCTCTTCTTCTGCTCCGGCAGCAGCCGGTGTCACCGGGGAGGCACCGGGTGCTGCCACCGTGTGGCAGTGTCCGGTACTCACAGACCGTCCCCCTGAGCTTCACACACCCTTCAGCTGGTTCTCTGCAGAGGTTTGGGGAGCAGGAGATGATGGACTTGTTCTTCTTCACTTGCTCCAGAACCACTTTCCCCTCAGACGCTTTAACGTGTGAATTCAGGTCCAGGTGAGTTTCCTCTGGTCGCTGCAGGTTCAGGTGTTTCTGTCACGTCTGTTCAAAATAAAGGTGCTCTGGAACCGGTTTTTTGGAGGGAAGGGCACTGATCAGGGGGCCGTGACAAACACCCGGCCTTAGTGTGGGGACCAGTGCTGTTAGCGGTTCTGACAGACTTTGGACTTCTTGTTAAAATACAGACCAGATATTTTCAAAATACTATAACATATACTAGTACCAGTGAGTCATTACACTAATAGTAGTAACAGTGGTGTTAGTAGTGATCTGTACAATAGTGATGTCTACACCTGTACATCCATTTGTGTGCACACTGCTCGTCTTTTAACGGTCATTTCACTTTCATTTTCACTGCTGTTGATCTACTCTGTTGATCTACTCTGTTGATCTACTCTCAGCTTTGACTCATCAGTCTTGAATTCAGACAATAAAAAGATTCCAACTAAATAAAAAAACATTTAATGGAAGAATCAACTGTAACAAACAAAGTACAAAGAGAACTTCAAACAAATGGTGTCAGATGGAGAAGAAAGGACCCGCTGGTGTTTCTGCTCAGGCAGCCTCTGGACACCCCAGACCAGCACCGTTCTCCAATAATCCCACCAGGAGTTCCTGTGGAAAGAACAAAACCAGCACTTTGTGGATGAGTGGACCCGTCTAAAGCCTGGAGACAGACTCACCGGAGCACAGCGCCACCTACAGGCTGAAACCCAGACTGACTCAGAACACGGGTTCTGATCCTGTGACTGTTCACCCAACCCCATCAGCACTAAAATAACCACACGAGATCCAAAGACCCCCTCAAGACAACTGGTCATGGGGGGAACATTTACTTTGTTCATTTAAACTGTCTTCAAAAATCTAGTTTGTAGAATTCTGTTGGTGTTCAGGAGGAACCGATTGGTCCTGATGGTACACAGAACCTCATCTGGACACCTGTTAGGTGTGTGTGTGTGTGACGCTCCCACCTGAACCCCCCCTCACTCCTGGGTCTCCATGCTCTCCTCCTCTCCGTCCCCCCCCTCCTCCAGAGCCTCGTCTTCCTCCTCCTTCCTCTCGGGGGGTTTCTCGTAGGCCTTCTCTGATGGGGTGACGATCACACCATCCCACGTGGACATCTCTGTGGCCAGGTCTGAACACACACACACACACACACACACACACACACACAGTAGTTCAGTGATAACGGTGACATTAATGATTCACACAAACATTCACACAGAAAACCTGTTTTATTGTCACTGAGTAGAAAATAGTTCTGATTTCATCGTGTTAGGATAATATATTAGTAATCAGATTACTACTAAACTGATTACTGCAGTTTAGTAGTCTAGTTACGCCTCACTCACCACAAAGTGTGTGTGTGTGTGTGTGTGTGTGTGTCTTACAGCTGGCGTCTCCCTCCAGGCCGAGGATCTTCCTGTAGCCTCCGTGCGACAGAACCCTCACCAGAGTCTGAGCAGTGAAACACACCATGTCCTGCACACACGCACACACACACACACACACCATTGTCTCCACACAGCTTCACATCCAGTGGTAGTGACCCCCCCCCACACACACACACACACACCTGCTGCTCCAGAGTCATGACGGTGTGGACTCTGAAGTTGCCGCTCTCACAGGGGTCGGTGATGCCCACCGAGCCGGGCAGGAAGAGGCCGGCGGCCAGCATCTGGAGACAGCGTCTGGAACACACAGCAGAGAGTCAACGTCTGCTGGGGGGGTGGGGGGGCAACGGTCAGCTAGGAACACACCTGTAGGCCACGTTCAGGGACAGAGGCTGTCTGGAGGGGTTGTTCATCACCGCTGAGTGGCCCTGAAACACAGTCACACCAGGTCACCACTGGGGGGCCCCCACGAGCCAACACACGACCACCCCCCAACCCCCCATCCCCCCCATGCTCGTGTCAAACCAGAATCAGGGCAGTGGGGGGTTCAAATCATTAGCAGCCATAATTAACCACAACATCAGTCATCTCGATTTACAGCTGGAAAACCGAGTAGGTGTGAACGCCTGGTGAACACACTGGTGTTCCCTCAGGCGTCCCTGGTGAACACACTGGTGTTCCCTCAGGCGTCCCTGGTGAACACACTGGTGTTCCCTCAGAAGTCCCTGGTGAACACACTGATGTTCCCTCAGGCGTCCCTGGTGAACACACTTGGTGTTCCCTCAGGCGTCCCTGGTAAACACACTGGTGTTCCCTCAGGCGTCCCTGGTGAACACACTGGTGTTCCCTCAGGCGCCCTGGTGAACACACTGGTGTTCCCTCAGGCGTCCTTGGTGCACACACTGATGTTCCCTCAGGCGTCCCTGGTGAACACACTGATGTTCCCTCAGGCGTCCCTGGTGAACACACTGGTGTTCCCTCAGGCGCCCTGGTGAACACACTGGTGTTCCCTCTGGCGCCCTGGTGAACACACTGGTGTTCCCTCAGGCGCCCTGGTGAACACACTGGTGTTCTCTCAGAAGTCCCTGGTGAACACACTGATGTTCCCTCAGGCGTCCCTGGTGAACACACTGATGTTCCCTCAGGCGTCCCTGGTGAACACACTGATGTTCCCTCAGGCGTCCCTGGTGAACACACTGATGTTCCCTCAGGCGTCCCTGGTGAACACACTGGTGTTCCCTCAGGCGCCCTGGTGAACACACTGATGTTCCCTCAGGCGTCCCTGGTGAACACACTGATGTTCCCTCAGGCGTCCCTGGTGAACACACTGATGTTCCCTCAGGCACCCTGGTGAACACACTGATGTTCCCTCAGGCGTCCCTGGTGAACACACTGATGTTCCCTCAGGCGTCCCTGGTGAACACACTGATGTTCCCTCAGGCGTCCCTGGTGAACACACTGGTGTTCCCTCAGAAGTCCCTGGTGAACACACTGGTGTTCCCTCAGGCACCCTGGTGAACACACTGATGTTCCCTCAGGCGTCCCTGGTGAACACACTGATGTTCCCTCAGGCGTCCCTGGTGAACACACTGATGTTCCCTCAGGCACCCTGGTGAACACACTGATGTTCCCTCAGAAGTCCCTGGTGAACACACTGATGTTCCCTCAGAAGTCCCTGGTGAACACACTGATGTTCCCTCAGAAGTCCCTGGTGAACACACTGGTGTTCCCCTCAGGCGTCCCTGGTGAACACACTGATGTTCCCTCAGGCGTCCCTGGTGAACACACTGGTGTTCCCTCAGGCGTCCCTGGTGAACACACTTGGTGTTCCCTCAGGCGTCCCTGGTGAACACACTGGTGTTCCCTCAGGCGTCCCTGGTGAACACACTGGTGTTCCCTCAGGCGCCCTGGTGAACACACTGGTGTTCCCTCTGGCGCCCTGGTGAACACACTGGTGTTCCCTCAGGCGCCCTGGTGAACACACTGGTGTTCCCTCAGGCGCCCTGGTGAACACACTGGTGTTCTCTCAGAAGTCCCTGGTGAACACACTGATGTTCCCTCAGGCGTCCCTGGTGAACACACTGATGTTCCCTCAGGCGTCCCTGGTGAACACACTGATGTTCCCTCAGGCGTCCCTGGTGAACACACTGATGTTCCCTCAGGCGTCCCTGGTGAACACACTGGTGTTCCCTCAGGCGCCCTGGTGAACACACTGGTGTTCCCTCAGAAGTCCCTGGTGAACACACTGATGTTCCCTCAGGCGTCCCTGGTGAACACACTGGTGTTCCCTCAGAAGTCCCTGGTGAACACACTGGTGTTCCCTCAGAAGTCCCTGGTGAACACACTGGTGTTCCCTCAGAAGTCCCTGGTGAACACACTGATGTTCCCTCAGGCGTCCCTGGTGAACACACTGGTGTTCCCTCAGGCGTCCCCGGTGAACACACTGATGTTCCCTCAGGCGTCCCTGGTGAACACACTGGTGTTCCCTCAGGCGCCCTGGTGAACACACTGGTGTTCTCTCAGAAGTCCCTGGTGAACACACTGATGTTCCCTCAGGCGTCCCTGGTGAACACACTGATGTTCCCTCAGGCGTCCCTGGTGAACACACTGGTGTTCCCTCAGGCGTCCCTGGTGAACACACTGATGTTCCCTCAGGCGTCCCTGGTGAACACACTGGTGTTCCCTCAGGCGCCCTGGTGAACACACTGGTGTTCCCTCAGAAGTCCCTGGTGAACACACTGATGTTCCCTCAGGCGTCCCTGGTGAACACACTGGTGTTCCCTCAGAAGTCCCTGGTGAACACACTGGTGTTCCCTCAGAAGTCCCTGGTGAACACACTGGTGTTCCCTCAGAAGTCCCTGGTGAACACACTGGTGTTCCCTCAGAAGTCCCTGGTGAACACACTGATGTTCCCTCAGGCGTCCCTGGTGAACACACTGATGTTCCCTCAGAAGTCCCTGGTGAACACACTGGTGTTCCCTCAGAAGTCCCTGGTGAACACACTGGTGTTCCCTCAGAAGTCCCTGGTGAACACACTGATGTTCCCTCAGGCGTCCCTGGTGAACACACTGGTGTTCCCTCAGGCGTCCCTGGTGAACACACTGGTGTTCCCTCAGGCGTCCCTGGTGAACACACTGATGTTCCCTCAGAAGTCCCTGGTGAACACACTGATGTTCCCTCAGGCGTCCCTAGTGAACACACTGATGTTCCCTCAGAAGTCCCTGGTGAACACACTGGTGTTCCCTCAGAAGTCCCTGGTGAACACACTGGTGTTCCCTCAGAAGTCCCTGGTGAACACACTGATGTTCCCTCAGGCGTCCCTGGTGAACACACTGGTGTTCCCTCAGGCGTCCCCGGTGAACACACTGATGTTCCCTCAGGCGTCCCTGGTGAACACACTGATGTTCCCTCAGGCGTCCCTGGTGAACACACTGATGTTCCCTCAGGCGTCCCTAGTGAACACACTGATGTTCCCTCAGGCGTCCCTGGTGAACACACTGATGTTCCCTCAGGCGCCCTGGTGAACACACTGATGTTCCCTCAGGCGTCCCTGGTGAACACACTGATGTTCCCTCAGGCGTCCCTGGTGAACACACTGGTGTTCCCTCAGAAGTCCCTGGTGAACACACTGGTGTTCCCTCAGAAGTCCCTGGTGAACACACTGGTGTTCCCTCAGAAGTCCCTGGTGAACACACTGTTGTTCCCTCATGCGTCCCTGGTGAACACACTGGTGTTCCCTCAGAAGTCCCTGGTGAACACACTGATGTTCCCTCAGGCGTCCCTGGTGAACACACTGATGTTCCCTCAGGCGTCCCTGGTGAACACACTGGTGTTCCCTCAGGCGCCCTGGTGAACACACTGGTGTTCCCTCAGAAGTCCCTGGTGAACACACTGATGTTCCCTCAGAAGTCCCTGGTGAACACACTGGTGTTCCCTCAGAAGTCCCTGGTGAACACACTGGTGTTCCCTCAGAAGTCCCTGGTGAACACACTGGTGTTCCCTCAGAAGTCCCTGGTGAACACACTGATGTTCCCTCAGAAGTCCCTGGTGAACACACTGATGTTCCCTCAGGCGTCCCTGGTGAACACACTGATGTTCCCTCAGACGTCCCTGGTGAACACACTGGTGTTCCCTCAGAAGTCCCTGGTGAACACACTGGTGTTCCCTCAGAAGTCCCTGGTGAACACACTGATGTTCCCTCAGGCGTCCCTGGTGAACACACTGGTGTTCCCTCAGGCGTCCCTAGTGAACACACTGATGTTCCCTCAGAAGTCCCTGGTGAACACACTGGTGTTCCCTCAGAAGTCCCTGGTGAACACACTGGTGTTCCCTCAGGCGTCCCTGGTGAACACACTGATGTTCCCTCAGGCGTCCCTAGTGAACACACTGATGTTCCCTCAGGCGTCCCTGGTGAACACACTGATGTTCCCTCAGGCGCCCTGGTGAACACACTGATGTTCCCTCAGGCGTCCCTGGTGAACACACTGATGTTCCCTCAGGCGTCCCTGGTGAACACACTGGTGTTCCCTCAGAAGTCCCTGGTGAACACACTGGTGTTCCCTCAGAAGTCCCTGGTGAACACACTGATGTTCCCTCAGGCGTCCCTGGTGAACACACTGGTGTTCCCTCAGAAGTCCCTGGTGAACACACTGATGTTCCCTCAGGCGTCCCTGGTGAACACACTGATGTTCCCTCAGGCGTCCCTAGTGAACACACTGGTGTTCCCTCAGGCGCCCTGGTGAACACACTGGTGTTCCCTCAGAAGTCCCTGGTGAACACACTGATGTTCCCTCAGGCGTCCCTGGTGAACACACTGGTGTTCCCTCAGAAGTCCCTGGTGAACACACTGGTGTTCCCTCAGAAGTCCCTGGTGAACACACTGGTGTTCCCTCAGAAGTCCCTGGTGAACACACTGGTGTTCCCTCAGAAGTCCCTGGTGAACACACTGATGTTCCCTCAGGCGTCCCTGGTGAACACACTGATGTTCCCTCAGAAGTCCCTGGTGAACACACTGGTGTTCCCTCAGAAGTCCCTGGTGAACACACTGGTGTTCCCTCAGAAGTCCCTGGTGAACACACTGATGTTCCCTCAGGCGTCCCTGGTGAACACACTGGTGTTCCCTCAGGCGTCCCTGGTGAACACACTGATGTTCCCTCAGGCGTCCCTGGTGAACACACTGATGTTCCCTCAGGCGTCCCTGGTGAACACACTGATGTTCCCTCAGGCGTCCCTAGTGAACACACTGATGTTCCCTCAGAAGTCCCTGGTGAACACACTGATGTTCCCTCAGGCGTCCCTGGTGAACACACTGGTGTTCCCTCAGAAGTCCCTGGTGAACACACTGATGTTCCCTCAGGCGTCCCTGGTGAACACACTGATGTTCCCTCAGGCACCCTGGTGAACACACTGATGTTCCCTCAGGCGTCCCTGGTGAACACACTGATGTTCCCTCAGGCGTCCCTGGTGAACACACTGGTGTTCCCTCAGAAGTCCCTGGTGAACACACTGGTGTTCCCTCAGAAGTCCCTGGTGAACACACTGGTGTTCCCTCAGAAGTCCCTGGTGAACACACTGATGTTCCCTCAGGCGTCCCTGGTGAACACACTGGTGTTCCCTCAGAAGTCCCTGGTGAACACACTGATGTTCCCTCAGGCGTCCCTGGTGAACACACTGATGTTCCCTCAGGCGTCCCTGGTGAACACACTGGTGTTCCCTCAGGCGCCCTGGTGAACACACTGGTGTTCCCTCAGAAGTCCCTGGTGAACACACTGATGTTCCCTCAGGCGTCCCTGGTGAACACACTGGTGTTCCCTCAGAAGTCCCTGGTGAACACACTGGTGTTCCCTCAGAAGTCCCTGGTGAACACACTGGTGTTCCCTCAGAAGTCCCTGGTGAACACACTGGTGTTCCCTCAGAAGTCCCTGGTGAACACACTGATGTTCCCTCAGGCGTCCCTGGTGAACACACTGATGTTCCCTCAGAAGTCCCTGGTGAACACACTGGTGTTCCCTCAGAAGTCCCTGGTGAACACACTGGTGTTCCCTCAGAAGTCCCTGGTGAACACACTGATGTTCCCTCAGGCGTCCCTGGTGAACACACTGGTGTTCCCTCAGGCGTCCCTAGTGAACACACTGATGTTCCCTCAGAAGTCCCTGGTGAACACACTGGTGTTCCCTCAGAAGTCCCTGGTGAACACACTGGTGTTCCCTCAGGCGTCCCTGGTGAACACACTGATGTTCCCTCAGGCGTCCCTAGTGAACACACTGATGTTCCCTCAGGCGTCCCTGGTGAACACACTGATGTTCCCTCAGGCGCCCTGGTGAACACACTGATGTTCCCTCAGGCGTCCCTGGTGAACACACTGATGTTCCCTCAGGCGTCCCTGGTGAACACACTGGTGTTCCCTCAGAAGTCCCTGGTGAACACACTGGTGTTCCCTCAGAAGTCCCTGGTGAACACACTGGTGTTCCCTCAGAAGTCCCTGGTGAACACACTGATGTTCCCTCAGGCGTCCCTAGTGAACACACTGGTGTTCCCTCAGAAGTCCCTGGTGAACACACTGATGTTCCCTCAGGCGTCCCTGGTGAACACACTGATGTTCCCTCAGGCGTCCCTGGTGAACACACTGGTGTTCCCTCAGGCGCCCTGGTGAACACACTGGTGTTCCCTCAGAAGTCCCTGGTGAACACACTGATGTTCCCTCAGGCGTCCCTGGTGAACACACTGGTGTTCCCTCAGAAGTCCCTGGTGAACACACTGGTGTTCCCTCAGAAGTCCCTGGTGAACACACTGGTGTTCCCTCAGACGTCCCTGGTGAACACACTGGTGTTCCCTCAGAAGTCCCTGGTGAACACACTGATGTTCCCTCAGGCGTCCCTGGTGAACACACTGATGTTCCCTCAGAAGTCCCTGGTGAACACACTGGTGTTCCCTCAGAAGTCCCTGGTGAACACACTGGTGTTCCCTCAGAAGTCCCTGGTGAACACACTGATGTTCCCTCAGGCGTCCCTGGTGAACACACTGGTGTTCCCTCAGGCGTCCCTGGTGAACACACTGATGTTCCCTCAGGCGTCCCTGGTGAACACACTGATGTTCCCTCAGGCGTCCCTGGTGAACACACTGATGTTCCCTCAGGCGTCCCTAGTGAACACACTGATGTTCCCTCAGAAGTCCCTGGTGAACACACTGGTGTTCCCTCAGAAGTCCCTGGTGAACACACTGGTGTTCCCTCAGAAGTCCCTGGTGAACACACTGATGTTCCCTCAGGCGTCCCTGGTGAACACACTGGTGTTCCCTCAGGCGTCCCCGGTGAACACACTGATGTTCCCTCAGGCGTCCCTGGTGAACACACTGATGTTCCCTCAGGCGTCCCTGGTGAACACACTGATGTTCCCTCAGGCGTCCCTAGTGAACACACTGATGTTCCCTCAGGCGTCCCTGGTGAACACACTGATGTTCCCTCAGGCGCCCTGGTGAACACACTGATGTTCCCTCAGGCGTCCCTGGTGAACACACTGATGTTCCCTCAGGCGTCCCTGGTGAACACACTGGTGTTCCCTCAGAAGTCCCTGGTGAACACACTGTTGTTCCCTCAGTAGTCCCTGGTGAACACACTGGTGTTCCCTCAGAAGTCCCTGGTGAACACACTGATGTTCCCTCAGGCGTCCCTGGTGAACACACTGGTGTTCCCTCAGAAGTCCCTGGTGAACACACTGATGTTCCCTCAGGCGTCCCTGGTGAACACACTGATGTTCCCTCAGAAGTCCCTGGTGAACACACTGGTGTTCCCTCAGAAGTCCCTGGTGAACACACTGGTGTTCCCTCAGAAGTCCCTGGTGAACACACTGATGTTCCCTCAGGCGTCCCTGGTGAACACACTGGTGTTCCCTCAGGCGTCCCTGGTGAACACACTGATGTTCCCTCAGGCGTCCCTGGTGAACACACTGATGTTCCCTCAGGCGTCCCTGGTGAACACACTGATGTTCCCTCAGGCGTCCCTCGTGAACACACTGATGTTCCCTCAGGCGTCCCTGGTGAACACACTGATGTTCCCTCAGGCGCCCTGGTGAACACACTGATGTTCCCTCAGGCGTCCCTGGTGAACACACTGATGTTCCCTCAGGCGCCCTGGTGAACACACTGATGTTCCCTCAGGCGTCCCTGGTGAACACACTGATGTTCCCTCAGGCGTCCCTGGTGAACACACTGATGTTCCCTCAGAAGTCCCTGGTGAACACACTGATGTTCCCTCAGAAGTCCCTGGTGAACACACTGATGTTCCCTCAGAAGTCCCTGGTGAACACACTGATGTTCCCTCAGAAGTCCCTGGTGAACACACTGATGTTCCCTCAGAAGTCCCTGGTGAACACACTGATGTTCCCTCAGAAGTCCCTTAGGGAACATCAGTGATGATGGTATTAATAAAATCATTTAAATTAGTCTGTATAGTTTTTATATTGTACTATTGACTAAACTCAATCCTTGCGTTGCTTCTACCGTATATTCTGTTGTTACTTCTGGGATGCATAAACATCATGTTGGGATGCACACATTTTTCTCGATGTGCATCCCAGGATGCACTGCTTTCTGGAGGTAACATGAACCCTGCATCAGTGTGTTCTAGACCTTCACTGCCGCCACGATCAGTAGGTGACGAGAACGAAGAAAGAACATAAGATGAAGCAAAAACCACAAACCACATGTAAAAAACGACCATAAAAACACTTCAGGATGAGATTAGTGAAGATAAACGGTGTAGAACCATCTACTCAGATGTTTCTGAGCATCTCCTGGACTCAGCCACTCCTGTGGGTTTAGAACATTAAACACTGGAGTCCAGACATGATCACTGGTCGGTCTGAACGTGTTGTCTCACCAGCAGGTCCAGGATCCAGGGGGTGAGGGGTTCAAAGCCCGGGAAACGCAGCCTCAGGTCCTTCAGCAGGCGGATCAGCACCTTCACCCTGATGGTGACCAACATCACGTCAGTGAGGGCTGCTGACACACACACACACACACACACACACACACACACACACACACCAGCTCTACTCACGTGGACTGGGAGGCGTTCTCCTCAAACCAGCGGGCGTGGCGGATGGCGGCCAGAGCGCTCTGCAGCACCTTGATGTCCACTGGAAGAAGACAAATCACAGCGGACGAGTGGAAACCAGCAGCATGACAGTGATACAATGATACTATATACATTATAATACACATTATATATACAGTATTATACAATAATATAAAGGTGTTCAAGGTCAGAGACAACGAGTAATGTCAAGCAGAAGCAGAACCGGCGTCACGGTGGAGACGTCTCTGCTTCTACCTGACGTCACCTCTCCTGACAGGTGTGTGTAAAGTGGAGTGTGTGTGTGTGTGTGTGTGTGTGTGTGTGTGTGTGTGTGTGTGTGTGTGTGTGTGTGAGTTCGTACGGTGGAGTTCAGCGTCCAGCTTGCGCAGGTTGGGAGGAACGGTGGTGATGAGGATCTTGACGGTGGCGTCTGCAGAGCTGATCTCAAAGCCCGTCTCATTGGTCAGCATGGACAGCACTGGAACAGAGAGTCGGTCAGCTAGCGACAGGATGCTACATGTAGCCTCACTGGTGATCGATCACCAGGAACAGCTGGTGAGCGGGCGGAGCGACGCTCCGTCACGGAGTCCTGCTCACCTTCAGAGGGGTCCTGAGTACGGAGGGTCTCCACCACCTTGTTACCGAGGGCGGCGACCGCCTCCACTGTGGAGAACACACACCGTCACACACACCGTCACACACACCGTCACTAGGTGACAGGGTGAACTGTAGTGATGACTGCTACGACCATTAGTACTACTACTACTACTGCATTTATTTCATAAAGGTGTGTAGTTCGAACGCTGGCTGGCCGGATGAAGACGCCTAACGGGCCGTCCACGGCCCGCGGGCCACAGCTTGCCCTTTCCTGCTCTAGTTGTGTTCTTCTTAGAAAGGTGTGTTACACCAGCGACTTCTAAACACCAGCATCCTGTTTTCACAGGTGACATCACTTCCTGTGGCCACTCACGTGTCGGGAGGATCTTGAGGATCACCACCAGGTCAGCCACGTTGTGTCCCGTTGTCATGGTTCCCTTCTTGTAAGAGCCCACCTGACGCACCTCCTCGATTTGCTGTGAACAGACGGTGGAGGAATGTTATTAACAAGAACTGATGTTATTACACGGTTATTACAGGTTCTACACAGGCACATAAAGGACAGACGTGTTGGACGCTGGTCATTAATGTGTACGGGTCAGTGGGTCAGTGGGTCTGTGGGTCAGTCTGGTGTAGCAGACGGGCACAGTGTTCCCTGAACCTCGACCTGCAGGTTTCAGACGTTTCTCAGATTCCAGTGACTCATTCTGAGGCTTCTCTAGAACTCAGGGATTCATTCATTCATCGTCAATAACCTCGTCCTCCACTGTCGCAGGTCGTGGGGTGCTGGAGCCTATCCCAACGGACTTGGGTCGTGAGGCAGGGGACACTCCAGGCACGACACCAGTGCATTTTAAAAAGAGGAACTCACCACTTCAAAGTTTCCAGGAGCAACAATCAGGTTGTCGATGACGTTGTTGATCTTTGTGACCAGGGACAGGATGGACGACTAAAAAAAAGAACAGAGCAGAAAACAGGGTTTCTAGGCAACTACAAATCACATGTCTGAGGGACTGACTGATGATTGGTTGATTTCTGTCCTCACCTGCTCTGCAGGCGTGGGGCTCAGGTCCTGGTTTCTCTTCAGCAGACACTCACTGAAGGCACTCTCATCAGGAGCAGGCTTCACTCTGGGGAACGCCATCTCACACTGGGGACACACATCAGTGGGCATCAGCACACACACACACACACACACACACAGAACGACACGCGAACACGTTACTCACCACGTAGAAGTCAAAGGGGATGTGTGGGACAAACGGACGGTACCTGCACAGGAGCGAGGGGACACGTGGTTACCATCACCACAGAGTGACGTGTGAATGCATTCATCACATGACAGGACGCGGAGACGTCAAATGACAAACATGAAAGGAGGGAACCAGAGTGATGCTGTGGGTCAGGAGGGTCCTGAAGGGGTTAACTTTACTCCAACACCAAGAGGACAAAATCTGATTGACACATTTTTATAAAACTTTGAAGGAGATTAACTTTTGGTCCAGGAGTGGTTCTCAACATCCTGTTTGTAATGGATTCTGGTTTTGTAACACCCCCCCTGAAGGACCCCCCAGCTCCACATGCTGGCCCTGAAGGTGCTGTCAGGACCTTCAGGAGCTGCTCGGTGTCTGACTCACCCTTGGACGAGACCCCCCCGGGATCCGAAGCGGCCCCCTCGGCCCCTGCCGCGGTCCCCTCTGGGGGCAAACAAAGTGATGTGAACACATGAGGTCATAATCCTCCTGAAGATGATTCAGAGGTTCGAAATGAAGCATTCATTCACTCATACATTCATTCATCCATTCATTCACTGTTTTACTACAGATTCAAATACCAGAGCTTCCTGACTGCTGCGCGTTCATTCATTCATTCATTCATTCACTCATTCATTCACTCATTCATTCATTCATTCACTCATTCACTCACTCATTCATTAATTCACTCATTCATTCACTCATTCATTCATTCATTCATTCATTCATTCATTCATTCATTCACTCATTCACTCATTCATTCATTCATTCATTCACTCATTCATTCATTCATTCATTCATTCATTCATTCATTCATTCACTCATTCACTCTCGTTAGCTAGCTCTGTAATGTTAGCGAAAGTTGCAAATTGACATATAACCATTTAGGGAAGTGTTTTCATGTTCGTCACTAAAGTCACATAAAAATGCTTCTTTGTGGACTAAATGTGTGGAATAAACCGGCCGTGTTGTCATTAGCTCGCTAGCAGGCTAGCTGCATCCGCGGCTCCGACACAGTATGCTAACATCTAAAGGCTAGGCTAACATCTAAAGGCTATGCTAACACGGGACCTGCTGACTGTGATCGACAGATTCCAGCGGATCCTACATGTTTCTGAATGCACACATGAATAAATACCTCATTGCGTACGACGTCTTGATGGTTTTGTGTGAAAACTCTAGGAGAATCGTTGTCCGCACCAGCCGGCTCCTCCGTGACGGATACTTCCGGTTAGTCTTCTTCGTGGGTTCGTCTTGGGCTCAGCGGCGCCTGGCGGACATGGAGCGACGTCACTGCCCCCTGGTGGAAGGAAGAGTCAACAGTCACACATTCGGTGGAGCACTTCAACGAGAAAGGGACTTTCTTTCCTCCCCAACAACAAACATGGCAAAATTAAACGAGATCAAATGCATGACCTTCAAGGTAAGAAAATTAAATACAGACAGACTGTATTATTGATATTTATAATAGGAGTAGTGGGGGTATTGTGACATTTTTATTACTTTTTTAAATAATACGTGGACATTACATGTGTAACATAATAATTTTTGGATCATTGGTTTCATCAGCCTACTCTATATAAAATAATAGGACACCTGTGTGTAATCAGAGCTGGATACAGCCTCATGCGTCAGTCTAATCAACCTGAGAGAGTGGGAAACTGTTTCAGTGTTGTTTGACTCCATTTCTTTCCAAACAAAACCTTTATTCTCCATAAAGTTTCATTTGACAATCAACCCTGACAATAACATTGATGACAGGTTCTTAGCAGTTCCTGCATTTCCTTTGTCAGTAATCTTAAGATTAGATAATTATTTTGAATGAAAAGCTTGAAAGCTTGAGTAGCTTACAGATATCTACACAAACTAAATGAAACCACAATTATCTGCTGGACTGTGGCCAAAGTAGCCTGAGTTTGCACTTGAGACTAATTAAAACTGAATCATAGGGTCACAAGTGTGTATTAGATATCATTCATTTCATCCCTGCCCACTCTTATTCTGAATGGATAAAACCCTTGACATGAAAGAGTGCAGCACATTTCAGCTGGGGATCACTACTGGACAACACTTACCTAACGTGTTTTCACCATGGTCCAACAGAGATGGCTCGGCACCTGTGCTTTGTGCTTAGTGGCCATGGCTATTTCAGGTGAGACATGCACGTACATTAAGAGATGATTGAGAGAATGAAGTAAATGCTGTGGTTTGTAACTCAGCTGATGACGTCATTTAAACAAAACAGACTTAGATGTCCTGTTATGACATGATGGGATATTTTTGTTGTAAGAGTGCAGGGCTATGACTATATTCAGGGCCATTTTAATGTGACGTGTCAGTTTCTGTCGGTGGTGCTGAACCCTGCAGGCCTCCTGACGGTCCAGCCGCCTCACCAGAGCGACCAGCCCCCGGTGGAGTCACACGGCTCTACTCCACAGACTCCACGGATCGCCTTCTTTTTGCCGATGGAAATCACCAACAGAGTCTTCACTGACGCGCTGCTCAACCCAGCCTCTGATGACTACCAGAGTCTGTATAAAGAAGTCAGTGACCTGGTGAGATGAACACAGATGAGCAGATGATCCCCTAACAGGCTGTATCTGCATGGAGGTGCTGCTGGACCGGCTACCAGATACTCTAGAATGGAGGCTTATTCATTTTATGAGTTTTATTACATTTCCCCTTTTAAGATGCGAGCACATAACCGAGTAATTCTGTATCAGAATTCATAGTAAAATTATAATTTGATTAATTTTTTTGTATTTTCATGGGTTTCAGTGACAGTCTTCTGACTTTTCACCCAATCTGCCGTTGGTCAGTGATTTGTTAGAAGTGTCTGTAATGTTTTCAGTGTGCTGTGGTGTAGTGGGGAGGGTCTGAGGCCAGGATACTCAATCATTGTGCATGATTGCAGTAAATTGTATGTACTCAGGATGCGATCCAGTAACAGAAGTGAAGCCGTGAACACTATTAGGTAATAATGAATGCTATCAGTGAATGCTGTCACTGCCCTGATTACTGAACATCTGGGGTATTTATTTTTCCTTTGCAGCTTGAAAGCATCTATAACTGCTCTGACTACAACACGTGTCCAACAGACGTGTTCTATGGAGGCATCGCAGCGATGACGTTCAGGTGTCCATATCTCTCCAATATAAACACACTGTTTTTGTACACATGTAACTGTACTTCCTGTAGCTGCGTCCCACCTCAGGGGCCACATTCTGTATTGTGAAGATTCTATTTGAAGACCAAACATGTTGTTAGAAGGTCTGTCAGACCCTAAATCCTTCAACAGTAGAGAGTAAATGCAGCCCTTGTGTCTATGTGGCCCATTCTCTCTACGCATTTTACATTTATATGGAAAACACACACACACAATAAATCTTTAACACTCATGGATCCATTCCTGTTGCCACAGTCTTATCTCTGATCCTGTGACCAGATGAATATACAGCAGTAGTGTCTAAGCTGTGTAAAACTGTGCTTATGATAATGATTGTATGATAATTTTATTTTACAGATCTGGATCAGTGATTGCGACTCCAACTGTAGTCTTCAACACCTACTTCATCAATCCATCCATCATCCATTTTTTCTTCTTTACCAGAGCCAACACCGTTCAGCCCCAAACGCTCCAGTTGAATCTGAACTTCACAACCAGTAAGATCTGGCTTTGTACGCATCACTCACTGACACACCAATCGGAGACGAGCCCGTTGGACTGACGTCACACCTACTGTTACTGCACCGGAATACGTTTCAATATTCATGAGTAGGGGACTGAGCTCCCCTGGAGGACGCCTTTAATGTAATGCACTGATTAGTTTCTGTACGTTTGATAATGAGGTCTTCTATGACGTGTTTAAGTCATGCGAGATTGTAGTTATTCATTACAATCATTATGACAGACACCTCAAAAATGTCTGCATTAAACATTTGACCAAATTATTCTTATTTACAACAGCCAACATAGAGACAAATGTTGGTTGTATGTTGTGCCATGTTTGTGACAGTCATGTCAGTCTTATACACACTTTCAAATAACGTGCTGCCGACTGTACAATATATCACTATATAATGCAATAGGTACAAAAATGATATTTATCTCATAACTCATGTTTCTATTTTTTCTTGTAGAAGACAAAATAACTTTAGCGATAGTGTCCACCCCCACCACCATCAACACGACCACGGCAGCCACAGCTACACCTGCAACTCCCACCAGTATTACAGCCACAACTCCAACTGCCAAAACCACAACAATCACAACTACAGACACCACCACAACTACAACAGCAACAAACACAGTGCAGCAAACATTAACATCTGCCTCTATTACGACACCCCCACACACCACAACTACCACGAGCACCACTTCCCCAATACAGACACCAGCTTCAACCACCCGGACAATTCATGGGAACCAAACAAGTGGAGTTAAAAAACTGGCCGTGAAGGCTACAACTGGGAACCTGTACAACAAACACACAGACTCCCCCAGACAGGTCAGCGACCCCCCCACAGCAGGTGACAACAGCAATGACTGGATACGTAGATGGGGAACGGCCATCTTGGTGTTAGCTGCCGCCAACTTGTTTTTACTCATCGTCATCTTCATCATGATGGTGAGTGAAATGAAACACACAGTCACTGACCAGGGCTTACTACTAAGCTCTATGTGACACATGAAGACAGCTACTGATTGTGATGACTGCTGGATTTACAGATGCTGTGGACTGTATGTAGTGCATGACGGTAAAAAGAGCATTGAGATTGTTTCCCTTGCTATTCTAAGTTGGGGTAGCAGAGTGTCAGCTGAAATAAATCCATGAGTCCTTAGGAGAGTCTGTTGTTATCTTTGGATTTACCTTCCTGATCATAGAGGTACCATTGAGACAAGAATAAAGAAGATTTAGTTCAGGAGAATCTAGACAGGAACAAAGAGACACAGAGTATAGTCTATAAGGTGTTTAGACCCCAGGAGGAAGTACACCAGTCGCCTGGGAGCCAATACACTGATGGTATTGGATAGGCTGACTTCATGAAGAGGGCTTTCGATGGGGATGATCTGGTTGGAGGTTCAAGGTGTCTGGGGTTGAGGTGAAGGGGATGGAGGTGGGTTTCAGTGGCAGCTGAAGAGAACGAGAACATATTCAAGCTATGACAGCCTACAAGTGATTGGCCATCAGGAGAATATAACAGACTGTGATTGGATAAATGGATAACAAGGTGCTCAAACCTGAAGTAGAGGGACAGTGCTCATGACACAAAGAGCATGCACAGAGATATAGTCTGAAGTTTTGCTAAGCTTGATCTCTCTTGTGATGTTTGACTGTTTGCATCATTTTTTAGGACAAACTCAAATGAATATCGCTTGATATCATTATTCATTTATTTGATGCTTCTGTTTTCCAGTTTGTTCGATGGTATGATAAAAAAACAGAAAATAATCATACAAACCCTTTTGAGGATTCTTGTTACTTTGAAAAGAAACAACTCCCCCATGACCCTCTGCCAGCATACACACCAGAAGCTCCAGCGATTCAGGGACCAGGACCAGTCCACGTCACGGCTGTAAGCACTGCTATCTGTCTGTCGGTCTGCCTGTCTGTCTGACTGTCGGTCGGTCGGTCGGTCAGTCGGTCAGTCGGTCGGTCAGTCGGTCGGTCGGTCGGTCTGCCTGTCTGTCGGTCTGCCTGTCTGTCTGTCTGTCTGTCCGTCTGCCTGCCTGTCTATCTGTCTGTCTGTCTGTCTGTCTGTCTGTCTGTCTGTCCGTCTGCCTGCCTGTCTATCTGTCTGTCTGTCTGTCCGCCTGTCTGTCTGTCCTTCTGTCTGTCCGTCCGTCCGTCCGTCTGTCCGCCTGTCTGTCTGTCCATCTGGCTAGTGGTAGCCCAGTGGTAGCCCAGTGGTAGCTCGGTGGCATCGTAGTGGTAGCCTAGTGGTAGCCTAGTGGTAGCCCAGTGGCATTGTAGTGGTAGCCTAGTGGTAGCCTAGTGGCATCCTAGTGGTAGCCTAGTGGTATCCTAGTGGTAGCCTAGTGGTAGCCCAGTGGCATCGTAGTGGTAGCCTAGTGGTAGCCTAGTGGTATCCTAGTGGTAGCCCAGTGGTAGCCTAGTGGTAGCCGAGTGGCATCGTAGTGGTAGCCTAGTGGTAGGCTAGTGGTGGCCTGGTGGTAGCCCAGTGGTAGCCTAGTGGTAGCCTAGTGGTAGCCCAGTGGCATCGTAGTGGTAGCCTGGTGGTAGCCCAGTGGTAGCCTAGTGGTAGCCTAGTGGTAGGCTAGCGGTAGCATGGTGGTAGGCTAGTGGTAGCCTGGTGGTAGCCTAGTGGTAGCCCAGTGGTAGCCTAGTGGTAGGCTAGTGGTAGCCTGGTGGTAGCCTGGTGGTAGCCTAGTGGTAGCCTGGTGGTAGCCTCGTGGTAGGCTAGTGGTAGCCTAGTGGTAGGCTAGTGGTAGGCTAGTGGTAGCCCAGTGGTAGCCCAGTGGTAGTCTCATGGTAGCCCAGTGGTAGCCTAGTGGTAGGCTAGTGGTAGCCTAGTGGTAGCATAGTGGTAGCCTAGTGGTAGGCTAGTGGTAGCCTGGTGGTAGCCTTGTGGTAGCCCAGTGGTAGCCTAGTGGTAGGCTAGTGGTAGCCCAGTGATAGCCCAGTGGTAGCCCAGTGGTAGCCTAGTGGTAGGCTAGTGGTAGCCCAGTGGTAGCCCAGTGGTAGCCCAGTGGTAGCCTAGTGGTAGGCTAGTGGTAGCCTGGTGGTAGCCTGGTGGTAGGCTAGTGGTAGCCCAGTGATAGCCCAGTGGTAGCCCAGTGGTAGCCTAGTGGTAGGCCAGTGGTAGCCTTGTGGTAGCCTGGTGGTAGGCTAGTGGTAGCCCAGTGATAGCCCAGTGGTAGGCTAGTGGTAGCCTAGTGGTAGGCTAGTGGTAGGCTAGTGGTAGCCAAGTGGTAGCCCAGTGGTAGTCTCATGGTAGCCCAGTGGTAGCCTAGTGGTAGACTAGTGGTAGCCTAGTGGTAGCACAGTGGTAGCCTAGTGGTAGGCTAGTGGTAGCCTAGTGGTAGCCTGGTGGTAGCCCAGTGGTAGCCTAGTGGTAGGCTAGTGGTAGCCCAGTGATAGCCCAGTGGTAGCCCAGTGGTAGCCTAGTGGTAGGCTAGTGGTAGCCCAGTGATAGCCCAGTGGTAGCCCAGTGGTAGCCTAGTGGTAGGCTAGTGGTAGGCTAGTGGTAGCCTGGTGGTAGCCTGGTGGTAGGCTAGTGGTAGCCCAGTGATAGCCCAGTGGTAGCCTAGTGGTAGCCTAGTGGTAGGCCAGTGGTAGCCTGGTGGTAGCCTGGTGGTAGCCTGGTGGTAGGCTAGTGGTAGCCCAGTGATAGCCCAGTGGTAGCCCAGTGGTAGCCCAGTGGTAGCCTGGTGGTAGCCTGGTGGTAGCCCAGTGGTAGCCTGGTGGTAGCCTGGTGGTAGCCCAGTGGTAGCCTAGTGGTAGGCTAGTGGTAGCCCAGTGATAGCCCAGTGGTAGCCCAGTGGTAGCCTAGTGGTAGGCTAGTGGTAGCCCAGTGATAGCCCAGTGGTAGCCCAGTGGTAGCCTAGTGGTAGGCTAGTGGTAGGCTAGTGGTAGCCTGGTGGTAGCCTGGTGGTAGGCTAGTGGTAGCCCAGTGATAGCCCAGTGGTAGCCCAGTGGTAGCCTAGTGGTAGGCCAGTGGTAGCCTGGTGGTAGCCTGGTGGTAGGCTAGTGGTAGCCCAGTGATAGCCTAGTGGTAGGCTAGTGGTAGCCTAGTGGTAGGCTAGTGGTAGGCTAGTGGTAGCCCAGTGGTAGCCCAGTGGTAGTCTCATGGTAGCCCAGTGGTAGCCTAGTGGTAGGCTAGTGGTAGCCTAGTGGTAGCCAAGTGGTAGCCTAGTGGTAGGCTAGTGGTAGCCTGGTGGTAGCCTGGTGGTAGCCCAGTGGTAGCCTAGTGGTAGGCTAGTGGTAGCCAAGTGATAGCCAAGTGGTAGCCCAGTGGTAGCCTAGTGGTAGGCTAGTGGTAGCCCAGTGATAGCCCAGTGGTAGCCCAGTGGTAGCCTAGTGGTAGGCTAGTGGTAGGCTAGTGGTAGCCTGGTGGTAGCCTGGTGGTAGGCTAGTGGTAGCCCAGTGATAGCCCAGTGGTAGCCCAGTGGTAGCCTAGTGGTAGGCCAGTGGTAGCCTGGTGGTAGCCTGGTGGTAGGCTAGTGGTAGCCCAGTGATAGCCCAGTGGTAGCCCAGTGGTAGCCCAGTGGTAGCCTGGTGGTAGCCTGGTGGTAGCCCAGTGGTAGCCTGGTGGTAGCCTGGTGGTAGCCTGGTGGTAGCCTGGTGGTAGCCCAGCTTTCATCACCCTCAGGAGGGATGCCAGCATGAACTTTATCCTGAACAGCCAGCAGCTCCTCTCTACGGTGGCTGTTGTATCTCAGCAACGGGTTCATATCCGTGAGACCTATACAGCAATCCCTCGCTTGTTCACGCTTCAAGATGTACGGCTTCACTACATCGTAGATTTTTAGTAGGTCGTCACATGTTACTGTACGCTCATTCTATTGGCTGATGGCATCCGGAAGTACACTGTGTTCAGAGACTCAATGAAAGCAGCGCACTTCTGTGAAACCCAAAAGTGCTTTAAACAGTCTATCAGAGTGTTTTAAAGGTAATACAGATAGAAGGTGGTTTAATATCAGTATGGGGGGTTCACAAACGTTTAAATTACCATAAATAATAAGATAAACAGTTTGTCGCGTTGTCGTGGAATTTTGTTTTTCACAGGTGGTTCCTGGAACACATTAACCGTGAGTAACGAGGGATCACTGTATTGATGTTTACAAAGAAAAGAATGCCGCTAGAAGACAAGAGAAACATGTGCAGATGCCACACGCTTACTTGAACACACATGTTCAGGTAAGCGTGGTCCACAAATGTTGTTTTTTTTATTAGGGGGACGTGCCCATGAAGACCCGGATTGGATTCTATGCTGTGAATCCCTGATGGAGGATTTGGAGACACCAGCAGTAAAACAATGTGTGACCAGAGAGATGTTTAGGACCCAGGGACTAGAGGTTGGTGGAGGGTTGACAGTATGAACAGGACATGTAGAAAGACTCACATCTACGGTATGAGCAGAGGGTTATGGTATCTCATATATTGTTGGGTTAGGGTTAGCTTCATTTAAAGCTAATGTTTTGTTACAATCGTCTGATAATTATGTAAAACTCATCTAACAACCACCCCAAGGTACCGCAAAAGTACACAAGTACTGTATGAATGAGTTCATGAAACACTGCTCCTCATTCAGTTAATAAAAACATGTGTTTTTTTTTATTTAAGTTTAACTTAGTTATTAAGTTCAAAATAGTTCTAAAGTTAATAATAAAATGATTTCTAAAGATAATCATAATTTTTATATTCTTTGCAATACAGAATTAAAGTTCTGTCCTGAAGCGCCCCCCCCATGTCCTCACCTGCCTGAATCTGAGTAGAACCTCCTGTGTGTGGAGAGAAAAACACGTTTAACTTCACGCCAGGCTGTTTGTCACAGGAACAAAATTCTGTACCTGCATCAACACCGTGTGATCAAATGTTTACTGCAAAACATTACTTTCCATATCCAAATCCATACATTATTTAAACATTTTTTACAGGTTTGGTTATTATTGTATGTAAACAATTCAAAACATGGGAAAATTACAACATTGAAATATTTACTTTAATATAAAACTTTGTTTTAATAAATGTATGATTTTCAGAATGTTAATCACAATCAAGTCAAAGAAACGTGCAATAAACATGTAACCCTGAAATGTTACTATATTTTGTGTGGCCTTGTTGACTATTTTTGCACATGGGACATTACAGATGACCAACGTCAGTCGCTGGGATGAGAAACAAGACTGAATTTTTGCAGCAGTTTTCTGCAGTGTTTGCTCAGGTGGGCTGATTCTTTGTCTGCAGAAAAAGAAAAAGAAGAACCTACTGTTTATTTTCCCCTTGGGGGAAATTATTTTTCCCATTCAGTCTATTTTTACATGTATGTATACGGTACAGACCCTGAAACACCCACACAGGGGGGATAGTACAATTTGCAGGTGAATAATGAGTAGCTTCTGGGGGACGGTGTCCTGCTCAAGGGCACCTTGGCAGTGCTCTGGAGGTGAACTGACATCCTCTACTGCCAGTTCACGATCCAGGCTTTAGGTCCAGACGGGATTCAAACCGGTGGTTATCTGGTCTCCAGCCTGAAACATGGTGGACTGAGCTGGTGCTGCCCCCTACAGGGAGTCTGCAGCACAGCATGTAATGTCAAACTTTAAAAATACCTTTTAAAACTTGTTCTAAACTGAATAAAAGTAATAAAGGGTTATATTCAGACCCACATGCAGCAGCCAGGCAGTACTGACCTTTATTACACGGGTTCTGTAACAACATGTAACAAGAACACGGATGGGAACGCGTGACGTGGTTTGAGTGGACAAACGTGTCCTTCACTCAGATGTTGATTAGTTAACGGTTTAGAAATCAGTAACTACCTGAGTGAAGATGTTTTCCAGTAACTTTATTTCCATTATGATTGCATTGATCATACATTTATTTACATTTAATCATGCTGTCATGTGATCTCCACACTATTCAGTACAATAAATCCGTGTGATACACGTGTGAATAGGAAACACACTGCCTGTAACTAGGATTCAGGAACATTATGAATAATAATAAGGTAAAGACTCACTCATGTCTTCATGAACACATAATAAATGTACTTGGGTGGCAGATCCTGTTGAACATGCTTCCTGTTTCCCCGGCCTCACAAACGATCATCTTGTTTTGTTCCATCGGTATTGATCAGTGTGAATATTGGTGATGCTACACACGGATCTCACTGTGTGTCCACACACTGATGGTGGGATGTCACTGATTGGAGTGAAGGCTGTGGACGTGCAAACGTTAAAACACAGATGAGACGTGACCTCTCCAGTTGACTTGTGGGTAATGTAGTGAGACTCATATCGTAACGTAACTCTTCACCACAGATTCTCCCCTCAGAGATCTCATGACTACAGGCAGGATGAGGATTTCTAACCAATAGACACAATTCTACTGTAGACACAGGTCAGCATAGACCAACCTGAGTGATTATGTGGAAGTATTAGAGCTGATGGTTAACTCTCCCATGCCCCCACCCCACTGGGTTGAAAGGAGCTGGATCACTCCAGACCATTAAAACCATGCCCCAGCAGAAGCGTGTCGTGGGTATGATCTCAGTCATGTTGCCCCAGCTGGGACGTTTCTACCCTGACCTTCATGCTGTCATTAGGGCTGGTAAACAATGGGTTAACATCACTGTTTCCAAATCAACTCAAAGCTGAAAAAACATTTTAAATCTTTTTTTTCCCTACAATTGGACCAAAACATGAGGTGCATTTTGACATTTCTTGACAAAAGATCATTTGTCAACAAGGTTTAATCTCTATAAAGTTTTACTAATATACTGTATTAATAAAGTTGTTTCACATGGTTTATGAATAAAGATCAAAACCGATATCTGCATAAGAAGGATTTTCATCTACACCCCCAAACGCTCTGCATGCTTCACTCTACTCCCCATTCCCTCATCATCCATCCCTCCAGACGGTTAACAATCCATCCGACCTGCATCTCCTCACGGCTGTAACAACCTGCTGTGATCAGATTAGCATAGATCATTTTATAATCTCTGCTAAACTGGTTTAACTTCAGCATACCCGTCTGTACTGCCTCTCGTTCTACATTCTACATCACAGAAAACAGATCTGCTGCTTAATGTCTTCAACAGTTTCTAAATACCCTCAAGTTTCTAAATATCATGAATCTAAAAAAGGCGACAACATTCATAAAGCAACAGTTTAACAGTCAAAAACGTTTTAGGCAAAATAGCGCTAGTTGTGTTGTTAGGCTACATAGTGGCAGGTTACATATGGACTGTATTAATGAACATGAAACTTGTGCACACATTTGTGAATACACCCTACCCCCCCCCCGACTCTGTTCCTCGTAGTGACTATACTTATTTTAGTTGCCTTATTACATGAAGAATGACTCAACCACCAGACACTGATTCACATGGTGCTGGTCCAGGAGTGAACCCTGATCATGTGTTCATGTCATGTCAGACCTGAAGGAGCAGGATGACAACCTGCGAGTTCCTCTGGAAGTGTTGGTTTGTTCAAGGCCTTGAAAAATCTATTCAGGCTTGGGGAGGACAAAGGAGTCAAGAATGTTTCTACTTTTTAGGATATTGTTAATTTTCTTGACTATTTTGTTGATTACAGATAAACTACCTCACATATTGGCTTGTTCCACAGCAGTAACTCGAGATAACCACCAGGGGCCTCTTTGGCCTGACATGACACGAGTTCTTTAGACCAGTTGGTCTGGGGTCCCTGGTCTGATGGGCTCCACCTGGGGCTCAGTGGGCGGGGTAGAGATGTCCTCCACCTGCTCCGACTCTGCTGCAGTCACCACTACCGCCACCTGCTGGTAGAGCAGCAAGAGGTGAGCAGGAAGTGTGTCAGGTGTGAGGTGTGAGGTGTGAGGTGAGAGGTGTGAGGGGTGAGGGGTGAGGTGTGAGGTGTGAGGTGAGAGGTGAGAGGTGTGAGGTGAGAGGTGAGAGGTGTGAGGGGTGAGGTGTGAGGGGTGAGGTGTGAGGGGTGAGGTGAGAGGTGAGAGGTGTGAGGTGTGAGGTGAGAGGTGTGAGGGGTGAGGTGTGAGGTGTGAGGGGTGAGGTGAGAGGTGAGAGGTGTGAGGGGTGTGCGGGGTGCGGGGTGCGGTGTGCGGTGTGCGGTGCGCGGTGTGCGGTGTGCGGTGTGCGGGTGCGGGGTGCGGTGTGCGGTGCGCGGTGCGCGGGGTGCGGTGTGCGGTGTGCGGTGTGCGGGGTGCGGTGTGCGGTGCGCGGTGTGCGGGGTGCGGGGTGCGGTGTGCGGTGTGCGGTGCGCGGTGTGCGGTGTGCGGGGTGCGGTGTGCGGTGTGCGGGGTGCGGTGTGCGGTGTGCGGGGTGCGGTGTGCGGTGTGCGGTGCGCGGTGTGCGGTGTGCGGTGTGCGGTGTGCGGTGTGCGGTGCGCGGTGTGCGGTGCGCGGTGTGCGGTGTGCGGGGTGCGGTGTGCGGTGTGCGGTGTGCGGGGTGCGGTGTGCGGGTGCGGTGTGCGGTGCGCGGTGTGCGGTGTGCGGTGTGCGGTGTGCGGTGCGCGTGTGCGGGGTGCGGTGTGCGGTGTGCGGGGTGCGGTGTGACGGTGAGCGGTGTGAGGTGTGAGGTGTGAGGTGAGAGGTGTGAGGTGTGAGGCGTACCTGAGATGGGTCGGCTGCAGCAGGAGAGGCGTGAACCACCTGCATGGCTGGAACAGGTGGGGGACGAGTCTGTGGATAGACAGGCCCCTGGCTGGGAGCCTGAGGAGGACACACACACACACACACACACACACACACACACACACACACACACACACACACACACACACACACACACACACACACACACACACACACACACACACACGACAGAACATTTTTATTATATTAATTTGTTCAGATTAATCAGTATTTCATTACTGAATGAATTCTAAACTTACTGAACGTAGTGAATAATTGTATAATATAACAATAAATCAGCAGATGGATCCAAATATGTTTTTATTTTCTATATTTTTGCATGGTTTACAAGAATTGCGGTCAAATTTTTCATGAGCATCACATTGTAAACCTCTGGCAATGCATCATGGGAAGAATCTCTTAAGATTTGTGATCCAACCTGAGTAGCTTCAGGAGAAAGACACCAAAAACACCCCCAAAACACTCCAAAAACATTCTAAAAACACCTCAACAATACCCCAAAACACTCCCAAAACACCCCAAAAGCACCCCAAAAACACCTCAAAAACACCCCCAAAACACCTCAAAAACACCCCAAAAGCACTCCAAAACACCTCAAAAACACCCCAAAAGCACTCCAAAACACCCCAAAAACACTCCACAAACACCCCATAAACTCTCTAAAAACACAGCAAAAACACTCAAAAACACCTCAAAAACACCCTAAAAACACCTCAAAAACACCCCCAAAAAACCCCAAAACACTCCAAAAACAACCCAAAAACACTCAAAAAACACCCTAAAAACACCTCAAAAACACCCCCAAAAAAACCCAAAACACCCCAAAAACACTCCACAAACACCCTGTAAACTCTCTAAAAACACCGCAAAAACACCTCAAAAACAACCCAAAAGCACCTCAAAAACACCCCCAAAAAACCCCAAAACACTCCAAAAACAACCCAAAAACACTCAAAAAACACCCTAAAAACACCTCAAAAACACCCCCAAAAAACCCCAAAAACACTCCACAAACACCCTGTAAACTCTCTAAAAACACCGCAAAAACACCCCCAAAACACCTCAAAAACACCCCGTGTTGTTGGTGTCCAGCATTGAGGGGTGTATGTCCAAAGACTGCCTGTCTGTTGTACTCTGACTGATGTCATACTACTGTAGCTGCTCCTCAGAGGTCGACTGTCAGTTGGTGACATCAGGGCTCACCTGGGTTCCTCCAGAGTTCACCTGTGTTCATATAGAGCTCACCTGGGTTCCCCCAGAGATTACCTGGGTTTCCCCAGAGCTCACCTGGATTCCCCCAGAGCTCTCCTGGGTTCCTCCAGAGCTCACCTGGGTTCCTATAGAGCTCACCTGGGTTCCTATAGAGCTCACCTGGGTTCCTATAGAGCTCACCTTGTTCCTCCAGAGCTCACCTGGGTTCCTCCAGAGCTCTCCTGGGTTCCTCCAGAGCTCACCTGGGTTCCTATAGAGCTCACCTGGGTTCCTATAGAGCTCACCTGGGTTCCTATAGAGCTCACCTTGTTCCTCCAGAGCTCACCTGGGTTCCTCCAGAGCTCACCTGGGTTCCTCCAGCAGCGAGGACGCTGAGCCCGAACAGCATGGCAGTGATGCAGATCAGCAGCTCCAGAACCAGGAAGATCACCAGCGTCCCCAGAACGCCGTCAATCAGCAGCTGTCAGAAACCCAACAGGGTTCAGAGTGAGGTGAAGTGAAGCCCGTTTGTCTGGTGACACACCTGTTAGAGCCTCTACAGGTGAGCTCATGCATCTATTGGTGGTAACAGAGTCCATCACTTACTTTACACTTTTGCTCGATCAGCCCGGTGCATTTCCTGAAACAATGTTGCTGCAGTGGACACAGAAACACGGAGGCTGCTTTTCACAACATGCTGTGTTACGTGTGAATTCATGTGATTCTATGAAGGGAAACGCACAGCTTTAGAGACCAGTGGGTTAGGATTAGTTAAACCTGACTTCAATAAACCCTCTACTTATCTTCATCTGAAAACACACTCGGTAGCTCATTAACTCTCCCCACATGGACAGTGTGTGGGTGAAACATGGCTGTCAGACACTGCATTCCCTAACTGTTGCATAGTTAAACCATTTCAGGGGGGGTATATGTTCAAGTCCCATGTTTGAATGGGTTGGAAAAGATTTGTAAATCATGATATTCTGTTTTTATTAAATACAACATGAAAATTAAAATCACACAATGCCCCAATTCTAGATATCTGCCTCTGCTCACTTTCACATTCACAAGCTGTAGAAATGAATAAAAGTCGATCACAGATTTGAAAAGAGGAAAAAAATCAGAATTCAGGTTCGTCTGAATCTTTGTGTTGTTAAAAAGGTACTAAATATTGTGTTTGACACTCTAAGTATGTAAGACGTCTCAGATTCTTTCCTACAGACCATAAGAACAAAATAAAAACAGTTTCAAATAGTTTGAATTTCTAGAAGTATTAAAAAAGAAGTTTTTCTTTAATATTAATTGACGGCGCCACCTGCAGGACTGCAGGTACGAGAAAGGTAAACCAGCCTGTGTGATGAGTTCGACTAACTGAAACAAGTCTTTTCACTACTTGGACTATGTTGGTGACCAACTTAATAATGACGGCTGTACCTGTGGAACAGTCTGGATTGATTGGAACCAAACCAGCTACAACGGGATGAACTTGTGTTAGTTTGGGTTTGTTCAGATTTCTGTCCTGCAAACATTGTTTCATTCTTGCACCAGACAAGATTCACATCACCAGTCTGATCACTTTTAGCTCACTAGTATGTTTTCTGGTAGCAAATCTGTGGTGTTTTCAGGCCTTTACTGTCAGTTCCAGTAACTCATCATGTTCACCATGAGGACGTCATCAGTGATCAGGCTCTGATGTAAGCTAATAGGGAGCCGGTGAAACACACATCTTTACACCAGAAAAGAGCTGTTACCATGGTAGCTGTTGTGCATTATGTCTTAACTCATAGGGTTTCATTGGAATAAACCTTTAACCTTACGGTGCTATACAGTGTTAAAGAACAATACCACGGCGTGTAACTCCAGCCTGCGGCAGTGTTCACAGTGGTAGGAGTCCTGGCGGTAGGGCAGGTGTTTGGACATCAGGCCCAGGGCTGCCGTCGTGAAAGCAGCACTAGCGAGGTGAAGCACCAACACACACTTCACCTGCAAACACAACCAACACCAACAATCAAACCAGTACTTACAACCATTTCTTTCATACACTCTCCAAAATAAAGAAATATATACATCAGGCTGTTTATGTTAAGAAACCTTCAGTCCTAGAACCACACAAACGACACCTAGGAACAAACACACACATACCACAAGATAAGAAAAAAAGAGGTTGCGCATCAACTAAGTGTTTTTACTAAAGAGTGCTAGACCAAATGATTAACTATCAAAAATAGGGATAAATTCCCAAAAGGTAGCACATCTAAAAAATTAATAAAGGGAGGACAAAGAACTCACATTTCCACTTCTTTTATTTTGGCACACACCAAAATAAAAGAAGTGGAAATGTGAGTACTTTGTCCTCCCTTTATTAATTTTTTAGATGTGCTACCTTTTGGGAATTTATCCCTATTTTTGACACACATACCACACTTCACACACACTTGACGGCTCACAAGATTGGCAGGCCACCAACGGTGTTTGTTTCCCTTTGAATGAGTTGCACTTGATTCACCTAGAAAGCGGAGACACTGTTTGGGCAGTGATGCTGGGACCGTCCTGTATGTGGTTGATAGATGACAGTGTGGGAAACTCTAAGATAGATTCTTATTGTTTGGACCGTCTTCAAAATGTGACGAAAATGGGTTTATACTGGAGTCTATTCCAGCTGACATGGGGTGAGGGGTGGGGTAGAACCTGAGTCAGTCCTAACTTGTTTGCCAAATGCAATCATTGTAGAAACCAGGCAGACTTTGCAGCTGAATAGTGTAACTAAGCAAGATGCTCCAGAAAGCACCAAAGAACTCTGGAAAGATCCAGACTCACCCAAAAAAGAGTAGGTCGCCTCCCGCTGTGGACCAACACTGAACCTGACAGGGTCACCTGGGGGATTACAGCTCAGTTTGTTAAATGCTGAAGCTCATTGGTTTTACAAGAATACAAGAACCAGAACTGGTCCAACAACAGACCTGTATGACGACGATCAGGAACAGAGCCACGTCTCCCGTGAAGTGGACTTCATGGATCCGGAGCACAGAGGCGCTCAGACACAGAATCAAAGCCCCGATGACAATCTGGATGGACTGTGGGGAAACCGCAAGGAGGTGTGATGAGCCAAACATCCAGAGTCCCTAAAGCTAATATTTATTCTTTCTTTCATTATTTATACTGGATTACAAGAGAATGTGATGTCAAAGGCGTTGGTTTGTGTGGCCTACAAACACCCACAAATCACATGTTTAATCACTGACAGGGTGTGTGTAATTGCTTTGCTTTACAAACTGGATGGTTTAGTCACCCCCAGGGTCTTTGGCTCCATCCTGAGGTGAGACTGCAGTTGGGTTGGGGAGAGATTCCCAACTACAGTCACGGGTTCTTTGACTTGATGGGCCATCTTTCTGCTGAAGGACAAAGGACAAGTTAGCAGTTGATCCAAAGTGTTCAGACAAGGGTTAAAGTCCATCATTAAATGTAACTCAATGAAATGTAACTAAATGTAACTACTCCTTAATGTAACTAATAAATGTAACTAAATGTAACTCAATGTAATGTAACTAAATGTAACTACTCCTTAATGTAACTAATAAATGTAACTAAATGTAACTCAATGTAATGTAACTAAATGTAACTCAATGTAATGTAACTAAATGTAACTACTCCTTAATGTAACTAATAAATGGAACTAAATGTAACTCAATGTAATGTAACTAAATGTAACTACTCCTTAATGTAACTAATAAATGTAACTAAATGTAACTCAATGTAATGTAACTAAATGTAACTACTCCTTAATGTAACTAATAAATGTCACTAAATGTAACTCAATGTTATGTAACTAAATGTAACTACTCCTTAATGTAACTAATAAATGTAACTAAATGTAACTCAATGTAATGTAACTAAATGTAACTACTCCTTAATGTAACTAATAAATGTAACTAAATGTAACTCAATGTAATGTAACTAAATGTAACTACTCCTTAATGTAACTAATAAATGTCACTAAATGTAACTCAATGTAATGTAACTAAATGTAACTACTCCTTAATGTAACTAATAAATGTAACTAAATGTAACTCAATGTAATGTAACTAAATGTAACTACTCCTTAATGTAACTAATAAATGTAACTAAATGTAATTCAATGTAATGTAACTAAATGTAACTACTCCTTAATGTAACTAATAAATGTAACTAAATGTAACTCAATGTAATGTACCTAAATGTAACTACTCCTTAATGTAACTAATAAATGTAACTAAATATAACTCAATGTAATGTAACTAAATGTAACTACTCCTTAATGTAACTAATAAATGTAACTAAATGTAACTCAATGTAATGTAACTAAATGTAACTACTCCTTAATGTAACTAATAAATGTAACTAAATGTAACTCAATGTAATGTAACTAAATGTAACTACTCCTTAATGTAACTAATAAATGTAACTAAATGTAACTCAATGTAATGTAACTAAATGTAACTACTCCTTAATGTAACTAATAAATGTAACTAAATGTAACTCAATGTAATGTAACTAAATGTAACTACTCCTTAATGTAACTAATAAATGTAACTAAATGTAACTCAATGTAATGTAACTAAATGTAACTACTCCTTAATGTAACTAATAAATGTAACTAAATGTAACTCAATGTAATGTAACTAAATGTAACTACTCCTTAATGTAACTAATAAATGTAACTAAATGTAACTCAATGTAATGTAACTAAATGTAACTACTCCTTAATGTAACTAATAAATGTAACTAAATGTAACTCAATGTAATGTAACTAAATGTAACTACTCCTTAATGTAACTAATAAATGTAACTAAATGTAACTCAATGTAATGTAACTAAATGTAACTACTCCTTAATGTAACTAATAAATGTAACTAAATGTAACTCAATGTAATGTAACTAAATGTAACTACTCCTTAATGTAACTAATAAATGTAACTAAATGTAACTCAATGTAATGTAACTAAATGTAACTACTCCTTAATGTAACTAATAAATGTAACTAAATGTAACTCAGTGTAATGTAACTAAATGTAACTACTCCTTAATGTAACTAATAAATGTAATTAAATGTAACTCAATGTAATGTAACTAAATGTAACTACTCCTTAATGTAACTAATAAATGTAACTAAATGTAACTCAATGGAATGTAACTAAATGTAACTACTCCTTAATGTAACTAATAAATGTAACTAAATGTAACTCAATGTAATGTAACTAAATGTAACTACTCCTTAATGTAACTAATAAATGTAACTAAATGTAACTCAATGTAATGTAACTAAATGTAACTACTCCTTAATGTAACTAATAAATGTAACTAAATGTAACTCAATGTAATGTAACTAAATGTAACTACTCCTTAATGTAACTAATAAATGTAACTAAATGTAACTCAATGTAATGTAACTAAATGTAACTACTCCTTAATGTAACTAATAAATGTAACTAAATGTAACTCAATGTAATGTAACTAAATGTAACTACTCCTTAATGTAACTAATAAATGTAACTAAATGTAACTCAATGTAATGTAACTAAATGTAACTACTCCTTAATGTAACTAATAAATGTAACTAAATGTAACTCAATGTAATGTAACTAAATATAACTACTCCTTAATGTAACTAATAAATGTAACTAAATGTAACTCAATGTAATGTAACTAAATGTAACTACTCCTTAATGTAACTAATAAATGTAACTAAATGTAACTCAATGTAATGTAACTAAATGTAACTACTCCTTAATGTAACTAATAAATGTAACTAAATGTAACTCAGTGTAATGTAACTAAATGTAACTACTCCTTAATGTAACTAATAAATGTAATTAAATGTAACTCAATGTAATGTAACTAAATGTAACTACTCCTTAATGTAACTAATAAATGTAACTAAATGTAACTCAATGTAATGTAACTAAATGTAACTACTCCTTAATGTAACTAATAAATGTAACTAAATGTAACTCAATGTAATGTAACTAAATGTAACTACTCCTTAATGTAACTAATAAATGTAACTAAATGTAACTCAATGTAATGTAACTAAATGTAACTACTCCTTAATGTAACTAATAAATGTAACTAAATGTAACTCAATGTAATGTAACTAAATGTAACTACTCCTTAATGTAACTAATAAATGTAACTAAATGTAACTCAATGTAATGTAACTAAATGTAACTACTCCTTAATGTTAAATCAGTGAATTTCTGACTTATTCTAGTTCCAAACATTACAGTTAGACAGAAAAAACATGTTTGTTTGTTTCTCTGTTCTAACATAAATCCTTTTCATTTGTCAGGTTATTAAACCCACAGAACTCCATCAATCAAGGATCAAACTATCAATCAATAAAGAAAAATAACATCAGACACAAGTTAGGACGTTAACTTTGTTCACAACGTTTAGTCAGAGTTCAAATGGGCTGAACTACTGCATTGTGGGAAGTGTAGTTTTTGTTTAAAGCACATTTTTGAACAATTTATTATTAGATACTCCGACCTTTTTATGCCCCGCGGGCCACATTAAATGATGTGGAGGGCCACATTTGGCCCCGGGGCCTTGAGTTTGACACATGACCTCCACAGTGACAGTTAATGACAACACGTGATCAGTGGTTTCACACGTGTTATTAATAGTGACATCGGTGGGTCTGATGGATCCTCCTGTAAATATCTTATGAAGACAGAGGAGATAAGATGGCAGCCCCCCCCCCCAGCCTTAACACCAGTATTATTCGCAGCCTTTAACGGGGTGACGTCATCCTCTGACACTTCTTCCAAATCACAAACATCAATGACACAGGATTACATTCCACCACCGTTACCGGTTGATCACAGGTTAACGGTGTCTGCCCGGTGTCTGCCCGGGACCCCCCCCCCCCCCTCCTGTCCTTCAGGACCGGTCCTCCTCCGGGACGGGGGTCCAGGATCGATGACGTCCCTGTTCACCCGGTCCCTCGTTCGCCCTGCCGGTACCGAGATAGTCAGACGGCGGGTCTTACCGTGGGGGGGTCGTGTCCGCTCGGTGGAGGGGGGGCTGTGGATGCGTGGAGCCGATCCGCAGCCGGAGGGTGTGGAGCACTGCGGCGCACTGCGGGTTCTGATGCGGGCCGGACTGCACCAGTGGGGGCGCGGAACACCCCCGGCCGGACACCAGGCTTTAACTAAGGTGTGAGACACGTGACCAGGCGGGTCCTCCGGTGATGCTCTGCAGATGCGGGGGGGGTGTGTGTCTGCGGGTTTCTACTCAATGTTTTTCTCAATGTTTGAATTCTCCAAGAGGAGACGTAGTCATTTAGTAGAACATCTGTTTTCTGATTGGACGCCTCTGGTCACGTGATGTTGCACAAAGGGTTTTTTAGAGTTGAACTTTCTTGAAGACAGACTTTGTTTCATGTCTTTTACAGCAGAGCCGTTTGTTCTGGATCGTTTTCAGTCAAGACATCAGTTTAAATGTCATGTCATGTCATGTCATGTCATTTCATGTCATTTCATGTCATTTAATGTCATTTCCTGTCATGTCATTTCATGTCATGTCATGTCATTTCATGTCATTTCATGTCATTTAATGTCATTTAATGCCATTTAATGTCATTTCCTGTCATTTCCTGTCATTTCCTGTCATTTCATGTCATTTCCTGTCATTTCATGTCTGGATTCCCATGTCTGAAACACAACTTTGACAGTTTGAATATTGTTTGCTGGATTTCTCATGACAGCCTCGAGCTCCCCCATGTGGTCAAACAGAGTTACTACATCATTAAATGAATGATGTAGTAACTCTATTTTACCACATGGGTCCACAGACCGATATTAATAAATTTCACAAATAATGTGTGTATTTAAATAATACATCCCTACGTTTTTTATGACTGTCTTGTATAAAGTTATTTACGTTCAACATGTTAATTACATAAATGTTTTAGGCTGCATTTTTGGCCAAAAAAATAAGTAAAGAATATAAATTGTACAGTGCACATAAATAATGTATTTTTTACTAGTATATATTTTCACAAAAACACAAAACAATACAAAAACAAGACTTTAATTTAGAATTTAATCATTCAGATTCCGTTTTTTTCCGTTTATTTTAACTCCATGTATAAATTTGTGCACATGGTCCAGTTGGAAATTTCTGGAGGTATCTTTGAGGCTCCTCTTTGAATGTCCCACCGTGTTTTTGGTTCATTAGACAGTCACTACTAATCTGGATATGATGACCAATCAGGCAGAGACAAATATTAGAATGACTAGAGTGAAGAAAAGATCGTTTCTAGAAGAATAACCCCCGTCTACTGTTAATTTCCTTTTCTCTAAGTGTCACACAGTGGTTTGTAATGAATATCTGAAAATGAGGTTTAACTTTCTCTTTAGAAATCTATTTAAAATGCATTGAGATGTATTTAATGTTTTTGGATGTACTTGATGAAAATGTAATGTCTGTGAGGTGTGAGACACAAGGGTTGTAGTTTGAAGCGATCTGATTGGCTGACAGAACACTCTTCACACAGCAGACGTGTTGACAGGAAGCAGCTGGTGTGTAACGCGTTACTAACGACACAAGGGTACTGGTTGTTTCATTGAGTCCCCATTATGGAACAATCCCAGAATGCACTGCTCCCAGATGTTTGGACGGTTCCACACAAACAGCCGCTCAGCACATGAGCTTTAGGAATGTGTAGTGACTCCCTGAGGGAGGGGTTCACCCCTCAGGAATGAAGGCACTGACTGTCAGAAAGGAATTTAATGCATGTAAATTAAATATGAACATGTCTTATTGTAGCTGTTTGTGTGTCCACCATTAAACCGTCAGCAGCCGAAAACAACAAATATTCAGTTTTTACTTTCAGTACATCTTTTCCTTCACTTGGACATCTCAGGTTTTAAATGTTTCTGCTCAGATTTTTCACTGTATTTTCTGGTGGATCTTTTAACCAGCAGACAGAATGTTGTTCACCTGACGACCATCTCAAATGACTCAGAGCACGTCTTCTAAAACTTTTCGATTAATATTCATATTTTAACACATAATGTGGACGAAAACAATCACTTCCTGAAGTAAAGGACAGTTTTTTCATTTTACTCTGTGCAACAGGGAGACTGACTCGTAACGGAGAAGGACCAGACCTGCTCCAGCTGATGACACAAACATCTCCTACACTGACAGGAGAACATCAGGAGAGCATCAGGAGAACATCAGGAGAGCATCAGGAGAACATCAGGAGAGCATCAGGAGAACAACAGGAGAACATCAGGAGAGCATCAGGAGAACATCAGGAGAACATCAGGAGAACATCAGGAGAACATCAGGAGAGCACAAGGAGAGCATCAGGAGAACATCAGGAGAACAATAGGAGAACATCAGGAGAACAATAGGAGAACATCAGGAGAACATCAGGAGAGCATCAGGAGAACATCAAGAGAGCATCAGGAGAACATCAGGAGAACAATAGGAGAACATCAGGAGAACATCAGGAGAACATCAGGAGAGCATCAGAAGAACATCAGTAGAGCATCAGGAGAGTATCAGGAGAACATCAGGAGAACATCAGGAGAACATCAGGAGAACATCAGGAGAACATCAGGAGAGCATCAGAAGAACATCAGTAGAGCATCAGGAGAGTATCAGGAGAACATCAGGAGAGCATCAGGCGAACATCAGGAGAACATCAGGAGAGCATCAGGAGAGCATCAGGAGAACATCAAGAGAGCATCAGGAGAACATCAGTAGAGCATCAGGAGAGCATTAGGAGAACATCAGGAGAGCATCAGGAGAACATCAGGAGAGCATTAGGAGAACATCAGGAGAACATCAGGAGAGCATCAGGAGAACATCAGGAGAGCATCAGGAGAACATCAGGAGAACATCAGGAGAACATCAGGACAACATCAGGAGAACATCAACTCAGTTTGTGCATCAACAGTTAGAAGTACATGAAGTTTGTTTATAGCTGGAAAACTAAAAGAACATGAAACACAATTTAGTGAAGGAGGACAGAGCTGACAGTTCATCACCTAGAGTTTTGTGTGTGTGTGTGTGTGTGTGTGTGTGTATGTGTGTGTGTGTGTGTGTGTGTGTACACTCCCTGAGGGAGGGGTTCACCCGTCAGGAATGAACTGTATATATATATATAAAATGTCCCTCTCACCCTTGTGGGGTGGTATCTGTGTGTCATCCTCAAGCTCGGGTCCTCTACCAGACCCCTGGGAGTCTGAGGGTTCTGTCAGTATCTTAGCTGTTCCTAGGACTGTGCTCTTCTGGACTGAGGCTTCAGATGTTGTTCCAGGAATCTGCTGGAGCCACTCTTCCAGTTTGGGGGTCACTGCCCCAAATGCTCCTACTACCACGGGGAACACATTAACCTTGACCTTCCACATGTGTTCCAGCTGCTCTTTTAACCCTTGATACTTCTCAATCTTTTCATGTTCCTTCTTCCTGATGTTGGCATCAGCTGGAATCGCCACATCTATCACCACTGCTCTCTTCTGCTCTTTGTCCACCACCACTATGTCCGGTTTGTTAGCCAGCAGCTGTTTGTCAGTCTGGAAGCTGAAGTCCCACAGGATCTTAGCCTTGTTGTTCTCAACCACCTTTGGTGGTATGTCCCATTGGGATTTGGGTACTTCTAGTCCATACTGGGTACAGATGTTCCTGTACACTATCACAGCTACTTGGTTGTGCCTTTCCATGTATGCTGACCCAGCTAGCATCTTGCACCCTGCTACCACATGCTGGACTGTCTCTGGGGCTTCTTTACATAGCCTGCACCTTGGGTCAGATCTACTGTGGTAGATATTGGCCTCTATTGCTCTTGTACTTAGGGCCTGTTCTTGTGCTGCCATGATCAGTGCCTCAGTGCTGTCTGTCAGTCCAGCTTTATCCAGCCATTGGTAGGTCTTCTTGATATCAGCCACTTCCTCTATCTGACGGTGGTACATGCCGTGTAGGGGCTTGTCCCTCCATGTTGTCTCCTCCTCCCCCTCTTCCTCCTCAGGTTTCTGCTGTCTAAGGCATTCACCAAGCAGTTCGTCTGTTGGGGCCATCTTCCTGATGTACTCTTGGATCTTTGATGTTTCATCCTGGACAGTGGCCCTGATGCTCACTAGTCCTCGGCCCCCCTCTTTCCGCTTAGTGTACAGCCTCAGGGTGCTGGACTTGGGGTGAAACCCTCCATGCATGGTGAGGAGCTTTCTAGTCTTGATATCTGTGGCTTCTATCTCCTCCTTTGGCCAGCTTATGATCCCAGCGGGGTATCTGATGACTGGGAGTGCATACATGTTGATGGCTCGGGCCTTGTTCTTGCCATTCAGCTGACTTCTCAGGACTTGCCTTACTCTCTGGAAGTATTTGGCTGTGGATGACTTCCTTGCGGCCTCCTCATGATTGCCATTAGCCTGTGGGATTCCAAGGTATTTGTAGCTGTCCTTGATGTCTTCTATCCTGCCCCTTGGTAGGTCAACCCCTTCAGTTCTGATCATCTTGCCCCTTCTAGATACCATCCGGCCACATTTGTCTAATCCGAATGACATCCCTATGTCGTCGCTGTAGATCCTGGTGGTGTGGATCAATGAGTCAATTTCTCGCTCATTCCTGGCGTACAGCTTGATGTCATCCATGTAGAGGAGGTGGCTGATTGTTGTCCCGCTTCGGAATCGGTATCCATAGCCACTCTTTGTGATGATGTGACTGAGGGGGTTCAGGCCTATGCAGAACAGCAGTGGTGATAGTGCAGATATATATATATATATATATATATATATATATATATATATATATATATATATATATATATATATATATATATATATATATATGTATATGTATATATATATATATATATATATATGTGTGTGTGTGTGTGTGTGTGTGTGTGTGTATATATATATGTGTGTGTGTATATATATATATATATATATATATACACACCATATAATGTGTATACATATGTATACACATTATATGGTATATACTATATATATACTGTATATATATAAACTCGGAACTGAAGGATTTTCTAGCGAAAATGAAAACTCTTGTTATTCAAAATGAAAACTTAATTTTGCACAAACCTGGTTCTCATTTAGATCGTCTTATTGTGTCACTATTCATGTGAAGAATTTTATTCACATGAATAAATTAATTGACGTTAATTTATTAACGTCAAATAATTCCTCACAAGAATGGAATGCTATTGATTATAGTACAGAAATACTTGAGAACATCAGTGCTACATATCCATTGTACTACAGCTATAGGATTAGTAAACACCAATGTTTACTGGTGACATCATCACCATCATTCTACTGATGAGCACATCATGATGTCGGGGTTTTGTGCTCAGTACGCACAACAAAATTAGGGTTTGTATTCATTCAAAAATTTAAAGTGATATTTTTCAAACTTTGACTTTGGCACATTTCACCTCATGTAGTTTTTAAGTATCAGTATTCATGATGAAAGATGCTCCTCTCTAAACGAGTGTATTATTACAGCTGACTGAACTGAAGTTCACCAAAATAACAGGTTTTCTTTCCATAACAGCACGTTTCATTGTTTTACAAAATATACAGCATGTGTGCACTAAATCTCACGTCCCTTCTGTAATTCCATATTATGTAATAAAGATTGGTAAACAGAAAAATATTGATGTTTGTCACACAGTAAAATGAGATATTAAAGGAGTGCTAAAGAGTTTTTTATTGATTTATTTATTTTATATACTGTTGTAATCCCCGAAGGGAAATTAGTAGCACACTCTAGTAATCAATCACATGCATATATATTAGTGTGTACAGGACTTGAACACACACACACACACACACACACACACACACACACAGGTGGGCAGCCCCCCTCAGACACGGTGTCTCATGCTAGTGTAGCATGGAGGCCATGCTCCTGGTGTCCCAGTGGGCGGGGTCCCAGGCCAGGAACCATCCAGTGAAGTTGGGCGGTTCGTGTCCTTGTTTCACCACCACCACTGGCGTGTGCTGGTCCCGCCCACTCGGGTCGGTGTCCAAGTACCGTTTGGCTGCAGAGGAGGAGAGGAGTCATGTGACCACACACACGTTATATGAGAGTGGACAACACGTGACATGCTAGCTGGGCGTCTAAAAAACAGTTTAGTAAGAAGGGACAGGCTTTAAGATGTGAAGATGTCACGAAGGTGGGGGTCACTGAGTCTGGATCTCAGATGGTTCATCTGTAAGTTCATCACAGAGAAACTCTGAGGAGACAAACAAGTTCACAGGTGGAGTCTCATCAGCTCCACCTGCTCCACCAGGTGAGATGGAGTCTCATCAGCTCCACCAGGTGAGATGGAGTCTCATCAGCTCCATCAGGTGAGATGGAGTCTCATCAGCTCCATCAGGTGAGATGGAGTCTCATCAGCTCCATCTGCTCCACCAGGTGAGATGGAGTCTCATCAGCTCCATCAGGTGAGATGGAGTCTCATCAGCTCCACCTGCTCCACCAGGTGAGATGGAGTCTCATCAGCTCCATCAGGTGAGATGGAGTCTCATCAGCTCCACCTGCTCCACCAGGTGAGATGGAGTCTCATCAGCTCCACCAGGTGAGATGGAGTCTCATCAGCTCCACCTGCTCCACCAGGTGAGGTGGAGTCTCATCAGCTCCACCTGCTCCACCAGGTGAGATGGAGTCTCATCAGCTCCATCAGGTGAGATGGAGTCTCATCAGCTCCACCAGGTGAGATCGAGTCTCATCAGCTCCATCAGGTGAGATGGAGTCTCATCAGCTCCACCAGGTGAGATGGAGTCTCATCAGCTCCATCAGGTGAGATGGAGTCTCATCAGCTCCATCTGCTCCACCAGGTGAGATGGAGTCTCATCAGCTCCATCTGCTCCACCAGGTGAGATGGAGTCTCATCAGCTCCATCTGCTCCACCAGGTGAGATGGAGTCTCATCAGCTCCATCAGGTGAGATGGAGTCTCATCAGCTCCACCAGGTGAGATGGAGTCTCATCAGCTCCACCAGGTGAGATGGAGTCTCATCAGCTCCACCAGGTGAGATGGAGTCTCATCAGCTCCATCAGGTGAGATGGAGTCTCATCAGCTCCATCTGCTCCACCAGGTGAGATGGAGTCTCATCAGCTCCATCTGCTCCACCAGGTGAGATGGAGTCTCATCAGCTCCACCAGGTGAGATGGAGTCTCATCAGCTCCACCAGGTGAGATGGAGTCTCATCAGCTCCACCAGGTGAGATGGAGTCTCATCAGCTCCACCAGGTGAGATGGAGTCTCATCAGCTCCACCAGGTGAGATGGAGTCTCATCAGCTCCATCAGCTCCACCAGGTGAGATGGAGTCTCATCAGCTCCACCAGGTGAGATGGAGTCTCAACAGCTCCACCAGGTGAGATGGAGTCTCATCAGCTCCACCAGGTGAGATGGAGTCTCATCAGCTCCACCAGGTGAGATGGAGTCTCATCAGCTCCACCAGGTGAGATGGAGTCTCATCAGCTCCATCTGCTCCACCAGGTGAGATGGAGTCTCATCAGCTCCATCTGCTCCACCAGGTGAGATGGAGTCTCATCAGCTCCACCAGGTGAGATGGAGTCTCATCTGCTCCACCAGGTGAGATGGAGTCTCATCAGCTCCACCAGGTGAGATGGAGTCTCATCAGCTCCACCAGGTGAGATGGAGTCTCATCAGCTCCATCTGCTCCACCAGGTGAGATGGAGTCTCATCTGCTCCACCAGGTGAGATGGAGTCTCATCAGCTCCATCAGCTCCACCAGGTGAGATGGAGTCTCATCTGCTCCACCAGGTGAGATGGAGTCTCATAAGCTCCACCAGGTGAGATGGAGTCTCATCAGCTCCACCAGGTGAGATGGAGTCTCATCAGCTCCATCAGCTCCACCAGGTGAGATGGAGTCTCATCTGCTCCACCAGGTGAGATGGAGTCTCATCTGCTCCACCAGGTGAGATGGAGTCTCATCAGCTCCATCTGCTCCACCAGGTGAGATGGAGTCTCATCTGCTCCACCAGGTGAGATGGAGTCTCATCTGCTCCACCAGGTGAGATGGAGTCTCATCAGGTCCATCTGCTCCACCAGGTGAGATGGAGTCTCATCAGCTCCACCAGGTGAGATGGAGTCTCATCTGCTCCACCAGGTGAGATGGAGTCTCATCAGCTCCACCAGGTGAGATGGAGTCTCATCAGCTCCATCAGCTCCACCAGGTGAGATGGAGTCTCATCAGCTCCACCAGGTGAGATGGAGTCTCATCAGCTCCACCATGACTACCTTCAGATGAATGTGCGTGTCAGGGCCCCGTTCGACATGTACCTCTGGAAGAAGCTGTGATGTGTGTTATTAGTTAGAGATCACTACATCTTTTCATTAAAGGCTGACATTCACAGGTTTTGTTTTGTCGACCATAAAAACTCCGGGTCTACCATCTCCACTCGGGGGGCATCAAGACTCTTATTTCAGCTTCAGGTGTAAACATGGAAGCTTCATTGTCAACTTTCCAGTTGAAGGGTCAGAACAAACGACCATCAGACCGCTAAACGTGGGCTGCTAACACCTGACGAGCTGTCTGGAGGGACGACCCCTCCCAAGGAAGAGGACCAACGTTAACACATGCTAACACGTATGACAAGCTATCTGAGAATGACCTTGTTGAAAATGGTGCAACTCAAACACAGGTTGAATGTTAGATGTGATCTATCAGTGCTGTGAGGAGGCTCCACAGGAGAACCCCCCCTGTAGAGATGTCTCTCTCTGAAGGGAGAAAGTGGACAACAATAGAAGAACTGTCAAACACCGAATGGATGGAGGACGTCTGAAAGTCTGATGGAGTAGTGATCCAACTAGTGACACACACCAAGGCCTCAGGGATGGAGCTCCAACGTGTCCAGAGAAACGTGTCTCTAACGGAGCCCTGAGACACACATTTCTCTGAAGAACAGGTGATGGAGCTGATGAGACTCCACCTGCAAACTTGTTTTTCTCCTCATGAGCAGACCCTAATCCACCTCTGGAGTTACACACATCAGACCCTAATCCACCTCTGGAGTTACACACATCAGACCCTAATCCACCTCTGGAGTCACACACATCAGACCCTAATCCACCTCTGGAGTCACACACATCAGACCCTAATCCACCTCTGGAGTTACACACATCAGACCCTAATTCACCTCTGGAGTCACACACATCAGACCCTAATCCACCTCTGGAGTCACACACATCAGACCCTAATCCACTTCTGGAGTCACACACATCAGACCCTAATCCACCTCTGGAGTCACACACATCAGACCCTAATCCACCTCTGGAGTCACACACATCAGACCCTAATCCACTTCTGGAGTTACACACATCAGACCCTAATCCACCTCTGGAGTCACACACATCAGACCCTAATCCACTTCTGGAGTTACACACATCAGACCCTAATCCACCTCTGGGGTCACACACATCAGACCCTAATCCACCTCTGGAGTCACACACATCAGACCCTAATCCACCTCTGGAGTCACAGACATCAGACCCTAATCCACCTCTGGAGTCACACACATCAAACCCTAATCCACCTCTGGAGTAGCACATATCAGACCCTAATCCACTTCTGGAGTCACACACATCAGACCCTAATCCACTTCTGGAGTCACACACATCAGACGCTAATCCACTTCTGGAGTTACACACATCAGACCCTAATCCACCTCTGGAGTCACACACATCAGACCCTAATCCACCTCTGGAGTCACACACATCAGACCCTAATCCACTTCTGGAGTCACACACATCAGACCCTAATCCACCTCTGGAGTCACACACATCAAACCCTAATCCACCTCTGGAGTCACACACATCAAACCCTAATCCACCTCTGGAGTCACACACATCAGACCCTAATCCACCTCTGGAGTCACACACATCAGACCCTAATCCACTTCTGGAGTCTCACACATCAGACCCTAATCCACCTCTGGAGTCACACACATCAGACCCTAATCCACTTCTGGAGTTACACACATCAGACCCTAATCCACCTCTGGAGTCACACACATCAGACCCTAATCCACATCTGGAGTCACACACATCAAACCCTAATCCACCTCTGGAGTCACACACATCAGACCCTAATCCACTTCTGGAGTCACACACATCAGACCCTAATCCACCTCTGGAGTCACACACATCAAACCCTAATCCACCTCTGGAGTCACACACATCAAACCCTAATCCACCTCTGGAGTCACACACATCAAACCCTAATCCACCTCTGGAGTCACACACATCAGACCCTAATCCACCTCTGGAGTTACACACATCAGACCCTAATCCACTTCTGGAGTCACACACATCATACCCTAATCCACCTCTGGAGTCACACACATCAGACCCTAATCCACCTCTGGAGTCACACACATCAGACCCTAATCCACCTATGGAGTCACACACATCAGACCCTAATCCACCTCTGGAGTCACACACATCAGACCCTAATCCACCTCTGGAGTCACACACATCAGACCCTAATCCACTTCTGGAGTTACACACATCAGACCCTAATCCACTTCTGGAGTTACACACATCAGACCCTAATCCACCTCTGGAGTCACACACATTAGACCCTAATCCACCTCTGGAGTCACACACATCAAACCCTAATCCACCTCTGGAGTCACACACATCAGACCCTAATCCACTTCTGGAGTCACACACATCAGACCCTAATCCACTTCTGGAGTCACACACATCAGACCCTAATCCACTTCTGGAGTTACACACATCAGACCCTAATCCACCTCTGGAGTCACACACATCAGACCCTAATCCACCTCTGGAGTCACACACATCAGACCCTAATCCACTTCTGGAGTCACACACATCAGACCCTAATCCACCTCTGGAGTCACACACATCAAACCCTAATCCACCTCTGGAGTCACACACATCAAACCCTAATCCACCTCTGGAGTCACACACATCAGACCCTAATCCACCTCTGGAGTCACACACATCAGACCCTAATCCACTTCTGGAGTCACACACATCAGACCCTAATTCACCTCTGGAGTCACACACATCAGACCCTAATCCACCTCTGGAGTCACACACATCAGACCCTAATCCACCTCTGGAGTCACACACATCAGACCCTAATCCACTTCTGGAGTCACACACATCAGACCCTAATCCACCTCTGGAGTCACACACATCAGACCCTAATCCACCTCTGGAGTCACACACATCAGACCCTAATCCACCTCTGGAGTCACACACATCAGACCCTAATCCACCTCTGGAGTCACACACATCAGACCCTAATCCACCTCTGGAGTCACACACATCATACCCTAATCCACCTCTGGAGTCACACACATCAGACCCTAATCCACCTCTGGAGTCACACACATCAGACCCTAATCCACCTCTGGAGTCACACACATCAGACCCTAATCCACTTCTGGAGTCACACACATCAGACCCTAATCCACCTCTGGAGTCACACACATCAGACCCTAATCCACCTCTGGAGTCACACACATCAGACCCTAATCCACTTCTGGAGTCACACACATCAGACCCTAATCCACTTCTGGAGTTACACACATCAGACCCTAATCCACCTCTGGAGTCACACACATCAGACCCTAATCCACCTCTGGAGTCACACACATCAGACCCTAATCCACTTCTGGAGTCACACACATCAGACCCTAATCCACCTCTGGAGTCACACACATCAAACCCTAATCCACCTCTGGGGTCACACACATCAAACCCTAATCCACATCTGGAGTAACACACATCAGACCCTAATCCACCTCTGGAGTCACACACATCAGACCCTAATCCACTTCTGGAGTCACACACATCAGACCCTAATCCACCTCTGGAGTCACACACATCAGACCCTAATCCACTTCTGGAGTTACACACATCAGACCCTAATCCACCTCTGGAGTCACACACATCAGACCCTAATCCACATCTGGAGTCACACACATCAAACCCTAATCCACCTCTGGAGTCACACACATCAGACCCTAATCCACTTCTGGAGTCACACACATCAGACCCTAATCCACCTCTGGAGTCACACACATCAAACCCTAATCCACCTCTGGAGTCACACACATCAAACACTAATCCACCTCTGGAGTCACACACATCAAACCCTAATCCACCTCTGGAGTCACACACATCAGACCCTAATCCACCTCTGGAGTCACACACATCAGACCCTAATCCACTTCTGGAGTAACACACATCAGACCCTAATCCACCTCTGGAGTCACACACATCAGACCCTAATCCACCTCTGGAGTCACACACATCAGACCCTAATCCACCTCTGGAGTCACACACATCAGACCCTAATCCACCTCTGGAGTCACACACATCAGACCCTAATCCACCTCTGGAGTCACACACATAAGACCCTAATCCACTTCTGGAGTTACACACATCAGACCCTAATCCACTTCTGGAGTTACACACATCAGACCCTAATCCACCTCTGGAGTCACACACATTAGACCCTAATCCACCTCTGGAGTCACACACATCATACCCTAATCCACCTCTGGAGTCACACACATCAGACCCTAATCCACTTCTGGAGTCACACACATCAGACCCTAATCCACTTCTGGAGTCACACACATCAGACCCTAATCCACTTCTGGAGTTACACACATCAGACCCTAATCCACCTCTGGAGTCACACACATCAGACCCTAATCCACCTCTGGAGTCACACACATCAGACCCTAATCCACTTCTGGAGTCACACACATCAGACCCTAATCCACCTCTGGAGTCACACACATCAAACCCTAATCCACATCTGGAGTCACACACATCAAACCCTAATCCACCTCTGGAGTCACACACATCAGACCCTAATCCACCTCTGGAGTCACACACATCAGACCCTAATCCACTTCTGGAGTCACACACATCAGACCCTAATCCACCTCTGGAGTCACACACATCAGACCCTAATCCACCTCTGGAGTCACACACATCAGACCCTAATCCACTTCTGGAGTCACACACATCAGACCCTAATCCACCTCTGGAGTCACACACATAAGACCCTAATCCACCTCTGGAGTCACACACATCAGACCCTAATCCACATCTGGAGTCACACACATCAGACCCTAATCCACCTCTGGAGTAACACACATCAGACCCTAATCCACTTCTGGAGTTACACACATCAGACCCTAATCCACTTCTGGAGTTACACACATCAGACCCTAATCCACATCTGGAGTCACACACATCAGACCCTAATCCACCTCTGGAGTCACACACATCAAACCCTAATCCACCTCTGGAGTCACACACATCAGACCCTAATCCACTTCTGGAGTCACACACATCAGACCCTAATCCACTTCTGGAGTCACACAGATCAGACCCTAATCCACTTCTGGAGTTACACACATCAGACCCTAATCCACCTCTGGAGTCACACACATCAGACCCTAATCCACCTCTGGAGTCACACACATCAGATCCTAATCCACTTCTGGAGTCACACACATCAGACCCTAATCCACCTCTGGAGTCACACACATCAAACCCTAATCCACCTCTGGAGTCACACACATCAAACCCTAATCAACCTCTGGAGTCACACACATCAGACCCTAATCCACCTCTGGAGTCACACACATCAGACCCTAATCCACTTCTGGAGTCACACACATCAGACCCTAATCCACCTCTGGAGTCACACACATCAGACCCTAATCCACTTCTGGAGTTACACACATCAGACCCTAATCCACCTCTGGAGTCACACACATCAGACCCTAATCCACCTCTGGAGTCACACACATAAAACCCTAATCCACCTCTGGGGTCACACACATCAGACCCTAATCCACATCTGGAGTTACACACATCAGACCCTAATCCACCTCTGGAGTCACACACATCAGACCCTAATCCACCTCTGGAGTCACACACATCAGACCCTAATCCACCTCTGGAGTCACACACATCAGACCCTAATCCACCTCTGGAGTCACACACATCAGACCCTAATCCACCTCTGGAGTCACACACATCAGACCCTAATCCACCTCTGGAGTCACACACATCAGACCCTAATCCACTTCTGGAGTTACACACATCAGACCCTAATCCACCTCTGGAGTCACACACATCAGACCCTAATCCACCTCTGGAGTCACACACATCAGACCCTAATCCACCTCTGGAGTCACACACATCAGACCCTAATCCACTTCTGGAGTCACACACATCAGACCCTAATCCACCTCTGGAGTCACACACATCAGATCCTAATCCACCTCTGGAGTCACACACATCAGACCCTAATCCACCTCTGGAGTCACACACATCAGACCCTAATCCACCTCTGGAGTCACACACATCAGACCCTAATCCACTTCTGGAGTTACACACATCAGACCCTAATCCACTTCTGGAGTTACACACATCAGACCCTAATCCACCTCTGGAGTCACACACATCAGACCCTAATCCACCTCTGGAGTCACACACATCAAACCCTAATCCACCTCTGGAGTCACACACATCAGACCCTAATCCACTTCTGGAGTCACACACATCAGACCCTAATCCACTTCTGGAGTTACACACATCAGACCCTAATCCACCTCTGGAGTCACACACATCAGACCCTAATCCACCTCTGGAGTCACACACATCAGACCCTAATCCACCTCTGGAGTCACACACATCAGACCCTAATCCACCTCTGGAGTCACACACATCAAACCCTAATCCACCTCTGGAGTCACACACATCAAACCCTAATCCACCTCTGGAGTCACACACATCAGACCCTAATCCACCTCTGGAGTCACACACATCAGACCCTAATCCACCTCTGGAATCACACACATCAGACCCTAATCCACTTCTGGAGTTACACACATCAGACCCTAATCCACCTCTGGAGTCACACACATCAGACCCTAATCCACCTCTGGAGTCACACACATCAGACCCTAATCCACCTCTGGGGTCACACACATCAGACCCTAATCCACTTCTGGAGTTACTCACATCAGACCCTAATCCACCTCTGGAGTCACACACATCAGACCCTAATCCACTTCTGGAGTTACACACATCAGACCCTAATCCACTTCTGGAGTTACACACATCAGACCCTAATCCACCTCTGGGGTCACACACATCAAACCCTAATCCACTTCTGGAGTTACACACATCAGACCCTAATCCACCTCTGGAGTCACACACATCAGACCCTAATCCACCTCTGGAGTCACACACATCAGACCCTAATCCACTTCTGGAGTCACACACATCAGACCCTAATCCACTTCTGGAGTCACACACATCAGACCCTAATCCACCTCTGGAGTCACACACATCAGACCCTAATCCACTTCTGGAGTTACACACATCAGACCCTAATCCACTTCTGGAGTTACACACATCAGACCCTAATCCACCTCTGGGGTCACACACATCAAACCCTAATCCACTTCTGGAGTTACACACATCAGACCCTAATCCACCTCTGGAGTCACACACATCAGACCCTAATCCACTTCTGGAGTCACACACATCAGACCCTAATCCACCTCTGGAGTCACACACATCAAACCCTAATCCACCTCTGGAGTCACACACATCAGACCCTAATCCACCTCTGGAGTCACACACATCAGACCCTAATCCACCTCTGGAGTCACACACATCAGACCCTAATCCACCTCTGGAGTCACACACATCAGACCCTAATCCACCTCTGGAGTCACACACATCAAACCCTAATCCACCTCTGGAGTCACACACATCAGACCCTAATCCACCTCTGGAGTCACACACATCAGACCCTAATCCACCTCTGGAGTTACACACATCAGACCCTAATCCACCTCTGGAGTCACACACATCAGACCCTAATCCACTTCTGGAGTTACACACATCAGACCCTAATCCACCTCTGGAGTCACACACATCAGACCCTAATCCACCTCTGGAGTCACACACATCAAACCCTAATCCACCTCTGGGGTCACACACATCAGACCCTAATCCACTTCTGGAGTTACACACATCAGACCCTAATCCACCTCTGGAGTTACACACATCAGACCCTAATCCACTTCTGGAGTTACACACATCAGACCCTAATCCACCTCTGGAGTTACACACATCAGACCCTAATCCACCTCTGGGGTCACACACATCAAACCCTAATCCACTTCTGGAGTTACACACATCAGACCCTAATCCACCTCTGGAGTCACACACATCAGACCCTAATCCACCTCTGGAGTCACACACATCAGACCCTAATCCACTTCTGGAGTCACACACATCAGACCCTAATCCACTTCTGGAGTCACACACATCAGACCCTAATCCACCTCTGGAGTCACACACATCAGACCCTAATCCACTTCTGGAGTTACACACATCAGACCCTAATCCACTTCTGGAGTTACACACATCAGACCCTAATCCACCTCTGGAGTCACACACATCAGACCCTAATCCACCTCTGGAGTCACACACATCAGACCCTAATCCACCTCTGGAGTCACACACATCAAACCCTAATCCACCTCTGGAGTCACACACATCAGACCCTAATCCACCTCTGGAGTTACACACATCAGACCCTAATCCACCTCTGGAGTCACACACATCAGACCCTAATCCACCTCTGGAGTCACACACATCAGACCCTAATCCACTTCTGGAGTCACACACATCAGACCCTAATCCACCTCTGGAGATACACACATCAGACCCTAATCCACCTCTGGAGTTACACACATCAGACCCTAATCCACTTCTGGAGTCACACACATCAGACCCTAATCCACCTCTGGAGTCACACACATCAGACCCTAATCCACCTCTGGAGTCACACACATCAGACCCTAATCCACCTCTGGAGTCACACACATCAGACCCTAATCCACCTCTGGAGTCACACACATCAGACCCTAATCCACTTCTGGAGTTACACACATCAGACCCTAATCCACTTCTGGAGTTACACACATCAGACCCTAATCCACCTCTGGAGTCACACACATCAGACCCTAATCCACCTCTGGAGTCACACACATCAAACCCTAATCCACCTCTGGAGTCACACACATCAGACCCTAATCCACTTCTGGAGTCACACACATCAGACCCTAATCCACCTCTGGAGTCACACACATCAGACCCTAATCCACTTCTGGAGTCACACACATCAGACCCTAATCCACCTCTGGAGTAACACACATCAGACCCTAATCCACATCTGGAGTCACACACATCAAACCCTAATCCACCTCTGGGGTCACACACATCAGACCCTAATCCACTTCTGGAGTTACACACATCAGACCCTAATCCACCTCTGGAGTCACACACATCAGACCCTAATCCACTTCTGGAGTTACACACATCAGACCCTAATCCACTTCTGGAGTTACACACATCAGACCCTAATCCACCTCTGGGGTCACACACATCAAACCCTAATCCACTTCTGGAGTTACACACATCAGACCCTAATCCACCTCTGGAGTCACACACATCAGACCCTAATCCACCTCTGGAGTCACACACATCAGACCCTAATCCACTTCTGGAGTCACACACATCAGACCCTAATCCACTTCTGGAGTCACACACATCAGACCCTAATCCACCTCTGGAGTCACACACATCAGACCCTAATCCACTTCTGGAGTTACACACATCAGACCCTAATCCACTTCTGGAGTTACACACATCAGACCCTAATCCACCTCTGGGGTCACACACATCAAACCCTAATCCACTTCTGGAGTTACACACATCAGACCCTAATCCACCTCTGGAGTCACACACATCAGACCCTAATCCACTTCTGGAGTCACACACATCAGACCCTAATCCACCTCTGGAGTCACACACATCAAACCCTAATCCACCTCTGGAGTCACACACATCAGACCCTAATCCACCTCTGGAGTCACACACATCAGACCCTAATCCACCTCTGGAGTCACACACATCAGACCCTAATCCACCTCTGGAGTCACACACATCAGACCCTAATCCACCTCTGGAGTCACACACATCAAACCCTAATCCACCTCTGGAGTCACACACATCAAACCCTAATCCACCTCTGGAGTCACACACATCAGACCCTAATCCACCTCTGGAGTTACACACATCAGACCCTAATCCACCTCTGGAGTCACACACATCAGACCCTAATCCACTTCTGGAGTTACACACATCAGACCCTAATCCACCTCTGGAGTCACACACATCAGACCCTAATCCACCTCTGGAGTCACACACATCAAACCCTAATCCACCTCTGGAGTCACACACATCAGACCCTAATCCACTTCTGGAGTCACACACATCAGACCCTAATCCACTTCTGGAGTCACACACATCAGACCCTAATCCACTTCTGGAGTTACACACATCAGACCCTAATCCACCTCTGCAGTCACACACATCAGACCCTAATCCACCTCTGGAGTCACACACATCAGACCCTAATCCACTTCTGGAGTCACACACATCAGACCCTAATCCACCTCTGGAGTAACACACATCAAACCCTAATCCACCTCTGGAGTCACACACATCAAACCCTAATCCACCTCTGGAGTCACACACATCAGACCCTAATCCACCTCTGGAGTCACACACATCAGACCCTAATCCACCTCTGGAGTCACACACATCAGACCCTAATCCACTTCTGGAGTTACACACATCAGACCCTAATCCACCTCTGGAGTCACACACATCAGACCCTAATCCACCTCTGGAGTCACACACATCAAACCCTAATCCACCTCTGGGGTCACACACATCAGACCCTAATCCACTTCTGGAGTTACACACATCAGACCCTAATCCACCTCTGGAGTCACACACATCAGACCCTAATCCACTTCTGGAGTTACACACATCAGACCCTAATCCACTTCTGGAGTTACACACATCAGACCCTAATCCACCTCTGGGGTCACACACATCAAACCCTAATCCACTTCTGGAGTTACACACATCAGACCCTAATCCACCTCTGGAGTCACACACATCAGACCCTAATCCACTTCTGGAGTCACACACATCAGACCCTAATCCACTTCTGGAGTCACACACATCAGACCCTAATCCACTTCTGGAGTCACACACATCAGACCCTAATCCACCTCTGGAGTCACACACATCAGACCCTAATCCACTTCTGGAGTTACACACATCAGACCCTAATCCACTTCTGGAGTTACACACATCAGACCCTAATCCACCTCTGGGGTCACACACATCAAACCCTAATCCACTTCTGGAGTTACACACATCAGACCCTAATCCACCTCTGGAGTCACACACATCAGACCCTAATCCACTTCTGGAGTCACACACATCAGACCCTAATCCACCTCTGGAGTCACACACATCAAACCCTAATCCACCTCTGGAGTCACACACATCAGACCCTAATCCACCTCTGGAGTCACACACATCAGACCCTAATCCACCTCTGGAGTCACACACATCAGACCCTAATCCACCTCTGGAGTCACACACATCAGACCCTAATCCACCTCTGGAGTCACACACATCAAACCCTAATCCACCTCTGGAGTCACACACATCAGACCCTAATCCACCTCTGGAGTCAAACACATCAAACCCTAATCCACCTCTGGAGTCACACACATCAGACCCTAATCCACCTCTGGAGTCACACACATCAGACCCTAATCCACCTCTGGAGTCACACACATCAGACCCTAATCCACTTCTGGAGTTACACACATCAGACCCTAATCCACCTCTGGAGTCACACACATCAAACCCTAATCCACCTCTGGAGTCACACACATCAAACCCTAATCCACCTCTGGAGTAACACACATCAAACCCTAATCCACCTCTGGAGTCACACACATCAGACCCTAATCCACCTCTGGAGTCACACACATCAGACCCTAATCCACATCTGGAGTCACACACATCAGACCCTAATCCACTTCTGGAGTTACACACATCAGACCCTAATCCACCTCTGGAGTCACACACATCAGACCCTAATCCACCTCTGGAGTCACACACATCAAACCCTAATCCACCTCTGGGGTCACACACATCAGACCCTAATCCACTTCTGGAGTTACACACATCAGACCCTAATCCACTTCTGGAGTCACACACATCAGACCCTAATCCACTTCTGGAGTTACACACATCAGACCCTAATCCACTTCTGGAGTTACACACATCAGACCCTAATCCACCTCTGGGGTCACACACATCAAACCCTAATCCACTTCTGGAGTTACACACATCAGACCCTAATCCACCTCTGGAGTCACACACATAAGACCCTAATCCACTTCTGGAGTCACACACATCAGACCCTAATCCACTTCTGGAGTCACACACATCAGACCCTAATCCACTTCTGGAGTCACACACATCAGACCCTAATCCACCTCTGGAGTCACACACATCAGACCCTAATCCACTTCTGGAGTTACACACATCAGACCCTAATCCACTTCTGGAGTTACACACATCAGACCCTAATCCACCTCTGGGGTCACACACATCAAACCCTAATCCACTTCTGGAGTTACACACATCAGACCCTAATCCACCTCTGGAGTCACACACATCAGACCCTAATCCACTTCTGGAGTCACACACATCAGACCCTAATCCACCTCTGGAGTCACACACATCAAACCCTAATCCACCTCTGGAGTCACACACATCAGACCCTAATCCACCTCTGGAGTCACACACATCAGACCCTAATCCACCTCTGGAGTCACACACATCAGACCCTAATCCACCTCTGGAGTCACACACATCAGACCCTAATCCACCTCTGGAGTCACACACATCAAACCCTAATCCACCTCTGGAGTCACACACATCAGACCCTAATCCACCTCTGGAGTCACACACATCAGACCCTAATCCACCTCTGGAGTTACACACATCAGACCCTAATCCACCTCTGGAGTCACACACATCAGACCCTAATCCACTTCTGGAGTTACACACATCAGACCCTAATCCACCTCTGGAGTCACACACATCAAACCCTAATCCACCTCTGGGGTCACACACATCAGACCCTAATCCACTTCTGGAGTTACACACATCAGACCCTAATCCACCTCTGGAGTCACACACATCAGACCCTAATCCACTTCTGGAGTTACACACATCAGACCCTAATCCACTTCTGGAGTTACACACATCAGACCCTAATCCACCTCTGGGGTCACACACATCAAACCCTAATCCACTTCTGGAGTTACACACATCAGACCCTAATCCACCTCTGGAGTAACACACATCAAACCCTAATCCACCTCTGGAGTCACACACATCAGACCCTAATCCACTTCTGGAGTCACACACATCATACCCTAATCCACTTCTGGAGTCACACACATCAGACCCTAATCCACCTCTGGAGTCACACACATCAGACCCTAATCCACTTCTGGAGTTACACACATCAGACCCTAATCCACTTCTGGAGTTACACACATCAGACCCTAATCCACCTCTGGAGTCACACACATCAGACCCTAATCCACCTCTGGAGTCACACACATCAGACCCTAATCCACTTCTGGAGTTACACACATCAGACCCTAATCCACCTCTGGAGTCACACACATCAGACCCTAATCCACCTCTGGAGTCACACACATCAAACCCTAATCCACCTCTGGGGTCACACACATCAGACCCTAATCCACTTCTGGAGTTACACACATCAGACCCTAATCCACCTCTGGAGTCACACACATCAGACCCTAATCCACTTCTGGAGTTACACACATCATACCCTAATCCACTTCTGGAGTTACACACATCAGACCCTAATCCACCTCTGGGGTCACACACATCAAACCCTAATCCACTTCTGGAGTTACACACATCAGACCCTAATCCACCTCTGGAGTCACACACATCAGACCCTAATCCACATCTGGAGTCACACACATCAGACCCTAATCCACTTCTGGAGTCACACACATCAGACCCTAATCCACTTCTGGAGTCACACACATCATACCCTAATCCACCTCTGGAGTCACACACATCAGACCCTAATCCACTTCTGGAGTTACACACATCAGACCCTAATCCACTTCTGGAGTTACACACATCAGACCCTAATCCACCTCTGGGGTCACACACATCAAACCCTAATCCACTTCTGGAGTTACACACATCAGACCCTAATCCACCTCTGGAGTCACACACATCAGACCCTAATCCACTTCTGGAGTCACACACATCAGACCCTAATCCACCTCTGGAGTCACACACATCAAACCCTAATCCACCTCTGGAGTCACACACATCAGACCCTAATCCACCTCTGGAGTCACACACATCAGACCCTAATCCACCTCTGGAGTCACACACATCAGACCCTAATCCACCTCTGGAGTCACACACATGAGACCCTAATCCACCTCTGGAGTCACACACATCAAACCCTAATCCACCTCTGGAGTCACACACATCAGACCCTAATCCACCTCTGGAGTCACACACATCAGACCCTAATCCACCTCTGGAGTTACACACATCAGACCCTAATCCACCTCTGGAGTCACACACATCAGACCCTAATCCACTTCTGGAGTTACACACATCAGACCCTAATCCACCTCTGGAGTCACACACATCAGACCCTAATCCACCTCTGGAGTCACACACATCAAACCCTAATCCACCTCTGGGGTCACACACATCAGACCCTAATCCACGTCTGGAGTTACACACATCAGACCCTAATCCACCTCTGGAGTCACACACATCAGACCCTAATCCACTTCTGGAGTTACACACATCAGACCCTAATCCACTTCTGGAGTTACACACATCAGACCCTAATCCACCTCTGGGGTCACACACATCAAACCCTAATCCACTTCTGGAGTTACACACATCAGACCCTAATCCACCTCTGGAGTCACACACATCAAACCCTAATCCACCTCTGGAGTAACACACATCAGACCCTAATCCACTTCTGGAGTCACACACATCAGACCCTAATCCACTTCTGGAGTCACACACATCAGACCCTAATCCACCTCTGGAGTCACACACATCAGACCCTAATCCACTTCTGGAGTTACACACATCAGACCCTAATCCACTTCTGGAGTCACACACATCAGACCCTAATCCACCTCTGGAGTCACACACATCAGGCCCTAATCCACCTCTGGAGTCACACACATCAGACCCTAATCCACCTCTGGAGTCACACACATCAAACCCTAATCCACCTCTGGAGTAACACACATCAGACCCTAATCCACCTCTGGAGTTACACACATCAGACCCTAATCCACCTCTGGAGTCACACACATCAGACCCTAATCCACCTCTGGAGTCACACACATCAGACCCTAATCCACATCTGGAGTGACACACATCAGACCCTAATCCACCTCTGGAGATAGACACATCAGACCCTAATCCACCTCTGGAGTCACACACATCAGACCCTAATCCACCTCTGGAGTCACACACATCAGACCCTAATCCACCTCTGGAGTCACACACATCAGACCCTAATCCACCTCTGGGGTCACACACATCAGACCCTAATCCACCTCTGGAGTTACACACATCAAACCCTAATCCACCTCTGGAGTTACACACATCAGACCCTAATCCACCTCTGGAGTTACACACATCAGACCCTAATCCACCTCTGGAGTCACACACATCAGACCCTAATCCACCTCTGGAGTTACACACATCAGACCCTAATCCACCTCTGGAGTCACACACATCAGACCCTAATCCACTTCTGGAGTTACACACATCAGACCCTAATCCACTTCTGGAGTCACACACATCAGACCCTAATCCACCTCTGGAGTCACACACATCAAACCCTAATCCACCTCTGGGGTCACACACATCAGACCCTAATCCACTTCTGGAGTTACACACATCAGACCCTAATCCACCTCTGGAGTCACACACATCAGACCCTAATCCACTTCTGGAGTTACACACATCAGACCCTAATCCACTTCTGGAGTTACACACATCAGACCCTAATCCACCTCTGGGGTCACACACATCAAACCCTAATCCACTTCTGGAGTTACACACATCAGACCCTAATCCACCTCTGGAGTCACACACATCAGACCCTAATCCACCTCTGGAGTCACACACATCAGACCCTAATCCACTTCTGGAGTCACACACATCAGACCCTAATCCACTTCTGGAGTCACACACATCAGACCCTAATCCACCTCTGGAGTCACACACATCAGACCCTAATCCACTTCTGGAGTTACACACATCAGACCCTAATCCACTTCTGGAGTTACACACATCAGACCCTAATCCACCTCTGGAGTCACACACATCAGGCCCTAATCCACCTCTGGAGTCACACACATCAGACCCTAATCCACCTCTGGAGTCACACACATCAGACCCTAATCCACCTCTGGAGTCACACACATCAGACCCTAATCCACTTCTGGAGTCACACACATCAGACCCTAATCCACCTCTGGAGTCACACACATCAGACCCTAATCCACCTCTGGAGTAACACACATCAAACCCTAATCCACCTCTGGAGTCACACACATCAGACCCTAATCCACCTCTGGAGTCACACACATCAGACCCTAATCCACCTCTGGAGTCACACACATCAGACCCTAATCCACCTCTGGAGTCACACACATCAGACCCTAATCCACTTCTGGAGTCACACACATCAGACCCTAATCCACCTCTGGAGATACACACATCAGACCCTAATCCACCTCTGGAGTCACACACATCAGACCCTAATCCACCTCTGGAGTCACACACATCAGACCCTAATCCACCTCTGGAGTCACACACATCAGACCCTAATCCACCTCTGGGGTCACACACATCAGACCCTAATCCACCTCTGGAGTTACACACATCAAACCCTAATCCACCTCTGGAGTTACACACATCAGAACCTAATCCACCTCTGGAGTTACACACATCAGACCCTAATCCACCTCTGGAGTCACACACATCAAACCCTAATCCACCTCTGGAGTCACACACATCAAACCCTAATCCACCTCTGGAGTTACACACATCAGACCCTAATCCACCTCTGGGGTCACACACATCAGACCCTAATCCACTTCTGGAGTTACACACATCAAACCCTAATCCACCTCTGGAGTTACACACATCAGACCCTAATCCACCTCTGGAGTTACACACATCAGACCCTAATCCACCTCTGGAGTCACACACATCAGACCCTAATCCACCTCTGGAGTCACACACATCAGACCCTAATCCACCTCTGGAGTCACACACATCAGACCCTAATCCACCTCTGGAGTCACACACATCAGACCCTAATCCACCTCTGGGGTCACACACATCAAACCCTAATCCACCTCTGGAGTCACACACATCAGACCCTAATCCACCTCTGGAGTCACACACATCAGACCCTAATCCACCTCTGGGGTCACACACATCAGACCCTAATCCACCTCTGGAGTTAAACACATCAAACCCTAATCCACCTCTGGAGTCACACACATCAGACCCTAATCCACCTCTGGAGTTACACACATCAGACCCTAATCTACCTCTGGAGTCACACACATCAGACCCTAATCCACCTCTGGAGTCACACACATCAGACCCTAATCCACCTCTGGAGTCACACACATCAGACCCTAATCCACCTCTGGAGTCACACACATCAGACCCTAATCCACCTCTGGAGTCACACACATCAGACCCTAATCCACCTCTGGAGTCACACACATCAGACCCTAATCCACTTCTGGAGTTACACACATCAGACCCTAATCCACCTCTGGAGTCACACACATCAGACCCTAATCCACCTCTGGAGTCACACACATCAGACCCTAATCCACCTCTGGAGTCACACACATCATACCCTAATCCACCTCTGGAGTCACACACATCAGACCCTAATCCACCTCTGGAGTCACACACATCAGACCCTAATCCACCTCTGGGGTCACACACATCAGACCCTAATCCACCTCTGGAGTCACACACATCAGACCCTAATCCACCTCTGGAGTCACACACATCAGACCCTAATCCACCTCTGGAGTCACACACATCAGACCCTAATCCACCTCTGGGGTCACACACATCAAACCCTAATCCACCTCTGGAGTCACACACATCAGACCCTAATCCACCTCTGGAGTCACACACATCAGACCCTAATCCACCTCTGGAGTCACACACATCAGACCCTAATCCACCTCTGGAGTCACACACATCAGACCCTAATCCACCTCTGGGGTCACACACATCAGACCCTAATCCACCTCTGGAGTCACATCCAGCTCACCGGATCGGGCAGATTCTCTTCTCTCCACCTTGTTGGCGAATCTTCCAATCCAGACAAAGACCTGAAACAGAAGACTGTGTCAGGCTGGCAGGTCTTTGTTCAGAGAGGCTCTAACTGCTGGTCTACCTGGTCCCACACGTCCAGCAGCATCACGTCATCCTCAGCCAGGTCACCCTGAGTGAACTCTCCTGGAACCTCCTCCACCTGAAGACATGGTCACACCACGGTCAACACGTTCAACACACTGCAGCACTTCCCACAGATTAAAATGGGACTTTATTGTTTATTTCTTCTAACTGGTGTGATTCAATCAATCGATCGATCGATCGATCAATCAATCAATCAATCAATCAATCAATCAATCAATCAATCAATCAATCAATCAATCAATCAATCAATCAATCAATCAATCAATCAATCAATCAATCAATCAATCAATCAATCAATCAATCTTTATTTAAGTAGAGCTTAATCACATCCACAGACATTTCAAAGCGCTCTAACAGACAGGGAAACCCAACTGAACCCTCCAGAGCATAAGAAACAGTGGTGGGAAAAACTCCCTCGTTGAGGAAGAAACTCCGGACAGGACCCAGACTCTTTTGGGCGGGCGTCCGCCTTGACCGGTTGGGTGGGAAAGAAATAGAAGGAAGATCAGGACAGGGTCAGAGAGAGACAGAGAGAGAGTCAGATAGACCAGATAGAGTCTTTATGGTTGGAGTTCGGAGGTTTGATGCAGGCTAAGTATGATTGAAAGTTTAACATTTCAGAAAAAGGTTTCCTCCCTCTAAACAACCAGAACAAAGACCTCCTAATCTGGACTGAAAACCTTTTGTTGCCTGTGAGATCTCCATCTCGTTCAGGGAGAGTCTTGAAACTTCTCATGATGACTCAAACTACAGGGGTGACCAGAACCTCGTTTCTTGGATGCAGTCGGATCACAGAACACCTGGGACAGGTAAAGCTGTTCTAATCCAAACTCAACCACACAGAAGTGAATGAAAGACTCACCATGAACCTGCCGGTTTCATTGGAACAAGCAAACAGACGAGGAGGATGATTCATGGTTGGACTTTCCAGCCTCTGTGAGGTTTGATATTCTGTCCTCCCCCCTAATGCTTCCCAGAAGTCATCTGCAACACAAAACACACACTGACAATCCAGAGAAACACACATGGAAAAGAAGGCAGGAAAAACAGGTTTATATACAGTATATCATAGATTCCAGACTAAAAGCCGCTACTTTTTTCACACAGTTTGAACTCTGCAGCTTAAATTACAGCGTGGCTAATCCACACGCGTGTGACGTGCAGACCATCACCTGGTTCATGTCCCTCCAGGATACATGTGCTGCTGCAGCTCAGTTCTCGACTCAGGTACTCGGCTCCTTTCCTCTCCTCTTCACTGGCTCCTTTGCCCATCCACAGGTAGCCCTCCTCGTTAGCCATCCTCAGCAGAAAGGCATCATGGGAGTTCAGATTGACTGCACTAGCATGAACCTGAAATATACACAACGTTTCATCATCTGCTTACACGTAAAAAAAACAGCATTCACTCTGCAGGATGCTCTCACCTCAGCGATCCTGGTGGTGGCGCTCAGGTTCCGTCGCACCTGGAAGAGTCTCACTGCAGGTGGGAGCTGGCCCCCAGGGGGCGCCGTGAACACAATGATGGGTTCACACCTGAAAAGACTCAGCAGATGGGGCGGTTCTTTACCCTGGCACACCCGGACCTGATGACACACACATACACACACACACACACACACACACACACACACACACACACACACACACACACACACACACACACACACACACACACTGGCTTACCATTAATGTTTCAGATCATCATCATTTAAAAAAAGGGGAAGCGAACACAAAATGCAAATTTTAAATAAACTGAAATGATTTGAACTGATTCATTCAACTCAGGTACACCTTTACATCTCCATCACTGGTGTGAAACAGTAATTGCCCCTGGACCTGATAACTGCCTGTGGCATCAGCACCAGCTGTCAGAGGGTTGTCATCACTGGTACTTAGTGAATTTGGATCTGGTCTGCTTTGCAGGATTGCGTGTTTCACACCCCGGTCCAGACAAGACCACTGAACACGCTTCATGTTACTGGTTTTCACCATCAATCAATCACCACAACCAAACGAACTGATAGGCAAAAGCATCACAACAAATGAAAAGTGTCTCCCAGTAAAGGAAACACACATTGATCAGTATGAACTGTGACGGCACGTCTTGTAGTGTTTCATGTCAAGCAGGCGGTACCTGAACTGCCGTCCCTCCCAGTGAACGATCCAGTTCTACCGTCAGGAACGCCGAGGCGGTCAGGTCCTCCACGGAGCTGCTGGTCCCCTGCCTCCAGGACAGAAGAAGACAGCAGATGGAGTCACATGTGATGGGTCCAATGAATTTGTGTAGTGTTACCAACATCATTTTTGGTTCGGACCACCATCCCTGGCTGGATTCCTCCTCCTTCTCCCAACTGATTGATAGTAATATGTGACTGATGGCTTTATGCTAGTTCTGGTAACCCAAGAGGTCACATGTAGTCGATTCTGCTTCAAACTGAACGAGATCCGGTCTCACTGATGTATCCATCCGCCAACACGTGGTAAAGAACGAGATCCGGTCTCACTGATGTCGTATCCATCCACCAACACGTGGTAAAGAACGAGATCCGGTCTCACTGATGTATCCATCCACCAACACGTGGTAAAGAACGAGATGCGGTCTCACTGATGTCGTATCCATCCACCAACACGTGGTAAAGAACGAGATCCGGTCTCACTGATGTCGTATCCATCCACCAACACGTGGTAAAGAACGAGATCCGGTCTCACTGATGTCGTATCCATCCACCAACACGTGGTAAAGAACGAGATGCGGTCTCACTGATGTTGTATCCATCCACCAACACGTGGTAAAGAACGAGATGCGGTCTCACTGATGTTGTATCCATCCACCAACACGTGGTAAAGAACGAGATGCGGTCTCACTGATGTTGTATCCATCCGCCAACACGCGGTAAAGAACGAGATCTGGTCTCACTGATGTATCCATCCGCCAACACGTGGTAAAGAACGAGATCCGGTCTCACTGATGTCGTATCCATCCACCAACACATGGTAAAGAACGAGATCTGGTCTCACTGATGTATCCATCCGCCAACACGTGGTAAAGAACGAGATCCGGTCTCACTGATGTTGTATCCATCCCCCAACATGTGGTAAAGAACGAGATCCGGTCTCACTGATGTATCCATCCGCCAACACGTGGTAAAGAACGAGATGCGGTCTCACTGATGTCGTATCCATCCGCCAACACGTGGTAAAGAACGAGATCCGGTCTCACTGATGTAGTATCCATCCACCAACACATGGTAAAGAACGAGATCTGGTCTCACTGATGTATCCATCCGCCAACACGAGGTAAAGAACGAGATCCGGTCTCACTGATGTTGTATCCATCCCCCAACATGTGGTAAAGAACGAGATCCGGTCTCACTGATGTATCCATCCGCCAACACGTGGTAAAGAACGAGATGCGGTCTCACTGATGTCGTATCCATCCACCAACACGTGGTAAAGAACGAGATCCGGTCTCACTGATGTTGTATCCATCCACCAACACGTGGTAAAGAACGAGATGCGGTCTCACTTATGTTGTATCCATCCACCAACACGTGGTAAAGAACGAGATCCGGTCTCACTGATGTTGTATCCATCCACCAACACGTGGTAAAGAACGAGATGCGGTCTCACTGATGTTGTATCCATCCACCAACACGTGGTAAAGAACGAGATGCGGTCTCACTGATGTTGTATCCATCCACCAACACGTGGTAAAGAACGAGATCCGGTCTCACTGATGTTGTATCCATCCACCAACACGTGATAAAGAACGAGATGCGGTCTCACTGATGTTGTATCCATCCACCAACACGTGGTAAAGAACGAGATGCGGTCTCACTGATGATGTATCCATCCACCAACACATGGTAAAGAACGAGATCTGGTCTCACTGATGTATCCATCCGCCAACACGTGGTAAAGAACGAGATCCGGTCTCACTGATGTTGTATCCATCCCCCAACATGTGGTAAAGAACGAGATCCGGTCTCACTGGTGTATCCATCCACCAACACGTGGTAAAGAACGAGATCCGGTCTCACTGATGTATCCATCCGCCAAGATGTGGTAAAGAACGAGATGCGGTCTCACTGATGCTGTATTTTGGATTTTTGCTCATATGTCGAACTAAAATATGGACTTATTGACGGCTCGTATCTCAAATAACTCTTACTGTACATTCTGTACATTTCTCCCTCTACTTTAAATAAACTTTGTTAAACAAACACCTAAAAGGTTTCAGAGAGACACAGCGCTGAATGGTTCTGTAAACTGGGTTGTTAGATTGATTAAAATGCTGGAGCACACTGAACATACATGTAATCTAGCATCAGTGAGCATGAGGGGAAGCTGGTAGCGCTGACTGATACCATGTGTAGATGATCCGTCCCCTCCCATACGTGTAGAGGATGATGTAACAGCCCCCACTGGAGAACTGACCGTAGTGCTTTGGATCAATGGGAACTCTGCACCCACCCTCCACCCTCCAAATCTGAAAGATAAAAGAAAAGGCATGACTTTAGCCCTGAGATGCACAGGTAGGGTCAAAAATGACCCCAGGGCTTGTTTTTCTTCAAAAGCTTCAAAATGAAAACTTGTAATGTGTTCATATTCCAAGCATTTCTCATAAAACATGTTTGTCATAAACTGTAAAGACATTACAGTTTTTGTAGCACTGCCCCACTCTTCTGCAAGTGGGGTCAAGTATGACCCCAAATAGTTCTTATGGGATCTTGTACGATCCTTTACATTTTTAGTAACTTTTACTGTCCCACTGACACATCTGATGACATCATCCACTGATGACATCATCTAGTGATGACATCATCCACCTCTGATGCAGCTGAACTTCATTTTTATTGATTATAATTTGTGATCAATCTAGTGGTCAAATGTGTGAAATGTCAGATCAGCCTACCTTGTTGTTAACTAACCACAATATATTTAGGTAACATGTGTTAGCTAACAGTAGCTAAAAGTACCGTTAGCTAACAGTAGTCAACAGTCCTGTTGGTTCTATGATTTAGTTTTCTGTACAGTTCAAACATTTTCGTTCTGATAATTTTTCTTAATCATTGATCTATAGCGGGGGGGGGGAGGGGGTGTCAAACTCATTTTCACTGTAACATTGAGTTACATTCACTAAATGTAACTCAATGTAATGTAACTAAATGTAACTACTCCTTAATGTAACTAATAAATGTAACTAAATGTAACTCAATGTAATGTAACTAAATGTAACTACTCCTTAATGTAACTAATAAATGTAACTAAATGTAACTCAATGTAATGTAACTAAATGTAACTACTCCTTAATGTAACTAATAAATGTAACTAAATGTAACTCAATGTAATGTAACTACATGTAACTACTCCTTAATGTAACTAATAAATGTAACTAAATGTAACTCAATGTAATGTAACTAAATGTAACTACTCCTTAATGTAACTAATAAATGTAACTAAATGTAACTCAATGTAATGTAACTAAATGTAACTACTCCTTAATGTAACTAATAAATGGAACTAAATGTAACTCAATGTAATGTAACTAAATGTAACTACTCCTTAATGTAACTAATAAATGTAACTAAATGTAACTCAATGTAATGTAACTAAATGTAACTACTCCTTAATGTAACTAATAAATGTAACTAAATGTAACTCAATGTAATGTAACTAAATGTAACTACTCCTTAATGTAACTAATAAATGTAACTAAATGTAACTCAATGTAATGTAACTAAATGTAACTACTCCTTAATGTAACTAATAAATGTAACTAAATGTAACTCAATGTAATGTAACTAAATGTAACTACTCCTTAATGTAACTAATAAATGTAACTAAATGTAACTCAATGTAATGTAACTAAATGTAAGTACTCCTTAATGTAACTAATAAATGTAACTAAATGTAACTCAATGTAATGTAACTAAATGTAACTACTCCTTAATGTAACTAATAAATGTAACTAAATGTAACTCAATGTAATGTAACTAAATGTAACTACTCCTTAATGTTAAATCAGTGAATTTCTGACTTATTCTAGTTCCAAACATTACAGTTAGACAGAAAAACATGTTTGTTTGTTTCTCTGTTCTAACATAAATCCTTTTCATTTGTCAGGTTATTAAACCCACAGAACTCCATCAATCAAGGATCAAACTATCAATCAATAAAGAAAAATAACATCAGACACAAGTTAGGACGTTAACTTTGTTCACAACGTTTAGTCAGAGTTCAAATGGGCTGAACTACTGCATTGTGGGAAATGTAGTTTTTGTTTAAAGCACATTTTTGAACAATTTATTATTAGATACTCTGACCTTTCAATGCCCCGCGGGCCACATTAAATGATGTGGAGGGCCACATTTGGCCCCCTGGCCTTGAGTTTGACACATGTGCTGTATAGTCAAATGGCGGCTAGGAGACCAGCTGGGATCCCTTTGGACCGTGTCCTACAGATGATCCAGGACGGATGGGATGAAGAACCAGTCGCAGGCATTGACTCAGATTGTAACATCTCAGATATAGAGGACCCAGACTATGGTCCCCCCACTGAACAAGACCAGTCAGACACACACGAGTCCCTAAATGAGTTCTCCGAAGAGGACGTGGATGCCACGGGGGCTCTGAGCCACCCTTCAGTCTGGGTCACCAGGATACCACCAAACCATTCAATGTGCTTGAAGCAGAAACTAGAATCAGCATGGAACGTAGAAGACCTTTACATCCAGTCACCTGCGTGTCTCCACTGCCATCATCCACCATGTTGTACTGGGCTGCCATGTGATGGGACTCATGAAGTTTGGAGGCGTCGAACTCCACCTGCTGGATCTTGGCGATCCTTTCAGTGAGGAACACCTTCCCAAAACCCTCACTCTGGTCTTTGTCTTTCCAGGCCAGGAAGAACTGCTTGAAGATGGGAGTCTCTCCTCCTTCTGGCAGCACCTGGATCTGCAGGACCATCAGTCACTGTTTGTATTACTATCAGAAGAAAAAGTACTTTTAACAATATTACTACTACTAGCATCAAATAGCTAATGGGAGAAAACAATCCCAGAATGAGTTTCCAGGTTTACCTCATAAAATCTAACTATGGCAGTAAAGAACATCACAGTACACCTGAGTGTTTGCTGAGTAGCCCATCTGTTTGATGAATCCTTCAGCTGTAGTCATGGCTGCCTTTCTTTCATTTGGGTTTGCTTTATGCCCTATTGTCAAAAAATGAGATGACATTTATCATTAAATGAAAACCCTGAAGCGCAGTCACAAAGATAATGAAGCGCAAAGCAAACTGAAGCAGACCGGCGCTGCTCGCTCTGACCTTTCCAGACAAAGATCATCTTGTTTTTGCCATAATCCAGGATGAAGCACTCGTGTGAGATCAGGTCGCTCTGGAGGAAGGGATTCTCCTCCTTCACAATGACTACCTTCATAGATCCAGAAGCGTCAGATACCTGGTAACACACACACAAATCCTTTGTACTGAAAGTTAAAGGGAAACAGCACAATAACCCAGGTTCAGTTTCTATAAACCGACATTTCAAACATTCCCTTGAACTTCCAAAAGTTCTAGTCCATATAACTCAAAACAGGATGGAATGGATCAGTCGACAACAATAAACTTTTCATTTCAAGTAAAATTAGAGTATGTGAGGCTGTAGTTTAGTCTCCTGTACTCTTAAAGTTTTTGATTAAGTACATGATTTATAATGAACGGACATTTTCCTAATTTAAAAAAAAAATTTTTTTTTACATGGAAGAGTTCATGTAGCAAAAGAGCATCATGGTACTGTATAATGAAAGAAAGGTGATGCAGAATTCCAGTAGAAGCACAATATAATTACACTGTTCATTTAAATTTTACCCTCCGCATTGTATTTTTACATTCATTTTAGGAATTTTTCAGATCTTATTTTGGCTTCTTGCCCCCTCTGGGCCAACCTGCCACCTGCCACTCCTCCCAAACACTTCTCTGTTCCAGCTTCTTGTATCTATTTGATCCATAAATGACAAGAATGATGGATCTTTATCACATGTGAATAATGTACCATGTATAGTTTAGCCATTTTCCTGTTGAATGCATCTGCATCCAGATCATCACTGTCATTCCCCTCTGGTAGTCTGGGTTTCGCCCCAAGGACCTGTGGACAGAAGATTTACAGTCTGTTAATGCATCCATTCATCTCAGTTAAACCACAAAGAAACAGCAAAGTGCACCAAACCATAAAGCCACATGATGGGCAGTTATGATGAGGCATTAACAGTTTATTTTGACAAGTGTGTCCTGTGCGTTTCCATGTTAAACTGGACCGGATCTCCAGGCTGATGGAGGGTGAGATGATACAAATAGCTGAGATGTTCTTCATTCAGGTCACTGGTTTATCTGAGACAGAAAGATGTCTCAACAATCCTACTCTGAATTGTTAAAAAGATATTGACAGTGTGTATTGACTGGGTCCTGCCTGGAGTTTCTTCCTCAATGAGGGAGTTTTTCCCTGCCACTGTCTCTGATGCTTGATCTGGAGGGTTCTGTTGGGTTTCTGTCTGTTAAAGTGCTTCGAAATGTCTGCTCATGCAATTAAGCGCTATATAAATAACGGTTGATTGATTGATTGATTGATTGATTGATTGATGCCCCCCATGGCTTCCAAGCGACCTTGGTAACCCAACACAAAGTCAGACATCTCATGTGACAAAGAAAATCCATCAATTCATTTATCCATTTTCTTGAAAACGAGATGATTAATCAGGGAGAAGACAGAAAGGACTCAAACCCACAACCTTCTTGCTGTGAGGCGACAGCCCTACCCACTGTGCCCCCCTGCCCCCCAGCAAGGAAAATAAGACGTAAAGCGTAGAGAGCTGAGACTCACATCGGTTAATTCAGACGGTTCACTTCCCTCTTCTACCACCACCAGCTCAGCGCGGGAGTTTCTCTCGTTGTCCCGAATCCCTCTGGCCACCTCCACAGCCTTGAGTTGCTCAAACTTGTTGCACGTGGATCCACACCACTGATATATCCTCTGAGGGTTGGTGAACACACAAGCAGAGGTGAGAAGGTCTGAGGAACCTGCCGTTCCTACAGATGGAGCAGGAACCATGTCCGTACTTCTCCGAGGTCCACGATGAAGCAGTCTCCGCTGTTGAAGCTGGCCCAGCTGAGAGGGACCTGAACGGCCCTGACCACATGCCGGCCCTTGATGTGGAAAAGTCTCTGTGCTGCCAGGTCATTGGTGACCACATGGTGAAAACCTGAGGCCACTCCCCCTGACTGAGGAACACAGAACACCGTCAACCGTCACCGTCACCGTCCCATAACACATGGATGGGGTTCCCACGGCTACTGTGGGACAGATTTGCAGTTTTTCAGCACTATTTAACAATCTTCAGATCAAAACGCCCGCCAAAATGATATTTAATTTTCTATTTCACAATGTTTGAAGAGTTTTTTTGTAATTAAATTAAGAGGTCTGATCCATACTTTGTATGTGATCCCTCCCTTGAAGTAGCTGGTGAAGGCCGTAGACTCGAACCCCTGCAGTTCTCTGTACTGGACAGGCTTTCCACCCAGATAGTCATCCAGCTGCACAGTAAAGATGGCTGCAGCAGTGCTCTCATCCTGGCTGCATTCCTTCCCTTTAAAGAGAAAGCACAGGCTCAAATGAACCTAAAGAACTATGGAGATATGGACGAATGACTGCTGCTGCTGCCTCTACTGCACCCTGGGTCAGTCTGAAGGGAGTTTTTTCAGTTCTGGCAAAGGGTTATTCCTCACATTTTTATAAACATGAAAAGGTGTTCTTATGCCTGAGATACACTATCTGGTGTGTGTTTGTTAGCAGGATTTCTGAAGAAGTTACAGACAACATGGAGGTTCAAAGAAGAGGACACAGTTGTCGACACTGGAGACAGGAAGTCAATAAAAGGCAAACAAAAACATGCAGGATTACGAGTCAGTCAATAAAGGCAAACAAATTGGTAAACTGTTGAGTAAATTCTAGACAATAATGTGAATCAGTGAAACAAGGAACTATCCAAGAAACAGAATTCGAGAAAATCACGAAGAAACAAACTGGTAACACAAAGTAAAAGACTGAAACGTGACACAAAGAGGCCGACAAGGGAGAGGAAGACACAACTTAAATACTCAAAGAAGAGGAGACAAGACAGAGGGAACACATCATGATGAAGCAGACAATCAAAACTATCAAAACACAGCAAGCCTTACAGGGAAGATAGGTGAGAGAACACAAAATACAGACAAAAAAACAGGCTGGAACAGAAAAAGAGAACTTTCAAGAAAGAGAACATGGACGACTAAACATGGGCGGAAACAGGTGGAAGGGTGAACAGGAAGGCAGTGTCAATGGAGACAATTTAAGCAAATTCATTTAAAAATAAGATATGGAAATAATGACCCAACCCACAAACAGGACATAATAAGGTCAATGAAGCTGGACATCCCCTCCAGATGTAGAGTCTAGTCTGGATTCATGTCTCATCTGCCACTCTGTCTCTTTCTCTGACCCTGTCCTTATTTTCATTTATTTCTTTTCCACCCAACCGGTCAAGGTGGATGGCTGCCACTGTCGCTTATGCTCTGGAGGGTTCAGTTGGGTTTAAAATGTCTGTTGCCATGATTAAGCGCTATATGAATAAAACTTGATTGATTGATGATTGAGGTAGCTTCTGATTCTGAGGACACGGTTAACTAATAATAATGGAAACCAATCAGGGTACATGCTTTCTTTTTAAAACTACTTTCATACATTGATCAGGATGCTGAACAAGTCCAGACTCAGACATCAGGGCTCGTTGAAGCATCATCACAACTGGCATCAGTGCGGAATGTTAACACCACCCTGGTTGAGAGGACATACATTAATAAATATATGGCGGTGTGTTCCAGGCCAGCCGTTCCCTAAAGGCATAAAAGTCTCTGTACTTGCTTCTCCAGAAGATCTGATGCTGGACCTTGAAGTCTCTCAAGAAAAGAGTGCATTAATGGTCAAACGATGGGAATCTGTGCAGAATGGTTGGAACTCTTCAGCCAGGGCGGCACCTGTTTTTGGACCGCTACTTCACATGAGTTAACTTCATGGATGCATTGCTGACCAAAGTCCTTCCTGCAACTGGGACCATAACAAATAGCAAGTCCTGAAGCTGTGTCGGTTATGTGATGAACAACTGAGAGAAGGACGGGGAGCGTCAGTGACTCCAGTCAGGAGAAGTCCTGAGTTGGCAAAAAGAAAAAGATCCTGGTGACGTCTGCACCAGATGGTTGAAAGAAGACTAAGTCCTGGTCCAGGTGACAAAACCTCTTTGCCATCATGAACTGCTGGGTTTAGTACGGGTCTGACGGCATGAAGCTCAACCGAGCAGCAAAGAGCTGCATCTGGCAGATTGGCTGCTGAACTACGTAGAACCTGGTAATAAGAGTGAGGATGACAGACGGGAGACTCAGGAAGAGTATGAGCTCCCCATCAAAAGAGGATTTTCTTGACTGCTCTTCTGAAATCTGGGTCACATGTTCTCTCAAGCCCATCCATAATGAAGCCTATCCAACCAACAGGATCCTGTTTATTACTACTATACTATCAGACTATTAATGCTGATACAAACTATTAATGCTGATACCCTTTTTCTAATCTCTGGATGCTCCAGCATCAGTCTCTCAACACACACATCAGATTTGTGTGAAGACTCCTATAGGTACAGTAAATCTCACAATCCTGACATCACACAGGAAGGGAAGACAAGCTGTCCACTGGAGTGTGTGAGTGTGTGTGTTCAATCATTCATGCCGATGGGTCTCGTTGATATGGACAATCTACACTCAGAGGAAATGGAGAGTTTATTACCCATGAATCTCAACACAGCGGCTGTGTAGAATGTGTGTACTTTGTGGTTCAGTAATGCAAGCTTTTAACATGAACATTTGTGCATAATTTAGACAGGAAGTTGGGGAGAGAACATTCTGTAACCTCTGAACGAGAAGAGCTCCAACCGCTAGTGACATCATACACAGACGCACAACAGTCTCGTTTGGCTAAAGGGCTTCATGGATGTATCCAGTGCATCAAAACCTTTTCAGTGCAGAAAAGTTGGAGAGTGACTTTTCTCGTGGCAAATAGACATTTCTGCTTTTTCATTTTTCAACAAAAAGCAAACGTTCAGCTTGCTGTAGAAACTGGTTGGGGTGTTTTCACACCACCAGGGAGAACGTTCATTATCATCGTTCCAGACAACACAGTCAACCACTTCCCAGCCGATGTCCCATCCTCCCACCAGTGAATTAGTAAAAACGACTCCTTTACTTTGAACTGGATATTTCAGAGCTCTTCAATGTTCAGCTGAAGGTGTTTCTCAGTTTGGAAGCAGTTCTCCACTGGACATTTAACATTAAAGGAGTAACATTACATCTGAGATGACATCTCTAGTCTTTTTCTGCTTTCCTTTAAGTCTATTTGTCATCTGGTCTCATTTGTTAACTGAACACTTCTTTCCACTTACTTTCTGCTGAATGGTTTGAAGCTCTGACGGTGGTGCTGTACAGTTAGAAGGTGCTAACATCAAGATCCTCTCTCCCGATTGGCTCAGGAGGATCCTGAGTGGATTCTAGAGTCACCTGTGGAACCCCAGCGTCACTCACCCAGCCAGTAGTGCAGGTGGAAGGAGAAGCTGTCCTTGTGAGTGACGGTGCTGAGGACCACGTAAGCATCTCCCGTGTAGAAGCTGCCGTGTGAGCTCTCCGGCACCGGCACCAGCTGCAGGTTCTCGATCCTCCACACCTGCCGGCCTGCAGCCGTTCCTGCGTTGGTGAACTCCTTGTGGTGCAGCGCCATGCTTCAGCGTGAGGGAGACGATTCTGCTCTGTTCCTCAGCGGTGGTCGTTCCATCTCACACTCACTGGGTGTGGGTGTGTCCACATGCTGGTGTGTGTGTCCACACACACACACAAACCAGGACCCTCGAGTACACACACACGAATCAAGCTTTTCAGCTCACACACACCTCTGATTTTTAGAGATGGTATTAAAAAAAATTAAAATATTAATACGTGTGGATATAATTCAAAATCAATTATTAAGCAATGAAATCAGAACAAACTGTTCACTCATAGTTTAGAGGTTTTTAAATAAAAACCAATCACTGGCCATACCTCAGCGTTACAAACGCACAACACCTCACTGTCAATAATAATTTCCAAAAAATACCTTTCCAAATACTGCCACTTTAATATATATATATATATATATATATATATATATATATATATAGTGAGGAGCGTAAGTATATACACCCCCCTAGTTGGTCAGATTTGTTTTAATTGACAAGTATAATTGGGTATTGTCTGTGTAACAGTGAAAATTAACGTTGTTTTCTTACATTTCCCAATGGTAACGTGTAGATTAAACAGTATTGGCCCCAGAACAGATCCTTGAGGTACTCCATAGGTAAGAGTCTCTCCATTTGATTTATTATTGACATGGACAAACTGAAACTGGTCAGATAGATATGACCTAAACCACTTTAATGTTGAGGTTTTAATGCCCACTCCATCTTCTAATCTCTTGAGAAAAATATTTTATGTGGCCAGGAGAAAAACCAAGTGACAATGAGTGCTTTTTGGAATAAAAGTCAAAAGGTCATGAAGAAAACAAGACGGATATTACTGTGGACAGTACAGAAGAAGACATCTTTCTCTATTTATAAAACTGTTTCTTTAAGAATGACCACCAGGGTTTAACATTTTGATAAAATTATATAATTTTACTATTTTTCTTAAGAAATTACACTCGTTAATAAAATCATTAAGTTTGTTTGCATTATACTGTTGGTAAAACTCAATCCTTTCATACGGTTTCTACCGTATATTCTGTTATTACTTTGGAGATTTTATTTCAAGTGCATTGCAGGGAGGTAAAAGGAACTCATTCAGTCATTCTGTGAAATGCGCTTGGATTATTCAATTGGGTGAGTTTGGAAGAGGTAACTATATATCCTGTGTGTATGTGTGTATACAGCTTAGTATGACACGCACAAAAAAACAATCAGAAAGTCCCACTTTTTCCACAGTTCCTGTTATATATAAAAGTCACTCCACACGTTTAACAAGTTTATTCCTGCCCCCACAGTCACTGTGTAACAACAAACACAGTGGGTCAGAGGACATCAGCAGTGGGGATTTAAAACAGAGCTTCAAACGTTCATCAGGACATGGAATGAAGAACAGGGCTGAACGTTAGAATTATGTGCACATTCCTGTCAAACAGCAGGTATGAAGGGAACAGGCGTCAAAGTTCAGTTTGCACGAGGATTGTTAAATACGACACTGACATTATTCACACACAACTCTAGAAATATTCAAAGTCCAAAATAGTTTTAGGAATTTTATTTTAAGATAAAAATCTAACAATGGAAAAAATAAGTAGTGAACCTTCAAACCTTTGCACATTTAAGATATTTGTATATGAGAACAATATAGAAGCAAACCAACAAAGAATTGTGATTAGTGTTCACAACACGCAATTAAATAAAATCAGTTATTAATTCATAAAATGTTTTCTCTACAGACAAATCCGTTTATTGTAGGCATTTTCTCAACTGACTGTACAACATAATTTTACTATGAAATAACACTGAATTAAATAAACATTAGTATATTGCTCGGTAGGTAAAAGCATACAGTAGTTTCCCCAAATGTCTCTGTTTACAGGATTGACCAGGAACACGACAAATAAATAAAAAGAAGCACAAATGGAACCCAAACCCTGCAGTGAGACAGTGGACATTAGTTTGTGACCAGACACACTCGTCTCATCCTGACTGTGTCGCGTTTAAACACACATTGAAAGTGCATCACAGTTTGGTTTAAGAGGACATCTGACATCACTGTGGTTCACAAAGAAACACCAGTGGAATCTATGCGCCGCAGCGTTGTCATGACAACTGAGAACATTCATTCCCTAACTAAATTACATCAACTAACCAGGGCAGGACAAGTGAGTGCAGTCGTGAATCATTCACAAGCTTATCTGTAGAACACTAGTGTTGAAATGATGGTTAAAATGAGAACCTTGTGTTTGATATTACTGAGAACTGTATTTAATTTACCAAACTAAACTGTTAAAGGAACACACTCTGAAATCTATCCACCAAAATGATGAAATGAACCATCGCAGAAAAAGTTTCAAAAAAAAACTTGGAAAATAACAACTTGAGGGTGAATTCATCAAACTTGGTCTAGAAAACAGAAGAGCTTCCAGACCTGTGGAGGAACTCAGTCCAGGTGGAAGCAGCGAGACTGTTTACATCTAGATAAACCCAGACTGACACAATGCAGCATTCAAAGCGTTAACAAGCCTGTTAGTCTATGTTAGCGTCTGGTCTGAGGAGCTGCTCTCCCTCATTCATTAATATCATCAGGTACCATTTTATTTACAGTTGATATGTGAAATATTAATCCTGACTTCAAAATAACTCCTGTTCACGTCTGTTTCGTACGGGACCCGGGACCCGGTGAGGGGTTTGGGCATTCTACCGATCCATTCACCTTCTAGTTTCTGCATCATGACGCTAAAGCGAGCACAGCACAACAAACCCGACCAATCAGCACTCAACAACGTCTTCAGGATTTTCTACCCGTGACTTCCATCAAATTCAGAAACAAACATTTACATGAGGTCAAACTTGAACTATATTGTATTTTTTTTTACTATTTGCGTTTGATGCCAGATAGGATCTACACCTGGTCCCAGCTGCTCTCATGTCTGTATCTCAGATTAAAGACATTCTAAGACTGAACCTGTTTTGTCTCCATCCGTGATCCCATCAGAAACAGAACTGTCTGACTGGATGTGTGATGTGGGGGGGGGGCAAGTGTAGGACAGACGACACATTGGACTAACTTCCTGGTCTGGACCGGTGAGGATGAGGATGAGGTCACTCTGCCGGCTGTGAAACGGCCAACGGTTTAGCCCCGCCCCTGAGGGCGGTGGTGTTCCCCCCACAGTCCACGTACTGGTACATCTCCTGGGACACCTGCTCAGCGTGACCAAAGTAGGTGGTGGTGACGGTGACCCTGCACAGGAAGAACAGGTGAGACCACAAACACACACACCACACACACTTCCTGTGTGAACTCACTGCGTCATGATGACGATGTTGTGGACCTTGATGGTCTGCAGGGTGCAGTAGGCGCTGGAAAAGAACACGCACCGGTGAGCGTGGAGAAGCACGGCGAATAGAAAACACACGGAGTTCCTTAAAGGACAGCTTTTATATTTGACCATAAACAATAATAAATAAAATAATAAATGAATAAATAAAAATAACAGCATGTTTTATCCACAAACTTCTCTTTAAACTCATCTTTAGTTTTGCGAGGAAAAAGAGAAACGTTAAACATTAAAGTCAAGAAACACCCTGGACTCATCCCTCGTCACAGGTCCAGGTGTGTGTGTGTGACAGGTGTGTGTGTGTGACAGGTGTGTGTGACAGGTGTCTACAGTGTGGTGTAGTTTTACTTACTACATGTAGTTCATCTCATCTGCCAGTATTGTGGAGACGGTGTAATCAATCTGAAACAACAACCAAACCACCTCCAGTCAGACGCATTCCAGCAGAGCTTCACTGGTTGAACTGGTTGAACTGGTTGAACTGGTCGTACCTGCTTCATGTCCAGCGGGCTGATGGCGGTGATGTTACTGATGCGAGACTTCCCGATGACGGTCTTGGCGAACTGAACCTGCGCCGTGATGTTGGCCACCTCCACCAGGTAGTAGTTGTTGTTGGTGATGTTGAGCGTGTTCTAGAGGAGACACCGGGGGGGGTCTTCAGTGGACGGAGGTAACCTGCACAGGTGACCTCCAGCCAAACTGCTGATTGCACCTGTCCATCTGTTCAGTGTTTCAGCTCTTTTTGTACAACCTGCTGGTCTAACAAGGAGGTTGGCGGCAAAATTCACAGCAGGTGTTTGATCCATGACTGTTTGATCCATGACTGGAGGTGAAGCTCCAGCTGAAGTCACACAGCTTCGACACGGAGAAGCTCCGCAATGGAAACTTAATATCAGCCCCTGAACTGATGTAGTTTTGTTTCATACTCAATAAATAAATGATGATCTCCTCAGCTCAGAGCCTGACCCCTGACTGACCTCTGAATGACCCGACCCTGGATGAACTTGTATTAAAGATGAGACACTATTAAACATCAGGCTCAGCCTCAGACAAGTGAGCACCACAGTAGCAACATGTTTTGTTTAAATTCAGGTCCATTTTTACATGTGTTTCCACGAGACGTGACGTCTCCTTGAAGGAAGCATTGCTTTGACTGTGTTCCATAGATTATTGAATTTTATTTTATTCATTTCTATTTATTTCAGTTGAATGGACTCTGGGAAAATTGCAGATAGGAACCATGAGAAAGAATATAACTGACTTGATATTTTTCTTATTGTACTGTTTGACAGTGATTGGTAGGATCATAGAGCAGCACATTCATTTATTTTTATTTTTTTTGCAGAATATTGCATTTTTATTGTGCATGCACAATAATACTCTCTCAGTTTATAATGGATGCAATTTCATTCATGCATTTATCTCGATATTAAGGAACATGTTTTGTTTTTGAAGGACTTTTACTTTTTTGCTGTTTGCCTGTAGAAAAGGTTTCTCCTTGAAGTTAGTGACAGAGCAATAACAAAAGGTTCCTTTATTTATGAGCAAATTTGTTTTTTGGCCCTCCATTTTTGACTTTGACACCCTTGCCTTAAAGGATGTCCTGTCGTCTTCTTCTCACGCTGTTAGAGAAGAAGACGACAGCTGACCACCGATGGACAGCAGCTCACCGTGATGTTGAGGTAGACGCTGTTCTTGTCCTGGTCGTAGCTGACGAAAACGGACTTCACCCCGACGTAGGACACATCGATGGAACGAGGGAAGAGGAAGAAGACAGCCAGGCTGGACAGTAACAGGCAGACCACCACTGATGCTGAGACGTACAACTTCCTGTTGGAGCACAAAGAAAACAATTCCCTTCAAGTCAGAAACAGTTCTTTATCTTGTTACGAACAGATGTTCTTATTTCAACCTTTTATTTCTTGTTGCCATGTTAGTACATTGAGAAACTGCTGCCCCAGTATGCTGACGCTTCTACATTACACACAACACCATTACGCTCCCTAAAGCCACACTGTCATGCTTCACATTATAGAAACAAGTTTTAATTCACATAAAACGCTTGAAAAAATAAAATTAACTTTGAGTTGTTGAGTCTCAGGATCGTGATATTGGACAAGTTTTGAACTTAATATTATTCATTCATTCATTGTCTGAACTGCTTTTCTACTTTTGTGGGTCACGGGGGTTGCCAGAGCCCTTCCCAGTGGACTTATGGACCAATCCACCTGAAATGCATGTTTTTGGAGGTGGGAGGAAGCTGGAGAACCCGGAGAGAACCCACACAGAACAGACACACTGCACAGAAAAGACTTGAACCATTATTATTAGTATTATTATTATTATTATTAGTGGTGCACATCTAAAATTACAGCAGGGCAGTACAGCAAAGACAGGTCATGAACAACTGAGCTGCTCCAATTTGTCTGTTGATGACAATGAATTTCAGCATCAGTGATTTTCTGTCAGTGATTATCAGCCTCCTGAACAACCTCTTCATATCAGTGACTCACACAAAACCTCTTCATATCAGTGACTCACACAAAACCTCTTCATATCAGTGACTCACACAAAACCTCTTCATATCAGTGACACGTGACGAAGTCTGAAACGTGTCAGGCCAACAATGAACAATCTTTACCATAATAACTAACTAGGACTCTTCAGTTCTGTCCACACATTGAAACTCAGCAATGTTAGCTTCAGACTGGGGCTGTCACTTTAACGCGTTAATTAGATTCATTAATTACGCTGCAAATTAACAGGCTATAAAAATTAACGCAATGAATCGCAAGTGGCAAGTCAATGCACAAGCATTTTAAATTTGTCCCATTGAGGGACCCGTAGGCTGCAGTGACATCACTTCCTACCTTCACCACTAGTCAAAGCAGAGTGACTGACAACAGAGATGGAGGCGACACAGGAGAGCGAGGCAAGTCCACTGGGACCTTTGGGAGGAAAGTTTATTTCTAAAAAGAACTAAGACGGACTATCAACAGAAACACAGTGATTCTGCTGTACACCCTCCGTCAGTCTGCCCCAGGGGCAGACTTATTTTATTTCTGCATTGTATTTATTTATTTAACTGTATTTGTATTACATTTGTGAGAAATGCACCTGGTCTAATTGGTTTGCTGATGTGTTTGATCTTTTTTCTTTTGAATTTCATTTATAAAACACATTTAACCAATAAAAATGTGGATTTCAAATCTTCTCTTCTTGGTGTATTCTATTGATTAGTCATGCACTACAATTTTGTAATGTCCTGGAAATCAAATCCTTTATTTGGGGGCCTTTAGCAGGTATGAGATTAAAATGTGATTAATTAGATTAATTAATTACAAATTGTGTAATTAATTAATTTTTCTAATCGCCTGACAGCACTAGTTCAGAGGTCACACAGATAATACTCACGTCCTCCTGGGCCGCAGCCTTTGGTCACTGTAGGGAATCAATGCCACCAGTTGATTTTCCTGTCCTGAAACACACACACACACACACACACACACACACACACACACACACACACACACACACACACGAGCTGATTTCTTATTGGCATCACTGGAGACTGTGACATGAGACGACTAGAAGGCCAGTCTGCCCAGTCTACAGGATGCTTCAGGGCAGTGGTGGTACCTCTGGGGATCCTGCCGGTGCCCTGACACGTGGGACACGTCACGCTGTCCCGTCCTGTGAACTCCACATAGGGAAACTGGGACACGTCTCCACCCTTGGTGCCCTCATGCTGGCTGTCTTCCAGATGGGGGTTCAGGCTGTCCCGCTCTTCATCACGACTGGCCTGGTTAACAAAACGGGAAAAAAACTTCCCCATGGTCACAGCTGGAAAACACAAGGGCAGTCAAAAATGAGTGATTACCCTGAAACAGGAAATTGCTTTGCACAGGAAGAAAATACAATGCAAACTAGAACCAATGGAGTCACAGACTGCAGCATCCCGAGACACCCCTGAATTCAAAATGTTACCCTGACCTACTTGCAAAGGTCAAAGATCAAAGCTAGTGCTCTGACCTACTGTCATTGATCAAAGCTGATATCTGTTGACAATGGAATGTGACACTGTTTGTGTCTGTGACAAACTGGTTAATTCCTGGATAAACAGCTGACTTGTTTGAAATTTAATGAATGTTAAAATGTTTATATGTATAATGAAATATATGGTTGTATAAAGGTCTCCTATTTTTGTTCGTCATGCACCGGACACGTTGTCATGGTGAGGCGCACACAATTTTATGACATGACCCGTTTTGGACCATTAGCCAACGTGTTCATAAACTTTAAAATTCTCTTAGTACCAAAAACTAATTATGCATTAAAGTTAATATTGTTACCAATTACTGGCAAGTTTGTAATATCTTTATCAGAAGTCTTTAACAAAGAGGGAGCTAAGCTGAGAGGCAAAGCTCTCCATCTACCGTTCAATCTTCGTTCCTACCCTCACCTATGGTCATGAGCGATGGGTCATGACCCAAAGAACGAGATCGCGGATACAAGCGGCTGAAATGGTCTTTCTCAGGGGGATAGCTGGTGTCTCCCTTAGAGATAGGGTAGAAACACTGCTGTTCGCGAGGGGCTCAGAGTAGAGCCACTGCTCCTTCACATGGAAAGGAGTCACTTGACTGGTTTGGGCATCTGGTGCGGATGCCTCCAGGACGCCTCCCTAGGGAGGTGTTTCTGACACGTCCAGCTGGGAGGAGACCTCGGGGCAGACCCAGGACCAGGTGGAGGGATTATATCTCAACACTGGCCTGGGAACGCCTTGGGATCCCCCCAGTCAGAGCTGGTGGATGTGGGGGGGAAAGGGAAGTTTGGGGCTCCCTGTTGAAGCTGCTGCTCCCGCGACCCGACTACGGATAAGCGGTGGAAGATGGATGGAACTATATTCCACATTTTGTGTTTTTCCACTGGAAGAAAAACAGGGTTCTAATGGCAAATTCCATATAAACATATATAATAATAATAAAAAATATAATAAATCTTATATCTATGGATAGGGCTGAAGTAATGGAAAAGATCAGATGCATTGAAAGAAAAAAAATATTTCCGTATTACATTTTTTTTTACACTTTCATGAGGGGAATTTTGTGAGCCAATGGGTAAGGTGTACAGCCAATTTAATCGGTACCCAAGGGTCAATGTGATCATTGTATTCCTGTTGAGAACTCTGTCAGGTCAACTTGTTCTGACCATCTATGACGTTAACAAACCCTGTCGTCCCTGGAGGAACGTAACCATGGTTCTGCTCTAAGTTATATCTGGGACAAAGGCTAATATCTGGAAGTGGATAAGAGAATGAACGTCTGTCAAAATTCAATGCATGAACCGGATGAAGACATCGAAGGTCTGAGTCTGTTGACGACATGTGATGAGAGAGATGTGTGGAGATTGTGGGGGACGGGGATCCCACAAGCCGACCGGCTTCTACCCGTCTGCCCTTTATTTTCGGATGTTGTTGTCGTCACTGTGATGACGGAGTGAAGTCTGTTACAGTAAAATGTCCGGGGGAAAAAAAAAATCATCTAATTTTCATCCCCGTGCTTCTTGTCTCATCTTTCTATCTGCAACGGGTGTGGAGACATTTGGTGACGAACGGACGCGAACAGTACAGCTGATTCCTGATTGGAGCAGCCGGGTCGGCACGAGACGGACTGGCTGCTGCTAGCAGGCTAGGACTGTTAGCCTGCGTGTTGTTACGAAACATTCCCCACGCCGGTGGAGCGGAACGTAAACGTTTAGCCCGCTAACGTTTACCGAGTTTAGTTAAACTGAGCCTCAGACGGGCTGTCAGCGCGAGCCCCACCGGAAGAGGGGCGCGTTCGGTTAGACAACAACCCGCCGGGGAGCAGACACAGGCTAACAGCTAGCAGCTAGCTACTTAGCAAACGGGAGTAGATTTAACACAAAGCCGGTCAGACATCAGTTCGTTCAGTTAAAAAGTGCGAAATGCACCTTTAACGCGTCATTGGAGATAAAGGAAGACCGAAGAGAGATTCCGTTTCCTCACCGTTCCTCTGCGACACATCAACGTCTTCCGGTCTGCTGACGGCCCGCGAGCCTCTCTAGTCTGCTAAACGGACATGCGCAGACGCGACGCGCTGAGCCACCGGAAGTACCGCTCCAAGTTTCTTTCCATGAATAGATAAATAAATAAATAAATAAATAAATAAATAAATAAATAAATAAATAAATGGACAAACAAACAAACAAACAAACAAACAAACAAATAAATAAATAATATTTATTTATTTATTTATTTATTTAATTAATTTTTCACACCTGTTCCTGTACTCAAATCCCTTCAAATCAAGTGTCAGTATTTAAGTCAGTCAAACTGATGGTTGTATTTTCAGGAGCTGTTACGAACAAAATGAAGATGATTTTTTTAAATCTGAAAATTCTGGTCAGGCCCAGAAAACAACACGAAGGAATTTAATACAAGTCTTTAAATGTACGGTTACTTGTTTGTAAAATGTGCAGTGAAATGAAAAGATGTTCTAATAGGTAAATGTGCAGTAATATTAATATTAGTACTAATATTAATATTGATATTAATATGTACATGATATTAATATTAGATTAAACTAATATTGATATTAATAATATTAATAATAACAATAATATGAAGAAGAAAAACAAGAACTCTAAAAATTAAAAAGTACAACAGATGATTATTAATAATAAAAATCTTTGTATGCTGCTTTTTATGAAATCATTTTTGTCACTGTAGTCGGGTCTATAAATTTGTACATATGCAATGACTGAGCTTGTGTATTTGATACAAACGTCTGTTTTTGTGGAAGCCAAAAAGAAGCACTGTGTTGCAACAGCAATAGACAAAAACTCATAAAATCTCACTACAGTCTTCATTCCTTTCAACTTTAATTAAAAGAAAAAAAGTACTCACAAAGTCTTTTTTATATTATCCTTTTATATGCTGTTCTTTTCCACGACAGAGGATCAACCATTTTATCATGGTGGAGTGGTGTGTGTGCCCCTGGTACTCCAGAGTGTGGGCTGCACCAAGAGGGGAATCCAGCATAAATGTTACCAGACTCTAGCACATAAATTGGAAGGAATTTCTATACCAGACCAGTCAGAACCTGGCCTGGTGCTGTGTCCAACAGGGTAAATTAGGCTACTGTTGCCTGAATGAATGCTGAATGCATGATAGGATTGGACGTTACAATATCATGATAATCAGTCTTGTTGATGATGTTTCTTGAGCAGGGTTGGATTGCTAGATTGTAAGCTAACCGCTTGAAGCCTCCTGCATGACACCTTGTTGGTTATGTACTCTGATCTCTGGGTGTTTCGGCCTTGTCTCAAATGGGGTACCACTCTCATTTGAGGCTGGTACCCCACAGGCTGATCAGCCCTGGGTATGTGATGCACTGCAGCCCCCACGTGGTCATCTGGTAGGCCATTCTGTATCCTGACACTTCTGCTACAGCCAGTGACACTGGCTAAGTCCTTGATGATCCTGTGTTAAGCCTGTCCTTTGATGCTGACCTCCTTTAGGAGCCTTATGGTTGAAAACCCCTCTGCATCAGCTGCTAAGTTGGAATACTGCAGCTTCTTCTTTGCATCTGCCTCTTGAGGGTTGCCAGTGCAGCACGCTGACGACCGGTTGGATCATCTCCAAACCAGAGATGTAAGTTGGTTGGAGAGGACAGGGCATCATACTTGGCTCTGATGATGAAACTCAGTCTGTTCGACTCCCCGCTCCACAGCTCTGGGTGAGCTCCTCTCTACTCCCTCCCATTTCATCCAGTGGCCTTGCTTGTCTTGTGATCCTGCTATGACACATCTGGCTGCTTCCTCCTTGGTGCACCTTCATTACAACCAGGTGTATTCAGACGGTTTCCTTTTGAAACATGGGTAATGTTGCTCCTGAGCCGAGGCCCCCTTTGATGGATTCCCCTTTATAACCCAATGCCTCAAGGCAGACTTTGCTTGTTCCATTGTTGTCCTTGGCCTCCATTTCTTCCCTGTTGCTAGGGTGAGGGAAGCACCTCTAATGCAAGGGTCTCGGGTTCTGTTAGGGTAATTTCAAGCCTTGTTTTAGTGTACTTTTACTCCAATAAAGTCACAATGGTTCTGTGCAGGAAACCAAGTGGAAGGGAAATAAGGCTGGGAGCACCAGAGACGGGTTCACTCTTGTACCATGATGTGGATAGGAGGAGAACTAGTGTTGAAGTCATCCTGAATTTGTTAAGACTGTGTTAAAGGTGTGTCTGACAGGATAGGGTTAGGGTTAGGGTTAACTCTAACTATTGTAGGCGTGGTGAGACTGACAGCTAGAAAGGTACTGCAGGTCCTGTATGTGACATCTGGTTAGAGAATGGAAGAGGAAACATGGTGGTGGAATGAAGACATCTAGAAGACCATGAGCAGAAAGGTTTTACTGAAAAAGAATTTGGATGATTGAAGAGATATTTCAAGGCAGATTTTACCGATTGGCCAGACGCACGCTATATTTATTGCCAAGAAGCATTGTTACAACAAAGAAATAGTCTAAACTCGAATTTGAGGATAGATAGAGAGAGTGGGGGAGAGAGAGAGAATAATTGTAACTCGAAATTTCTCCACTTGGTGGCAGTGTTTATCAAACTGAACAGTCAGTTCTTAGCCATTATCTGGTAGAGCTCCATTTGTCAGGAAGGCCCATCACGCATTTTATTAAAAGGGGATTCACGTTATTCATCATGTCATTGTTTCCTCTAATTTTTCTCATCATTCATATGATAAAGTCTGAATTGAAAAATGAAGGGTTGTTTGCCTCAGTCTATCATCTTTTAAAGTACAAATTGTCATCTATTACAAAATAAATGGACAGGCTGTGACATAAGACGAAAAGCAATTAGAAAACATGTGAAGTGTGAGGTATAGTCAAGGAACTCCAATCACATGTACATCTAGATCAGCAGTGTGTACTTCAGGACATATGCTGGTAGAAGTTGGCTGACCTTGTTTAAAAACCACATGCTTTTGAGATGTCAGTAATTACATGACCACAGCTAAGTTTTCTCATGTTTTCTTCTTTTCCTTTCGGCTTTTCCCTTCAGGGGTCCCCACAGCGAATCAATTGCCTCCATCTAGCCCTGTCCTTTGCATCCTCTTCTCTCACACCAACTACCTTCATGTCCTCTTTCACTACATCCATAAACCTCCTCTTTGGTCTTCCTCTAGACCTCCTGCCTGGCAGTTCAAAACTCAGCATCCTTCTACCAATATATTCACTATCTCTCCTCTGGACATGTCCAAACCATCTCAGTCTGGCCTCTCTGACTTTATCTCCAAAACCTCTAACATGTGCTGTCCCTCTGATGTACTCATTCCTGATCCTATCCTTCCTGGTCACTCCCAGAGAGAACCTCAGCATCTTCATCTCTGCTACCTCCAGCTCTGCCTCCTGTCTTTTCCTCAGTGACACTGTCTCTAGACCAAACAACATCGCTGGTCTCACCACTGTTTTGTACACCTTTCCTTTCATTTTAGCTGAAACTCTTCTATCACACATCACACCTGACACTTTTCTCCACCCGTTCCATCCTGCCTGGACACGCTTCTTCACCTCTTTTCCACACTCTCCATTGCTCTGGACTGTTGACCCTAAGTACTCAAAATCCTCCCTGTAACCTCACTCTTCCACTTGGGTCCCTCTCATTCACACACATGTACTCTGTCTTACTGCGGCTAACCTTCATCCCTCTCCTTTCCAGGACAAACCTCCACCTCTCTAGCTTCTCCTCCACCTCGTCCCTACTCTCACTGCAGATCACAATGTCATCTGCAAACATCATAGTCCATGGAGATTCCTGTCTAACCTCGTCTGTCAGCCTGTCCATCACCATAGCGAACAAGAAGGGACTCAGAGCTGATCCCTGATGCAGTCCCACCTCCACCTTGAACTCCTCTGTCACACCTACAGCACACCTCACCACTGTCTTACAGTCCTCATACATGTCCTGCACCGCTCTAACATACTTCTCTGCCACTCCAGACTTCCTCATACAATACCACAGTTCCTCTCTGGGCACCCTGTCATAAGCTTTCTCCAGATCTACAAAAACACAATGCAGCTCTGTCTAGCCTTCTCTGTACTTCTCTATCAACATCCTCAAAGCAAATACTGCATCTGTAGTACTCTTTTTTGGCATGAAACCATACTGCTGCTCACAAATGCTCACTTCTGCCCTTAGTCTAGCTTCCACTACTCTTTCCCATAACTTCATTGTATTGCTCATCAGCTTTATTCCTCTGTAGTTGCCACAACTCTGCACATCTCCCTTGTTCTTAAAAATGGGCACCAGCACACTTCTCCTCCATTCCTCAGGCATCTTCTCACTATCTAAGATCCTGTTGAACAACCCAGTCAGAAACTCTACTTCCACCTCTCCTAGACACTTCCAAACCTCTACAGGTATATCATCAGGACCGACTGCCTGTCCACTCTTCATCCTCTTCAACGCCCTCCTCACTTCATCCTGACTAATCTTTGCTACTTCCTGGTCCACAACAGTCACCTCTTCTAGTCTTTGTTCCCTCTCATTTTCCACGTTCATCAACTCTTCAAAGTATTCTTTCCATCTTCCCATCACACTACTGGCACCTGTCAATAGACTTCCATCCCTATGTTTTGCGCCTCCATATTTCACAATCAATAGCTTAGCGGGTTTGACACTACTAGCGAGGCTGGAATATGTCTATCCTTGGGGTATGTGTATCAGTGCGGGATGGGTATCAGTCTAAAAAACACAAAGACTGAATCTGGAATTTAAATTTTTATCATAATTTGGTGATGCAGTTGTATGTTGACTACTTTGGGTGAGGAGTATTACAATGCAAAAACCACAACTGTAACCTTGAATAGTTGAATATCTGGGTTAGGGTTTAAAGCAGAGAATGATGAGCTCAGCGTAAAAGCTGTCAGATTTCTGGACGACCTTTACGCAGAGCATGCTGAATGAAATCAGAAGATGTTGAGTCAAGACAAGCAGGTTAGTCATCAGCTCGATGCGTCACGAGGGTTTTCCAAACCGAGCCATGTTTCCACATAAATGCCTCACCACTTGCTACACATAACCAATCACATAACAAGGGTAATTCTAAATTATGAGACAAACATAAGGAAGTGGATAACATATAATGGGGGTTATTTGCTGAACAGAAAGGGGACTGGACCAGCTTTCCTTGGCACATATCTGTTATTTTTTTTCAGGGCTGTTGGTAAAAATCCGACTTAGTTTGCTGTAGATTTGGTTGATCTTTAAACAGAAAGAAGTGAACAAAAAGCCGATGACAGCAATACAGATGATCATCTGATCACCATCTGATCACGATCAGCTGATCCTCCAGACTCAAATGACATACATTCCTTCACGAGTAGAACATCCATCTTATTTTAATTTCATGACCTTTCTCATAAATATGATTTTTCATAAATGGCAGACATGCTCAATGCATGAGCATGTCTGCCATTTGGTAGGATGAGAAAAAATGAGAAAAGTGAGAAGTGAACAAAAAGTTTTTAAATTTGAACAAATATATGTAGTATGATGTATTGTTCCTCAATATCATGATTAGACATTGATATATGGATGTCTGTGATAATTCCATTTATACCAGATGATCAACATGAAATGTGACGCTATACCAGTTCCAAAAAGTCCTTTTTTAAGAAACACAAGTCTGATGTAAAACCCAACAAAAGAAAACAACATTTAGTAGATTTAAGCTTAAATCTGAACAATAAATACTGGAAATAGAAAAACAGAAAATGCAGGTTTGAGTCCAGCACAAAAATAAAGAAGAAAAAGATAAATGAATCTGTGAGTTGCAAAAAACCCCAAATAGGATTAACACTCAAGCAGAAAGAGAATCAGAAGCAGATGGACTGAAGAATAATTGAAGGAAAACATAAATTCACAGGAGTCTGTTCAAAGACAGGTGAACCTGTTCAGCAAACAGGAGAAAACACTTTCATCCATCTTCCTGAAGACGAGACGATCGGGTCACGGACTGGAGTGTGTCTCCACTGAACCCAAGTGAGTGGAGGGGTACACCCTAGACATGTCCCCATGTAGCTCATTGCAGGGCCACACATACACAGACAACCATTCTTACACACACACACTCACACCTATAAACAATGTGGAGTGATCAATTCACGTTGGAGGTTGGAGGAAGCTGGAGAACCTGAAGGGAACCCACGTAGACACAGAGAGAACGCCTGAGCTCCTAGTAGATAGGAAGCCTTGTGCTATGAGGCAACAGCGCCACCCAGTGCCTTAAAGGGATCATGGTTAAAGCTATATAAATGTAAAAATCCAAGGCTGTAAGTATGTGTTACAAACCAATACATTTTATGTTAATTTTTGAATCAAATCAGATTTAATTTCTTAACTGCTCACATTCATAATTGCGTGAGCTTTATCTGCTGTAACACGGTCATATCTGTCCACTGAAACGGAACACAAGCACACGTCTGTATCAACAACAAGATCATGTGTGGAGCTGCACTCACATTATTCAAGCTGAAATTACATTTTGCACATTTGAGTAGATAGTGCAACTGTATTAACCATTATTGTAATTGGCTCAGATGCTTGATGATGCCCCAGGACAGCATAGCAGGACCAACACACCAATGGGCTCATGTATATAGATAGATAGATAGATAGATAGATAGATAGATAGATAGATAGATAGATAGATAGATAGATAGATAGATAGATAGATAGATAGATAGATAGATAGATAGATAGATAGATAGACAGATAGATAGACAGATAGACAGATAGACAGATAGATAGATAGATAGATAGATAGACAGACAGATAGACAGACAGACAGACAGACAGACAGACAGACTTAATTTATCCCAAACTGGGAAATTTAGACGTTACAGTAGCAGAACAGAATTATTACAGAAAATATACATTGAGGAAAAAAATAAGACAGGGAAAGATAGTAATCATATTAATAATAACATAAAAAAATATTAACAATATTAACACTATTAACACTAATAATAATAATAATAATAATAATAATAACAACAGTACCCATAAATAAATAAGTGTGGCACTCTGTGGCCATACACAGGACCTAGTGAAGACATATCTAAACATCAGACTGGTGATGGGACTGTCTGATATGTTAGAGCTGTTGAACAGAGCAATGGCTGGTGGCAGGAATGACTTCCTGTACCTTTCTGTTCGACAGCGGAGCTGTAGTAGTCTATTGGAGAAGGAGCTCCGCTGTCTGTCCAGTGTGTGGTGGAGAGGGTGAGCAGGGTTATCCATGATGGATAACAGTTTGTTAAGAGTCCTCCTCTCCACCACGGCCTCCACAGTGTCCAGACTACAGCCAATCACAGAGCCAGCCTTCTTTATTAGCATATTAAGTCGGTAAGTATCGCTGGCTCTGATGCTGCTCCCCCAGCAGACCACGGCAAAGAAAAGTACGCTGGCCACAACAGACTGGTAGAAGATCTCCAACATCTTGCTGCACACATTGAAGGATCTCAGCTTCCTCAAGAAACAGAGGCTGCTCATCCCCTTCTTGTAGACAGCATCAACGTGGGAATTCTAGTCCAGTCTGTTACTGATCTTCACACCCAGGTACTCATAGTCCTCCACCTCCTCTACAGCCTCTCCTAGGATGTAGATTGGTTGCGGCGTGCTCCTCTTCTTCCTGAAATCGATCACCATCTCTCTGGTCTTGCCAACATTCAGCCTCAGGTGATTGGCTCCAGCCCACTCCACAAAGTCGTCCACCACAGCCCTGTACTCCCCCCCCCCCTCATTTATACAGTACACCCAACAACTGCCGAGTCATCCGAGAACCTTTGTAGGTGGCATGACTCGGAGTTGTACTGGAAGTCGTTCGTGTACAATGTAAAGAGGAAGCGGGACAGTACAGTCCCCTGAGGGGCTCCTGTATCACTGACCACCGCATCAGACAGAACATTTCCCAGACGCACAAACTGTGGCCTATCTATCAGGTAGTCACTGATCCAGGAGATGGTGGAGGTGTCGACACCTATCCCCCACAGCTTCTCAGACAGCAGCCTTGGCTGAATGGTGTTAAAAGCACAGGAGAAATCAAAGAAGGTGATTCTCACAGTGCTTCTCCCACCATCGAGATGCAAATGGGCTCTCTGCAGGAGGTAGATGACGGCATCATCAACTCCCAATTGGGGCCAATACGCAAACTGTAGGGGGTCTAGCAAATCCTTCACCTGAGGCCTCAAGCTGGCCAAGACCAGCCTCTCCAGTGCCTTCATCAGGTGGGACGTGAGGGCAACTGGTCGGTAGTCATTCAACTCCAATGGGGCCGACTTCTTAGGGACAGGGACCAAGCATGATTTCTTCCACAACACCGGGACTCTCTCCTGGCTCAGGCTCAGGTTGTAGAGGTGCGTGATGACTGGAGGCAGTTGGGGGGCACAGGTCTTCAGGATCCGGGGGCTAATACCATCAGGTCCGGCTGCCTTCCTTTGGTGAAGTCTCTCCAGCTGTCTCCTGACCTGGCCCGTAGTCACTGACATGTGGGGAGGGGGGGTGCTGGGGTTGGGGGGGGGGGGGGGGGGGGGGTTATTGGTGTTCGTTCCATGAGGGTGGTGGTTCCATGAAGGAGGCGGTGGTGGTGGGGGGGTGATGCCCAGGACTGCCCACCAACAGGGGTGGAGAGAGGAGTGATGGAAGTGGAGGGAGAGCATGGGGGGTCGGGATGTGAGGGGGAGGCAGACGGTTGTGAACTGAACCTGTTGAAGAAAGTATTCAGCTCGTTGGCTCTATCCAGACCACCTGATGGTTGTCGTTGTCCCCCTGAGCACCCTGTGATCTTCTTCATTCCCGATCACACGTCCCTCATGTTGTTCTGCTGGAGTTTGGCCTCCAACTTCCTCCTGTAGATCTCCGTACACTCCCTCAGTTTGTCTCGGACCTCATGCTGCACTCTTTTCAATTCCCCTCGGTCACTAGACCTGAAAGCCCTCTTCTTCTTATTTAAGAGATCCTTCAGGTCACTCGTAACCCATGGCTTGTTGTTGGGGCTCACAGAACCTAATGTAGTCTGTGATGCAGTCTGTCAGGTTGTTGATGTCCTCCCCATGTGGCCTACAGAGCACATCCCAGTCCGTGGTGTTGAAGCAGTCCTGCAGTGCCTCAGCAGCCTCCTGAGACCATGTCCGGATGGTCTTGGTGAGGACAGGCTGCCTCCTGACCAGCGGGACATACCTGGGATTTAGCAGGACCAGGTTGTGATCTGATCTGCCCAGAGGAGGAAGGGCTGTGGTGCTTTATGCATCCTTGGTGTTAGCATACAGCAGGTTCAAAGACTTATTGTTCCTGGTGGGACAGTCCACATACTGGTGAAAGGTGGGCAGCAATCGGTCCAGGGTGACATGATTGAAATCACCTGTGATCACTATGAAGGCGTTCGGGTGCTGGGTCTGCATCCTGGCGACAGTGGAGGTGATGATGTCACATGCCGTTGGTGCGTCAGCTGATGTGGGGATGTAGGTTACAATTATAACAGCCGACGTGAACTCAAGTGGCAGATAATATGGCCGCATTCCCACAGCAAGCAGCTGGATGTCTGGGCTGCAGAGACACTCCTTCACGTGTACGTGTTCTGGATTGCACCACTTCTCACTAACACACAGTGCAATCCCTCCTCCCTTCTTCTTGCCACTACTAATAACGTCTGTGTCCGCGTGAACAACACCGAAGCCGGGTACCGCCATGCTGTCGTCAGATGTGCGAGTGCAGCCGTGTCTCCGTGAAACACATCACGCTACACTCACGATACTCCCTCTGGGTTTTAACCAGCGTGGCGAGCTCGTCCACCTTACTCCCCAGAGACCTCACGTTTCCTGTGATGATGGCCGGCACTGCCAGATGAAACCTCATCTTCTTCGCCTTCAGCTTCGCCCCAGCTCTGTGGCCCCGATGCCTCCTCCTCAGCTCCTCCGGGATGTCGGGCCCCACTCCGGGCGGCAGCCCAGCTGGGCGCAGCGCCACCAGCTGGTCGGGTGCAAACATTGCGCTCTCCGGTTGCCATGGGTACCACGCTAACAAAAATGTCGGGGATACGTCCAGAAAAAGTTTTAAAAGGATAAGAAAGTCGTTACCAATCTGGTTGGCAACGACAGGTAGTAAAAAACAAAGGTGAACGGACGGAATTGAAAGAGAAAGGATACAAAAACAAAGAAACACAGGAGCGACTGTAACGGTCGCCACTTAGCACGGCGCCATGTTGAGAAAAAAAAAAAAGGCTATTGCTATTCTGCAAATTCTATTTGTGAATTATCCAACTTGGGGGGACATAATAATGACACGTGGGTTGCAAGTGTCATTAAAAAAGGCCTGTGGTTCCTTCTCATACTCAATTTAAAGTTAGCTGCTGTATCTCTATGTAAGACTCAATCAACACCTAAGCCTTTACCTGTCACTTAGAATTATCTTTCAGGCAGTGTGTACAAAGATTTACTGTAATATTTGAACCAGACTTCACAAATATATTTCTCCAACGCTTCAGAATGTGAAAGGAAAGGGGTACCTTAATCAAGATCATGGAGTACATATCAGTATATTAACTGCAATCACAAATACAGTGCAAGGTTTTTGTTTTCTTTTTTGGTCAGTCTACTAACAAATATTCAGTTTGAAATTAAAAAATAAAAGTAAAATAATTACAAATACAGTAAAATATCCTCTCATTAGAGAAGCTACAACCAGACAATGGTCAACATTTCTGACTCTTTGCCATTGTTGCTATTCTTTGACCCATTTGAATGGTCGTGTTGTTTTCTTCCACGTCTCTCCGGATTTGCTCTCTATTTTAAAGCTGCAGAGATCTTTTTAGCTGAGCAGGCCATTACTTTCCACATTTCTTTGTAGGTTTTCCCCTCCAATCAATGTTTTAATCAAAGTACGCTTTTCATGAGGACAATGTCTGGATCAACCTATTTTGTCAGGTTTTCTATGTACAACATCTGCTGGCTTCATCCATGAATAAGGGCCACCTGGTAACACCTGTTTTTACACAGAATGAATGACTTTACTAACTGAACTCCACACTGTTATTGGTTTGAACACGTCCCTTTCAGTCTATTATTCAGTTACACTGACTCATGGACACGTGGCGGGGGTCTGTTGGTTTTCTATGACTCTGACTGCTAAATGATTTGACATGTCGTAATATAATTTCTAGCAAACACAGTGATTAATCAGGGCACTCGTGTTGGACGGCTATCATTCTGAACACAACCTTCAAGAACATGATTTCCCATGTTTTCCTTTTTGACCTCCACTGCTGACTGATTGATTGAGTGGCTCAGATGAGGTCCGGTTAGCAGCTGCAATAATTAGCTGCTGATTGGTTGAAATGTTGAAATTGCAGTCCTGTAATTTCCATCGACCACATAAGTAGGCAGTGATTGTGTCAGAGAGATTGTCTGAGTAAATCAGCACTTCTCTGAGCGTTGTTGAGAATGTGCACGCCAAGTGGACAGGAAGTGCTGAGACAGCACATTCATTTTCACCATCAGACACAGGTTCAGGGACACCATGTCCTTCACCAGCACAGAGTCTCTGGTGGTTTCACAAATGGTAGATTTGCCACCGGTGGAACCATGAATTGTGCATTACTGGCATCTCTGTCTCATTTCACTCTGTGATTCAGAAATCATATAGATTAGATAGATAGATAAATAGATAGATACAGACTTTATTAATCCTGGAGGAAGTTGCACTATTAGGACATCCATAGATCTATATTTTTGAGTTTAGTAGTCCTTGCCTTTATTTGCCCTGTGATTGCACACATCCATGTGTAACAGGCCAATGGCTGTGAAAAAATATGTTTCCGAGCTCTCTAGAAGAGTTGAAAGACAAAAGACTGGACATTTTTAGACCCATTTTTGGGGGGGCTGTGGCTCATCCAAATTTTTACCTTTCCAATGATATCAATATCATGTTTCTATTTCAAAATAAAACCAGAGAGATACTCAAATTGGGTGCATTCAGATGGGGCATTATTACCCTGGAAGACAGAACTAACTCAAGACCTATTCACAAAGTGTGATCCCAGGATTGTGCCCTTGTGTTTGGCTGGTCTTCCTCTGATGAGTGTGTTACTGTTTTTTTTTTTATTTGTCTGCTGTTTGTTGTGCAGGGTGTATCACCACTGCTTGTGAATGATCCCCTCACCCTTCTTGAAAACTGATTTTGTGGACAGCTGGCTCTGGTGACTAGACAAAGATGCCCCCTTTTCCTGGCATCCATACCCCCATATCTATGTTGTCCATCCACTGGATTTTTCACAGGATATGACAACCGTGATCCACAGCATTCCCTGGAGACAGGTACTGGCTCTGGCCAGCTGTCCTGGACTCTGACCACCTATTTCTGTGTTGTCGGCCAATGAGGATCTCCTCACTGGGCTGTGTTCAAAGGAATCTCTGTCCGCTCAATCGCGTCTCCCAGAAGTTTGTCTAATGCTAGGTCTACTTGATGATGAACAACGCCAGACCTTTCACAGAGTGGACTTTCATTTTGAGTTACTTGATTACCATGGCTGAGCTGGATTTCTGTCTATTGGCAGATACCTGGCTGAAACCAGGTGAGACCATGGCTTTCTTGGAGCTCCTCCCAAGGCAGTCTTAGTGCTGTTTTTGGGGACATCAACAGACGCTGTATTTTAACCATTCGTAATCCTTCAAGCTCTGACCCTCAGCTGTTTATGATTTCCTTTCTTGTCCTACCCATCAAAATTAAACAATGACTTTTTTCAACAGTTTTTGACTTATTTTATTCTAAAGTTCAACAAAATGTTGTTCTGAGAAGAATTAAGTATAAATGATTGTTATACATCCAATCAAAAAAGGCTCCTTGTACTCTTCTAGCTGATTCAGTCGATTAATAAGGAAACACAAGGCAGCATGGACAGTCTGTGGACCTTGCAGTTCCTCTCAGGCTTTCTGTCTCTCACAGAAATGCTTCCCCAATATTTTTCACTTCAGTGCGCCCCCACCTGTGAGTAGGCATGCGTTGTTCTAGCTTGTAAACACCACATCTTTCCATCTTTGATGGCCAGACAGTTTGCTGCTTCCTCTTCATTTTATGCTGACAATGGTGGTTTCCTTCCCTTTGTCCAGACAGCATTCTCCCCTCCTTCCACTTAATTGATTTTGTGACCTGGACTCCTCTGCCTTTGTTTAACAGAAAACCACCCAATCTAAAACAGATCCCTGGTTAAATGATACCACTCAAGCTCTCAGGTGAAAGTGCAGGCTCAATGGAGATGGAGAAAGGACAAGCTATGTCTGGGCTGAGGAAAGGACAGTCTGGCAGACTACCAGAGAGCTGTGAAGGAGGCAAAATCTGAATACGTCTCTTCTATTCTAACAGCTGTCTTCATCCAAGGGTGTTCATTTTTTAACAATTATCTGTCAGATAATTGTTTGTTATACTCTGAATTATATGTGGCTCTTACACATTCTGCCCTATTCAAGCAGTTTGAGACACTCAGTCAGCTTGGCATTCCTCACTAAGGTTGTAACACAAACCCCAACAACTGTTCTGTGCACATTTTTGGTAAATCTTTACTTCTCTGGTGTGGTTTGGTTGTCTTAATTCAGGGTCTTTTCTAGCTGCATTCAAGGCCTCGTACTCGTACGTCTCAGACCCTACAGGACGTTATACTGGTGAGTAATTAGTGAAAATAGAATAAATATTTTGCTGTTTATGTTTTGTATCCATATACTACCTGGACAGGCTACTTCTCATTGTGTTCTGCATGTGTGTGAATGTGTATATGTGTGTGTGTGTGTGTTTCTCTATGTTTGCAGCACATTTTCTGTAACGACCATTGACCCAGTTTTACAGCTGTTAATGGAAAATTGCCAATTCTCACATCATCAATTGCTCTCATTTTTTGTGCCTATGGATGTGTTCAATGGGGCTTGGAAAACTGTCCAATTTATTCATTTCAAAGCAATAAACATCAGTATTGATGTAAACCTTATATCATTTTTACTCACACTTACTCCTGCAATGATCACAAGTGATTTATTGGTAATTGATCCACCAATGCCTGATGCTGTTTGTATTGTTTATACACTAAAAATGTTAATACAGTCAAACCTTGGTTTTCGAACGCTTCTGTTCTCGACCAAATCGGTTTTCGACCAGAAAATTCGAGAATTTTACGTCTCAGAACTCGACCAAAAATTCGGCTCTCGACCAAACCGAAAGAAGCCGAGCGTACCTGAACACGACTCACTTGGGAGCCGAGCGAACTCGAATGCCCAGGATGCTTCCTCCGTAGCGCATTTGTGCTCAAAGTTCGTTCGGCGCAGACCTGTTCGTTGTTATTTATGCAAATCTGACTGTTTTTTTAATTTCTTTATCGTGTATTAGCCCTTAATCATGGGTCCAAAGAAAGCAAGTGCAAGTGGTAAAGCTGGTGAAGAAAAGAGGAAAGTAGTGCGCAAAACTATTGAATTTAAAAAAGAATTAATAGCAAAATATGAATCGGGCGTGCGTGTGTCTGTGTTGGCAAAGGAGTTCGGGATGGCGAAATCGACACCATCCTAAAAAATAAAGACCATCTTAAAGCAAGTGATGCGGCTAAAGGATCTAGTGTTTTTAGCAAAGGAAGGAAGGAACACCCTGTGGCAACGTCTCCCCAACCGAAGAGAATGGCTAGAGAGACGACACCTCCAATCGACCTACCTGACGTTTTTATGGAAGAGGATTCTCCTTCGAAAAATTTATGAAAATGTGCTTTTTTTTTTTTTTTATGTTCACATGATCATGATCTTTTTATTTACTGTGTGTTCAAATATCTTTTATTATTAATTTCTGCAGTTTTTTCAAAATTTTTGTGTATCATAACCTTTCATTTTTTTTAAATGTTCACATGATCTTTTATGATATGTTACTCTATGTTACATAACAATTTTATGCACTTTTTTCTAAAATTTTTTGTATCATAACAATTTAATGTTCTACGAAATGTTTGCATTTTGTTTTTCTTTCATCATTTTAGATCGGATATCTTTTATTAAAATAAAACACAGTTTCTATTTCTACCCTTATTTATTTAGGGTAAACAGTATACAGTGAAGTTTATGGTGTAAAATAAAAAAAACTTAGAAAAAGTTGTTTTTTAGGCTTGGAACGGATTAAAATTATTTACATTAATTATAATGGGAAAAATAGTTTTGGATTTCGAACAACTCGCTTTTCGAACAGCCTTCTGGAACGGATTATGTTCGAAAACCGAGGGTTGACTGTATCTGTGAAGAATTTTTAGGAAATGTTATTTTATTGCTGTTTTTAAAACTTAATGTACATCTGTTAAATCTGCAGACATTGACTGAATACTAAATGGCTTAAATGGGTTGTATGGTTTGTAACACCTCATCAGTAAAAATAATTACGCTCATTTATTTACCAAAATGGATCTGTTATTCATTTAATTAATACAGAGGAACAATGATGGAATGCAGAAATGACAGAGAATTTTGTGCACATTTATAATACCCACAATGCATTAGAGCTCAAACACAGTCCATACAGATGAGGTCTCATGTGAATCTGGTTGTCTTCTGCTGTTTGAGGAGTCGCCCAGTCCCACTGAAGGATGAGACGGGCCAGCAGATGGAGGCACTGGTGGATGTCCTCACCATGAAGATTGATTTCATCCAGTGTAATGTCGCACAGAGTGGCACAAAAGAAATAGTGCTAATTACCTCATGTTCAAACAGTATTAAACAAACTGAAATATGAAATGATGTCTCTTCATCAGAGGTGTTAATTTAATTTGAACCATGTTTGAACAGCCTGACAGCTTTGTGATGGGCCACATTAGCAGCTACATTAGCCAGAGCAGAGCTGCACACACACTGGCACACACTAATGAATTTTTCTCTGCTGCTCAAACATCATTCCACATGGAGCAGCGGGGGGGGGGGGCACGACGCCAGAAGAAGACTCAATTATTAACGCCCTTTGATTCCTGTGGACCTGGTCAATCATATCGAGCTCTAATGTGATCAAATTGCTCGAGGTAGAGCAGCTCATCCTCCACAGGCAGTATCGTCATGTCCTACATGCATCATCTTAATGCGTTATTTCTTACCAGGTTAGCTCACACCCAGTTTAAAACTCAACTGTTCTGTATGTCCTCATTAATTACAGCTCAGTGTTTCTTTGTCACCTGCTTCAGAGCTGTGAGCTTCACCTCATTCCAGTCTGTTAGATGAGACAGAGACACCCTTATGGATGGGCCAACGTGTGACGCACGGTTAACGGCTGCTGCTGTTGAGGAACAGTCGTTGGTGTCAGTGTTCTCTCCTCAGGCAGTCCAGCTTCATGGGGGGAGAGACTGTCCTGCAGAACACACTGGAATGGAGTGGAAATTTAGGTTATATAATCAAGTTAGGTTATAATGATAATGTATAGATGTTTATATAGTGACTTAATCTCTTGACATTGTCTGAATTTACCTGTTGAGGTATAGTAGATTAACCTTCACTATGAACTATGACTTTTCCTTTTGTTCCCTAAAGGATGAACACATGTCGACACATGTTGACCCCGCTGCTGAACGTGTGCGGCACACAGTCCAGCTCTTGATGGTTAAAGGGGTTCCATTATGAAAAAACACAGTTTTCAGGTCTACACATATAAATAGTGGTCCTCCCTAACCCTACCAAATACACACACATACTTCACATATACAATATACTTTGACTTCCCTTTCTGGTAACTGCGTTAGATGAGCTCCCTGGTGTTGTTAGCAAGCGATCTGTCATTGTCCATGACGCTTGTCGGGAAACAGCTTTAATTATGTCCTGTCAAACATCAGTTGTGATCTCCACTGATTTTTGTCTCATTTGCAAACACTGTGTGTTTTAAATTCTTTGCGATGGTTGAAAGTGGTATCAATAAGATCAGCCCATGTAGTGTTTACACAAAGAGCTTCGGAGTCACGTTCAGCTGACTGAGAAAGCAGCTCCACGCTCAGCGCAGAGAAATCAACAGTTAATAACAAGAGAGAAAAATACAAGAAAAATAAGAGCATAACACGGAGTAATAAAGTTACTGAAAGAAAATTTCCAGACTATGGCGACCGATCCTGCGCTAGTGGGCGCGTGTTCATGTGGTGCAGGTAAACAAGATGCACATGAACCCAAGGGGTAGGGGGGTGTTGATAGACAGAGCTCAGAGCCACGCCCATTAACAGGGAGTGTTTCTAGTCAGAAGGGATTTGATCAATATTCAATTACAGATATTGAGGACCATGGATCAGTTTGGGGCAAGACATTTCAAACACAGTGTAGTTGGACATCTGGCAGCTGAATGACATGAATTTAAAAAAGCAGAATATGGGACCTTTAACAGTTTGTTTCCTGAATTTCTTTGACGACATTTTCTTCTAACGCTGTCATTGGATTTTGATTTTCTTTATTTCTTTTTTTGGATGACGGTCTGAGTACCACACCGGTCTGGCCTGCTATTTGGCTGTGCCGTCTGCTGTGTGCACACTTGCTCTCCACTATTTTCTGTTCATGAACAGTTTTGATTATATCTTTGAACTGCATCATCACTGCCTCTCATGTCTGGACTCTCTGATTTTCAAAAGGCATAACAGCTTGTTTGATTGTAATGGAACACATTCAGGAACATGTAGTACCTGCCTCAATCACAAAGCACCTGCACACCTAATGCATCAGAGCTCTGTTGAGGGAGTCCAGACTCTCAGCCTGACAACAACTAGCTGTGAGGCCTGATCTATAGACAATATGAATCATGGAATAAAACAAAATAGATTAACTAACATGGAAAAAAAGAAAATCTATTAACACTTATACTATATAACAATTGAAGAACTGAAAAGAAAATCACAAATCATTAGAAGAATTAAAACATGGTAAGAAAAGGATGTTGATGTGGGGATGAGGAATGTGCTGCTATCAGGGAGTTTGACCCGGGTCATTTGATGGGAATGGAAGTGAACCATTCAAACTAAGACTATTCTAGGACTTCACTTCTGGTCCGATCGACCAAGACCAACCCAAAGTTAAAATAATATAAAAAAGCTCCTAAATGTAATTTTTATTTCAATTTTAGCTATTTAATTTAATTTTTATTCATTAATTTTTTTTATTTTATAAATTTTAAATTTCCCAGTTTGAGATGAATAAAGTATATCTTATCTTAAATGACCACAGAACAGGACTTTTGAGACACGTATCTTGTAGCCAACTTTGATTATTCTTCCAAACCCAAGAACAATAAATTCTACTCTTTTGTGATGTTCCCCGTTCTCACAAGCAATGGCTGAAAGAAGGACTTTGGTTTATTCTCAAATAACAATAATTGATCGCAGTCAGCTCATGGACAGTCCTCTTCACCACCTGGCTGGCCATGTGGCAGAGCTCCGTAACACCATCGGGTGAGGATTCGTCAAAAGACCTGAGGAATTACTGCAGGATTTCATGCCTGTTTTTCCTTCTTGGACTTAGCCTCTAAGTCCAAGAAACAGGACTATTAACAACAGGACTATTGCCGTGTGTCACCCTCACCGAGTGACTCTTCTGATCCACCGCCAAAAAGAAATATCAGAGCCTCAGCAGCAGCAGTTACAGTAAGAACAGAACAGGATTATTAAAGTATAATTCTTCTTAAATATACCGAGTCAGTAACAGGAGCCAGGATTCATGAGAGGCAAACATCCGATTCCAGGGGTTAAGGGAGCTGCTCGGTCTTAAAGTGGGGCTTCTCTGCTGAGCAGGTTCTGGTTCTCAGTACAGAGTCTAGTTCACAATGCAGAGTCTGGTTCTCAGTATAGATTCTGGCTCTCAGGACAGAGTCTGGTTCTCTACAGAGTCTGGTTCTCTTCATAGTCCGGTTCTCAGTGCAGAGACTGGTTCTCAGGACAGAATCTGGTTCTCTACATAGTCAGGTTCTCTTCATAGTCTGGTTCTCAGGACAGAGTCTGCTTCTCAGTACAGAGTCCGGTTCTCAGTGCAGAGTCTGGTTCTCAGGACATAGTCTGGTTCTCAGGACAGTCTGGTTCTCAGTACAGAGTCTGGTTTGATTTATATTTATTGTACTTTAAAATGCAATGGAAAGAGTACTTTGAAGAGTTGATGAACGTGGAAAATGAGAGAGAACAAAGACTAGAAGAGGTGACTGTTGTGGACCAGGATGTAGCAAAGATTAGTCAGGATGAAGTGAGGAGAGCACTGAAGAGGATGAAGAGTGGAAAGGCAGTCGGTCCTGATGATATACCTGTAGAGGTTTGGAAGTGTCTAGGAGAGGTGGCAGTAGAGTTTCTGACTGGGTTGTTCAACAGGATCTTAGATAGTGAGAAGATGCCTGAGGAGTGGAGGAGAAGTGTGCTGGTGCCCATTTTTAAGAACAAGGGAGATGTGCAGAGTTGTGGCAACTACAGAGGAATAAATCTGATGAGCCACACAATGAAGTTATGGGAAAGAGTAGTGGGAGCTAGACTAAGGGCAGAAGTGAACATTTGTGAGCAGCAGTATGGTTTCATGCCAAAAAAGAGTACTACAGATGCAGTATTTGCTTTGAGGATGTTGATAGAGAAGTACAGAGAAGGCCAGACGGAGCTGCATTGTGTTTTTGTAGATCTGGAGAAAGCTTATGACAGGGTGCCCAGAGAGGAACTGTGGTATTGTATGAGGAAGTCTGGAGTGTCAGAGAAGTATGTTAGAGCGGTGCAGGACATGTATGAGGACTGTAAGACAGTGGTGAGGTGTGCTGTAGGTGTGACAGAGGAGTTCAAGGTGGAGGTGGGACTGCATCAGGGATCAGCTCTGAGCCCCTTCTTGTTCGCTATGGTGATGGACAGGCTGACAGACGAGGTTAGACAGGAATCTCCATGGACTATGATGTTTGCAGATGACATTGTGATCTGCAGTGAGAGTAGGGACGAGGTGGAGGAGAAGCTAGAGAGGTGGAGGTTTGTCCTGGAAAGGAGAGGGATGAAGGTTAGCCGCAGTAAGACAGAGTACATGTGTGTGAATGAGAGGGACCCAAATGGAAGAGTGAGGTTACAGGGAGAAGAGATCAAGAAGGTGGAGGATTTGAAGTACTTAGGGTCAACAGTCCAGAGCAATGGAGAGTGTGGAAAAGAGGTGAAGAAACGTGTCCAGGCAGGATGGAACGGGTGGAGAAAAGTGTCAGGTGTGATGTGTGATAGAAGAGTTTCAGCTGAAATGAAAGGAAAGGTGTCCAAAACTGTGGTGAGACCAGCGATGTTGTTTGGTCTAGAGACAGTGTCACTGAGGAAAAGACAGGAGACAGAGCTGGAGGTAGCAGAGATGAAGATGCTGAGGTTCTCTCTGGGAGTGACCAGGAAGGATAGGATCAGGAATGAGTACATCAGAGGGACAGCACATGTTAGAGGTTTTGGAGATAAAGTCAGAGAGGCCAGACTGAGATGGTTTGGACATGTCCAGAGGAGAGATAGTGAATATATTGGTAGAAGGATGCTGAGTTTTGAACTGCCAGGCAGGAGGCCTAGAGGAAGACCAAAGAGGAGGTTTATGGATGTAGTGAAAGAGGACATGAAGGTAGTTGGTGTGAGAGAAGAGGATGCAAAGGACAGGGTTAGATGGAGGCGGTTGATTCGCTGTGGCGACCCCTGAGGGGAAAAGCCAAAAGGAAAAGAAGAAGAAGAAGTACTTTAAAATGCAATGAACACATTATGTTAGTAATATGTGTTTTCCCAGTTGGAGCTTTCAGTTAACTCCAGCTGAGGTAAAGAAATAATTTCTTCCTGATATATTTGAAATAAATGTGAGGTAGCTACATTATTGCCCGAAGCTCCTTAAATGGACTAAAAAATTCTGGATACGTTGTTCATCTTCAACAGCGTCAGACTTTCATAGCTTTCCAATGTGATCAAAGATGATAATTGTCCAAACAGAACAGAAGCACATGACTTAAGCACCAGGCACTATTGGATCATACTCTGGATCAGAATCGATGGATTAAAGTAGATGTTTGTTGGTATTTGGTATTTAGATGTTTGTTGGTTGGTATTTATTAGGGCACAATAAGGTAACAGATGAAGAAACATGGCACCACCTCTAATACGTCTCTGGATGTTAAAGAATCAAAGACATTCACACTGAGTTCACGTGTCACATAGATAAAAATAGATGTGCTATACTGTGGAAAAGCGCATTTGATATCTCTCACCACTGAAAACAAAGACAACTCTACTACCCAGCAACAACTTAGGAGTTGTTGCTGGGTAGTAGAAGCTGCCTGGTGTCTCTCAGCCTGTAGAAATGGGAGTGGTCTGTAGAAGAAAAACATGGATGACCCACATTCTAGGAATATCACCCTTCAGTACAGAACCTGAATAATGTATATGTTGACACAAACACACATGAGACGCAGTGTATCCCACACAGAACTGGACACTAAGTCTTCACATAGGAAACGGTCTTAGCCAGTTGTGTTCAGCAGATCAAAATGAAATAGAAATTCACATCAGCGTGTCTGCTAGGGCTTCTTTCCGCTTTGATAATCCAATCTCTGCGCTTTGCTTCCCTGCAAACTGCTGCCGGACCCGTCGGCTCTGCCTCAGCGGACGTGTGGGGTGAGCGGGGAGCAAAGCTCCAGTTAATACAAAGGTGGTGTTTCCCATCTTATCAGCAAGGCAAAGCGGGGGCATCAATTACCTTAGTTTACAGCACACAAAAACAAGTGACTCCTATTAGCCTCACTGTGTTCACACTGCTCTGTTCTGGCGTCCGTGATGAGACTGAGTGGTAATTCCTTGCTACAGCGCTGATAGTCATAGACTGCAGAAAGAGCAGATTACTTTAGACTATCAGCAAAATATCTTGTCAATGCACAGAATCTTAGTTACTGGTCTGAAAAGCAGCAATCACAATAATTACGTAGGTGAAAGTTTCTGTGAAAACATTCAAAGTAATCCGTAGAAATAGCAAAGCATGTGTCACCATTCTACCTCACAGGACGGCAGCAGGTTTCTGTAACACGTTCATATTTACACAAATGCCATGCTGAAACCAATGCTGAGTGTGTGGAAACTATGGGCACTGCTGATGCGCCCGATTTTAGGTGTGGTTTGTGGGGTCCAACTCTCATCAGCGTTAGGATCAGTGTTACGGATCGGTTAAAAGAGCAGGTAGACTCATAAAGGTGATCAGAACCTACAGAAAACAGTTATTAAACTAGACAGTCTGCTTGAACAGGAAAATGATCATCTGTTAAAAGAAGAAGCATCCGGACGTCATCCTCAGGGTCCCTCTACAAACACCCCGAACCCCAACACACAGATCCTATCAAACACTCCTACCAGACACTCCTATCAGACACTCCTATCAGACACTCCCATCAAACACTCCTATCAGACACTCCTATCAGACACTCCTATCAGACACTCCTACCAGACACTCCTATCAGACACTCCTATCAGACACTCCCATCAAACACTCCTATCAGACACTCCTATCAGACACTCCTATCAGACACTCCTATCAGACACTCCTATCAGACACTCCCATCAAACACTCCCATCAGACACTCCTATCAGACACTCCTATCAGACACTCCCATCAGACACTCCCATCAGACACTCCTATCAAACACTCCTATCAAACACTCCTATCAGACACTCCTACCAGACACTCCTATCAGACACTCCTATCAGACACTCCTATCAAACACTCCTACCAGACACTCCTATCAGACACTCCTATCAAACACTCCTATCAGACACTCCTATCAGACACTCCTACCAGACACTCCTATCATAAACTCCTATCATACACTCCTATCAAACACTCCTATCAGACACTCCTATCAGACACTCCTATCAGACACTCCTATCAGACACTCCTATCAGACACTCCTATCAGACACTCCTATCAAACACTCCTATCAGACACTCCTATCAAACACTCCTACCAGACACTCCTATCAGACACTCCTATCAAACACTCCCATCAAACACTCCTATCAGACACTCCTATCAGACACTCCTATCAGACACTCCTATCAAACACTCCTATCAAACACTCCTATCAGACACTCCTATCATACACTCCTATCAGACACTCCCATCAGACACTCCCATCAGACACTCCCATCAGACACTCCTATCAAACACTCCTATCAAACACTCCTATCAGACACTCCTACCAGACACTCCTATCAGACACTCCTATCAGACACTCCTATCAGACACTCCTACCAGACACTCCTATCAGACACTCCTAACAAACACTCCTATCAGACACTCCTATCAGACACTCCTACCAGACACTCCTATCAGACACTCCTATCAGACACTCCTATCAAACACTCCTATCAGACACTCCTATCAGACACTCCTACCAGACACTCCTATCAGACACTCCTATCAGACACTCCTATCAGACACTCCTATCAAACACTCCTATCAGACAGTCCTATCAGACACTCCTAACAGACACTGCTATCAGACACTCCTATCAGACACTCCTATCAGACACTCCTATCAGACACTCCTATCAAACACTCCTATCAGACACTCCTATCAGACACTCCTACCAGACACTCCTATCAGACACTCCTATCAGACACTCCTATCAAACACTCCTATCAGACACTGCTATCAGACACTCCTATCAGACACTCCTATCAGACACTCCTATCAAACACTCCTATCAGACAGTCCTATCAGACACTCCTACCAGACACTCCTATCAGACACTCCTATCAGACACTCCTATCAGACACTCCTATCAAACACTCCTATCAGACACTCCTATCAAACACTCCTATCAGACACTCCTATCAGACACTCCTATCAAACACTCCTATCAGACACTCCTGTCTTTGTGCTTCTCTCGACTTATTTGTCATGTTTTCATCATATCATCCCGTTTTCTATTTGATTGTTTCCTTTGATTGATTTTGTGCTGCTCCTGTCTTTTGAATGTTTGTCTGTGTTTCTATATCTCCTGATCTGACTCTGGTCTTACTGCTGGCTTTCCTAATGCTGCCTTTGGGTCTCACAGTTTTCACCCTTTGTGCATGTGTCTCAGTGTGTTGTTAGATCTCATCTCTGTCCCTCTGTGTCGTCTTATTGGTTATTCACCTCATCAAACGTTCGTGGTTGGCCCTATTCTAAGGTTTGGCCTCCTGTCAACACATCACATACATTCATACAACTTTCTCTTCCAATTCATGTCCTGGATTCTTCACATGCACTGTGGAATCCCAATGGGTATTAAGATCCCATATAAGACAGAATCTGTTGACCCAATTTTTATAACCTCATTCATGGTTGTTGAGGTTGTAGCAGGTAATAAAAGAACTGCTGCTTGCTTTACCTCCACTATGAGTGTTCTCACATTGAGGACACCAAAGGAAGACAGCAAGACCTGTATGTTTTTCACCGTCTGATTTACTTTGTGTTTGCAAGAACTTCATTTGAAAGAAGTGGCTTGAATGAGGCTATAAATATAATATAATCTCTCAGCTCCCCACGCTGACACACTGTGACACTTACTGACGTGCTAAGTTGATTTAAGTTAATCTAAATGACGTAGCTGTACATACCCACCAGCTTTATTCTGAAGCACCAAATGCTCCCAAAAATCCAGAGCTGGACATGTGATACAAGTCAATGATGGTGCTGATTGGAGAAAGTGACAAATACACTAGGTACATCCGTTTATGGGTGTGTGTGTGTGTGTGTGTGCTTCACCAGGCACACCGTTGTCATTGCAGGGTAATAACCATAAAAACCCACACACGGTGCACGTCACCGACTCGGTACGTCTTTGGCTGCTGAGCGTCTGATTGGTGTTCGAGCAGAATGGCAGGCAGAGGGAAGGGTTGCACCAGGCTTGGAGGTTCTTGTCTCTGGGAAGGAATGCCACGGTAGAGCTCTCATTGGCAGAGCCTGAAGATCCTGGGGGGTTGTGGGGAGTGCAGCAGGGGGTTTGGGTGTTGGGGGATGGGAATGGAAGGGGTAGGAGAAGTATGGGGGAAAGTGAAACACAAGCCGGCGTGGTTCCTCCAAGCTCGCTCCAGCTAATATCCCGTCAACGCTAATTAATGCTGCCACTTTCCAGCCCTTCTTTAAAGTTTTGTCGCTGGGGTGTCCACACATTCTGCCTCAGAGCTGCTGCAAAGTACAGTACACCCTCAATGCGCCGCTTCAAACATGCACTTTATGAATATTCTCACAACTAGAAGAATATTCATGGTTTTTCTCCATGCAAAGTGTAAAGAGTGATATTTTTGAATATTGGCTGTTACAGCTGCCAAATAATCTGCATCATTAGATTTAACATGTGGAAAATACATGCATGTGTGCAATAATAGCATCCAGTTTGAACACTACTATCTACTGCTACATATGACTTTTATTTTAACAACTGTCTTGATAAAAGAATCCACTATTTCAAGCACATAGAAGGAAATCACAGATATTAATGGAGAGATACAACATCTTATCTTCTGAACGTATACCTGATAGAAATGGTTTCCTTGAAGACAAGATGACCATAATCTTCTTGTCTTCAGCCACATATCCATTTATCTGCACAGGTTATGCTGGAGCCTGTCCCAGCTGGCTATGAGCAAGAGGTGGGGTACACCCTGGATGTGTTGCCAGTTCACCACGGGCCACATTGTTGAGACCGGTGCACTTAAATTACATGTTTTTGGAGGTGGGAGGAAGTTGGAGAAGCGAGAGCATCAGTTTGTGATTTTGACATTCATGTGAAAATGTTTTTGGACAGATTTGACAGCAGGTTCCATTAACACTTTACTTTACAAAAAATAGATTTTTCTTACACCTATTTGGTAGTTCAGGCTTCAAATGGCTCAGTGAGTTTGGATGGGGGGTGTATCCCAGGTCCAACAGTCCCTGACAATAATATTAAACACAATCAAAGATTTACAAAAATTCATTCATTCATTCATTCATTCATTTTCTTAACTGCTCTTTCTGACGATTTTTCCACCTATCCCAGTAAACTCATGGGTAATATGTTCTATATATTTAACATAGAATATTAAATATGCTATTTAATATTTTCATTTATTTACAACAAACTATGACATCACCAAATGTAAGCATTCAGACGAACATAACTGACTTTCTAGTCATCTGGCACATATAGCTGATAACAGTGTTAGACTGACCCCTCAACATTCATCTCATCCACACTACACCGGTTCAATCAAGACTCTTAAGTTAATTAAAACTTGAGTCTAATTGCTGAGGGACATGTTTTAATTAAATATTGATGTTCTGTTTCTGTGTCATCACTCGGAAGAGTTCACATTCATTTCTGCTTATGGAGCGTTGAGTAAAACAGTAAATCAAAGACAAGACACTCACACACAAACGTTCACCTTCTGACAATTTAGAACCAACCAATCCACCTGAACTGTGTGTTTTTTTGGGGGGAAGAAGTCGGGGAACCGGGAGAGAACATACCACTTCCTCACAGAGCGGGACTCAAACCCAGGACAGTCTTGCTGGGGGGCGACAGGGTCTGAGCTACTGGTCCTGAGCCAATGGCTCGCAAGACAATGGTGAGTCTGGAATGAGGTCAAAGATGGTTTGCAGTTGTGCCCCCCCCTGACTGAGCTCCTGTTTGGCTGGATTTACTTTGACTAATATGACTGCTTGGGTTTTTGAGGAGTCTCTTTGGGTGACGACTGGGAGCTGACCAGTTTCCTCTGCCAGGTGTCATCCTGACACCAGGATGTCAGAAGGACACACCTGGATGCTTTATCATTAAAGGACGGTCCTGTTGATGAACGCATGTTTGCTCTCTGCAGACAAATGACATCAGCTGCTTCCTCTTGTTTTTCTCGTTTGTTGTTTATTCCCCCCCCCCAGAAAAATGTAGTTTTTTCATAATAAATGTGTTATTTTACCATAAACTCACAATCTCAACCTGACAGATTCGTAATTCATTTTTTTCCACAAGTAACAAATGTTGATTTCTTCTTATGTAATAATTATAAACATTAAATTTCATTACAACCTGTTTTATTATAGCCATATTTTTCTCTATTCTGCTCCCTGTGTTACTATTTGCATATTTAAATTAGATGTGCTTGGTTTAGGTGTGCAACCCCCCCACTGCTGATCCCCTCCAGCTACAAACTGCAGACTGGGATAGTGCTATAGAAGGGTAGCAACAGAGAGGCTGATTTCTGTCTGTGTCTGATAGATGTTGTTTTACCTCTTAGCACCTTTTTGTTGGGCGTGTCCAGACAGGAGACGGTCCTGGGGTAGAACCAGCCTTCTGGAGGGATTAACAAACTCTAGACCGCTGCTTCAATTCTTTTATGTTAGTGTGTGCGTGTGTGTGTAGTAGTGAAACCTTAAACAGTACTTTTGTGGTGCATGTTCCATGGAGTCACACGTGCCCCACCCTCGAGGCGCCTCATTGCACCCCCTTTGGAGGGCGCGCCCCACTCCTTGAGAATCACTTCTCTAGACTGAGAATGAGTGGAAGCCTTGCTGAACTGTGGGACACCTTGAATACCGTCCATCACCTGCTGTCAAGATGATTTGACCCAGGAGGGTCAGGAAACGGATGGAGGTGAGAGTTTGAGTCTGTTCATGTCAGTCCATGCTTAGATAGGGCTGATGGTCTTTCAAAAGAACCAACCAGGAAAAGATGGCCGCTGGGTTGCTGACCTCCTAACCCTAACCCTCCATCTTCCAGATGCCCTGCTCTGGACACTCTCTGGACACTCCCATACCTGTGGGAGCGATGAGTGCATCAACTGGTTAGCAGATTAGCCCACGGGAAACAGGAAACATGTCTTCACAAAAATATATTTTTAATCATTGACCATTTGTGAAGAGAGCAGTAACTTGTAAAGTCAAGACAAGTCTTATCAGTGTTTTTCAAGTAAGTCCTCAATCTGGCAACCTAAGGCCCCGTCCACATGGCACTGGAACTTCTTTCACCCCGAATAGAAATAAAATTTGCATACACACAACAGCGTTTTCAAAAAGCCTGCCAAACCATGGTGGCACATTCTATCCAATAAGAACCCTCCGTGTTTTGTTGTCACTTCCGTTAGTAGTTAATAGATGGCACCAGGCACGTTTGTGTGGACTGATAAGGAGGTGGAATTGCTCCTACACACAATTATAGAGAACAAAGTCAGCAAGACTCAAGACAATGTGGATCGGGAGTCTTGCCAATCTAAGTCTGCGGACATACTGGCCCTTTTCATGGAGAAATATCCCGCGGCGACCACAACGGACTCTCCACATGGAGGGGGGGCGTTAACCTGTCCTGGCATCAAAAATCAAGACGATTTGGGGTAAATATCACCAGGCCGTCGACAGAAGACGCAGGAGCGGGTCAGGCAGGGTCGTTCTTTTGTACTTCGAGCGATGTGAAGAGGTACGGGGCGGTTCTCCTGCCACCACAGCCCTGCCGTTTGGGACTGAAACCGCTGACTTGGTTGATAATCTTCCTGTTCTTCCTGTTTTTGGAGGTGTTTAAGGCATCAGAAAGACGGTCAGCGGAAAACTGACAAACTTACAAAAACCCTAAATCTGCTCAGTACATCAGCTGCTGAAGAATGTTCTGTGTTGAAGCAAGTTATCCTGACTTCTCCACCTCCTCCGCCTCAGCCGCTACATGCCTTACCAGGCAAGAGGGCACATTTCACACCCGTCGCTTCTCCAACCACTCCACCCAAGCCAGGCCTATCAGTCCTTCTCACACTCCTCTGCCATGAGTGGAGCCCACAGGATGCACCTCGGTCCAGCACACCACTGGAAAACACAGGCCTCACTGGGTTTTCCTATACAGAAGCTCTTTTCCAGGATGATTAGTAAGCCGATAAGGCAGGGCTGTAAGTTTTTTGTTAATAATTAGGTTCCAATTGTTGTTAAATGTTGTAAAAAATGTAAAAAAAAAGTTGAAGAAATGTAAATAGTTTAATAGAAGGTGGTTTGTTACAGTAGGACGGCTTTATTTTTCTAATCGATCCACTTTGGAAAAGCACATTGTTTTGCATTTTTGATGTTTCATAAACTGTTTTGAGAAGAAAAATATGTTTAATATGACACCATGTAAACTGTGTTTAACTCAACTAAAATGAGTTATGCATGAAACTAAACTCACAACACAGGCTGCAAACTTTTATCAACACCTGCTTTATAAGAATCCTTCACATCTGGTGGAAAGTTAGAGTAACCAATGTGGAGCTGTGTGAACGAACAGACCTGGATCCTAAAGACATGCAAATGAAGGAGAAAGTGGAGTTGTCTCCAAATGAATATAATTAAACTCAGCTCTGTGTGCAACTTTTATCAGGTCATATTCACAATCATTGTCCCCTTTATGGATCCAGGTGCTGGGTGAGGCCCCTCCTGACCCTTTTCCCTTCATTCATCTCTGCTGACATCTGTGGTTGGCTGGTTGTTCTTGTCCTGCTGAACGGCTTCAGCGACAGTTGTCATCCAGCGTGTCTTTAGCAGCCTCACAGTAATTATGCAGCACAAAACATGCATGAATTACATTAGGCAGTTCCTGTAGATTAATGTCCGTAGCTCTCCTCAAAGCTCCGAAACGGGCCTTAAATCATCCAAAGACACTCTGTCACCACACGAGCTCCGGTCAAGGTAAGTCCAAACACTGCTCCTGAGCTGTACTTCCTCCTCTAGCATCTTCCTTCATCAGGTATGGCAGCAGGGGGTAGGCAGGATCGCCCAAAATGTGAAGAACTGGGATCGGTTCTTTATTTTCCACTATTTGTCTTGCACATGGAGGAATTTTGCCGCTTTTGAGGGCATCATTGATGATACTGTTGGCAAAAACACGTCTATCATGTACACCTCCAGCCCATTTTACCACCACGTCCATGAAACAATATTTATAGTCACACGTGGCCTGAACACTGAAGGAAAAGTTCCCCTTGGAACTTGGAATTGCCCGATCAGTGGAATTGCCCGATGGTTGCTTTATTGCTACGTGTGTGCCATCCACTGCACCTGAGCACTGGGGGAGGCCATGCATCCTATCAAAATTGTCCATAACCTCACTTCCTGTTGTGGGCAGCTGTATGTATCTGGGTCCCAAATGCACTGTTATACCAGTACACACCTGGCTAACCATGTTTGAGACACTCTGTTCGACAGATCAAAGGCATTTGCTGTTTTCCGTAGCCTGACCTCATCAATTAAATAGTACGGTGTGCAGGCAACTTTTTTGACCACACTGACCGGTTATCACCTGACACATAACACCGGTCATGTGATCACCGGAGTTGCTACATCCCCTCTATGTAAGCACGTAACAACTCCGCCAAGGACAGAAGCGAGGACCTGGACATGCAAAAATTCTCACGCGGAATTCTCCAACGGAAAATAGCAAACCTTCGTTCGTGCTCTATTTGCTGCTGCAGCACTTGTGCTTTGAGAAAAAGCAAACTCCAGGAAACTCAAGAAACTTCTCAAAGTCCAGCAAACTAGACGTGGGGGGTGGGGGTGAGGGTACAAAACAATCTGACACGGAACCAAAAGGGAGCCAGTCTTAAAAAGCCTCAGGCTAATCAGTCTGATCAAGTCCAGGTGTTGAGAGGAACCACAGGTGTGGAGACGAGGCTCCACCCACGTGTTCGGCCCCTCCTCCTGCCACACCCCAGCACAGCAGAGCAGCAGAACACCCGCACCAGAAGATCCTCAAGTAAGTGTAATAAGCATTTAAGCATTTAATACTCTATAAAGTTTGATACTACTTTAACACGAGCCTCTGGGGGTCTCCCAAACCCAGCTGGCTGGCATGAAATTTTAAAACTCTGGATGATTTAGTTAGATAACACAGCTGGGGGGGTAAATGAGCTGTCCAGATCGAATCTTATGGTAATTTAAAGTCACCTCTAATTCTAATTTTATCTACTATTTTTACTGTTACATGAGGACATTACTGTTACCAATCATATAGACACAAGATGAGGAGGAGCAGGGGCAAACGATCAGGGCAGGGCAGACAATCATGGTGGGTCTGGAGTCAACAGTGGTGATCAATCAGAGCTCAGATCAGACTGTTCTTCATACACTGATCAAAAGCAGTGTCAGCATGTCAACATAGGACGTTGTCTTTTACCAGAAACAGTTTGATGTTTAGTTAGAATATATTTCAAATTAAAAACTGGGACGTGTTAGGAATTATGGATTACCTGTTTCCATGAGGTCACATGACAACACTCAGGTGTGTCAGGTTGTTCCAGGTGGGCAGGCTAGCATTGCTGCTTTTGTTTACTTCTAAAAGTTGTTCTAAATTTGATTGAAATTCGGATGCGTGTGTGTATTTGTGACAAACGGCTGACCTTGCACTTTTCATGCCGACTCAATATTGTATTTTTGTATTTATATTATAATGTGTATTTGCTTATAAAAATTTGATCACAAAAAAACCCGGGACTAGCTAAAGCAGATAAGGAAGCCTCTTGCTGACAAAGCAAATACAATAATGACTAATAAAAAAACAAAAAGAAAATAAAAGTGCTTCAAAATGAGTCGCAGAATAAAAAAAAATCAGAAAAGATTTAAATCTGAGGTAAAAGTCAGAGACAGTAAAGAATTTTTCCTATCTGCTGTTTAGATGCCTGAGAATAAATCAAATTAATCTGACACCACTGCCAAGGCTGGTTCAGAGAACATGATTGACAGCCTCCAATGGATTTACTGACCCCCCTGCCACCGACCCAATATATTTATAGTGTGGTGTTCACTCAGTGAACAATAAGGGCCTCCTCTACAGCAACAATCTTTGGCTCGAATATCATTTCAGATCACATGAATTATGATGAGAACCCCTCTTTCATCCATCCATCCATCCATCCATCCATCCATCCATCCATCTGTAATCATCTCATCTTCAGCCACTTCACATTTATTTAACTTTATCTTTACATCAATTAATTTTAAATTGGATATCTTTATTCTATTTAAAAAAATTACTTTTCCATTAAGTTCAATCAAAATGTGAATCAAGCTATTATTTCCATGATTGATTATCCAGATTTTATGCTGCTTTGTCCTCAAACAGGTACAAATAAATAGTAGTTTTGTTTAGTGAATACAGGATTCCTTCATGACACATGATTCATTAATAAACTGACAAAACGATATCAGACTGGAACAAGGAAATGTTGAAACTATGCTAAAATGAATCAAGGAAATACTATGAGTGTGTTTACTTTACAGTGAACAGTGAAAACGGTCAATCAAAGACCAAGAAATGGTCCATTCACCCCCAGAGACGCTGAGCGTTGGGGGATGGGACCGGATCGAGGCATTTCCCCAATGACAGTCCAGTTTCAGGACAACGACAGAAACTGTTCCATTCAGTCCTACTGGAGTGATGGAGGCTCAGCTTCTACAGGCAAATACACCGATGCTACAGGAACGTATGAGGAACTTTTATTTCAAAACGTTTTTCCATATATAAGGCACACTGGATTATAAGACGCACCGTTGGTTTTTGAGAAAATTAAAGGCTTCTAGGTGCGCCTTATAGTGCGTAAAATACTCTATTTAATTTTTCAATATTTCACAGGAATCCGAGCTTCCCTTGCAGCCACAGCACAACATACACAGATGAAATCTAACTGTGTTATTAATCTATTAAACCGCAAAGTTCAATGCATGGCAGTTAGTGGCATCCCTTGTTGTGGTACCCTTCATCCTCCCCTACAATTACCACAAAAGTCTAAAATATACAGCACATGTATATAAAGTAGGGCTGCTTAATATGATAGATATAATTTGAGGATCTACTTCGTTTTTGCAGTGCATCACATTATAAAAGGCGAGCAGCTCATTGCTGTTCCTGTTTTAATGATGTCTGAGACGTGAGTCCTGAGTGTGGATGATGCAGTTCTGTTTGTGCCGTAAAGCTTTTAATGCTGCTTGTTTCTGGATGTCATTTGGTGCCACAGCAGCTTAGATGTCTGCGTGACTTTATTCAGCACAGAGATCAGTGTTTTAAATGGTTCCATAATGGCACATTTACAAAAGGCCTCCGTCGCTCACACCTCTCTCCCTCGATAAAAATAGAATCATCAGGTAAACAGGTTTAGAGTTACTGTGTGGGGAACTCACACCTGCACCACAAGACTGAGCTGTTCTCTCTAATGTTTTATTTTGTGTTATACTTTATCCCTTTTATTTGTTGGGCGTGTTATTTAGAATGCAAAGAATAAATTCCATCATACAGTAACTTCATATTCATTAAATTAGTCATTGTCATCTATATTATCAGCTGAATATCGGGGTAGGACATTTTGACTGTAAAGCACAGCCCTACTATCAGTTAGAGCTTGGTTTGTCCATTCTAGACTACCGTAGAAAAAGCCCACTATCATGAAGCCTTCAGACAGAATCCATCAGTGGCACCGCTGCACTCTGAAACCCATTATTCCTAATGGCTGGCACTGCTTGGCCCTTGAGCTCCGAAACGCCGTGATGAATAGAAACGAGGAGCGAGGCACCAAATGCAAAACGCAGGCAGAGATTCTGGTGACAGAAACCTGTGTTTAAACTGAGAGCTCAGAGAAAGGTCCAGTGCTGGAAATAGTCAGGTAGTGTGTTACATCTGTAAATGAAATAAAAAACAACCTCTCAGGTGCTCTGTGGACTCATTCAAGTTTGTTAACTGGGATGAAAAAGTTTCATCAACTTGTGTTTCCAAAAACTCAAATATCTAATTCCTTCCCTTTACAAGTAGTTATTAAGACCCACTAGAGGCTTAGAAACAGCCTCTGTAAAGCAGCGCTGTGCTGACAGAAAATATCAATTTTAAGGTAAAACTTAAATTCTTCCAACCAATTGGAATTCTGGTTGGAAGAATTCCGATTCTGTTGGTAGAGCGGGTCGTCCAATGATCACAGGATTGACGGTTCGATTCCCTCTCCTGCCCAGCTACCACGAGTGTGAGCTGACAGTGGGAGGTGTCAGTTCACCTCCCGAGCACTGCCGAGGTGCCCCTGAGCAAGGCACCGTCCCTTTGAAAAGCTTCTCATTGAGGTGGACCATGAAGGAGTTACCTGCTGCCCTACCTCCTCTTCAACTCCATGCTTACAGGCCCCTTGTGTGTGTGTGTGTGTGTGTGTGTGTGCGTGCGTTACGGGGCCTGTCACACTAATATATAATATGTATATGTGTGACTAAAAATTTCAGTCATGTGTTAGTCACACATGACTGAAATGGAGCTAACTTATTAGCTAAATGCTAGCTGACTTCAACAGCTTGTGAGGAACTTTCAGTGCGTAGCTCTGAGCCAGGTTGTTATCACACACTGCTACCGTAGCCTGATCGAACTCCACCCTGAGGATGACCACGCCCATATCCGGGGAGCGGACACGTCAATCAATCAAATGTGGATCAGGTCGATCACTCTGTCAATCATGCCGTAGATTACGTCAGGTTTGGCGCTGTTCTGAAATGAAGTGTTTTCCCTGTGCATGTTGCATTATATCATATAATTATTGATGCAGGAAGCATTTGTTTTCCACATTCTAGGATGTTTTAGGGTTAGGGAGGACCACTATGTACAGTAATCCCTCGTTACTCTGGGTTAATGCGTTCCAGGACCACATGTGAAAAACAAAATTCCTCAATATGAGGAATAATTATGATACGATAATTTAAACATGTTTGACCTCCCCATACTGATTAAACCACCTTCTATCTGTATTACCTTCTCCCACTCTGATAGACTGTTTAAAACACTTCTGTGTTTCATGGGAGGGTGCTGCGTTCCGTGAGTCTCGGAACAGAGCGTACTTCTACATGCTGTCAGCCAATAGCATGCATGTACAGTATCACATGACTACCTACTAAAAATCTGTACATCTTGAAGCGCAAACAAGCGAGGGATTACTGTATATGTAGAAACCTGAAAAATGTGTTTTTCATACTAGGAGCCCTTTAATGACTGACGATCCAACAGTAACAAAACAAATGTAACAAAAACCAACAAAAAACCCAATAACCCCACAATAACACCCCAAAATATACTCTTTGGTTATTAATTTTTTACCTATATGTTAAAATTGAATATTACCACGTTTGCTCTGTAAAGATATACTGTAATAGAGTAACTGACACTGACGGTGTGTAACCTGAACATCACTGCTGACTTTGGTGGTTGGGTCGATCTTTGTGCAGAATATTCTGAACCAAAACGCCTTTAAACCCCGCCTCAAGCGATAGGTTTACTAGGTGACTGACACGTTAGTAAGTTCTGGTCTGTTCTAAAATACTCTTATTGTTCATTTAGCAGCAAACACACTCCCAAACACACTCCCAAACACACTCCCAAACACACCCCCAAGCACCCCCCCAAACACACCCCCAAACACACTCCCAAACACACCCCCAAACACCCCCCCAAACACACCCCCAAACACACTCCCAAACACCCCCCCAAACACCCCCCCAAACACTCCCAAACACCCCCCCAAACACTTCCAAACACACCCCCAAACACTTCCAAACACACCCCCAAACACACTCCCATCTGCCTGCTCCAAATGTCTATTTTGATGAGCGTGCAGAGCAGCTCCACACTCCTTTGAACAGGGGTGGGAGTGAAGTGAGAGGGAGGGGGTGAGTGAGGGTGGGCTTGAGTGTGTGTGTGTGTGTGTGTGTGTGTGTGTGTGTGTGTGTGTGTGTGTGTGTGTGTGTGTGTGAGAGAGAGAGAGAGAGAGAGAGGTGCTGCATCAACCCAGCAAACAGCAGCAGCGCTAGCAGCAGGCTGGGTTTAGAGATCTATTGTTCCCTGTTTTATTACTACCAGACCTGCTCTCTCTCTCATTAAGAATCCAACAGAGAGAGAGAGAGAGGAGAGAGGAGATGAGAGATGAGAGAGAGAGAGGAGAGAGAGATGAGAGAGAGAGAGACGAGAGAGAGAGGAGGAGAGGAGAGAGAGAGATGAGAGGAGAGAGAGGAGAGAGAGAGAGGAGAGAGAGAGAGAGAGAAGAGAGAGGAGAGAGAGAGAGAGAGAGAGAGAGAGAGAGAGAGAGAGAGAGAGAGAGAGAGAGAGAGAGAGAGAGAGAGAGAGAGAGAGAGAGAGAGAGACCTCAGCCTCTTTTGCCTGGGATTACTTCTTCTTCTTCTTGGACCGCTGTGGACAAAGCCGGAGCAGCGAACACACACTCTCCAGTCTCCACCGTGGCCAGGCTCGCTGCCCCCCCTCGTCGTTTCATTGGGATCTACTGTACTTACAGCGTGGAAACCGGGTGGGCTGCCTGAGTGATGGGGATGCTGGGGGTTTCCAGGGGGGCTGTGCTCCTGTCTCTGTGGAGGATAGTGTTGCTCTTTCCCTCCGTCTGGGGGCTCGATGCACAACCTGGAGAGGAAACCAAACCCCTCTACGTCTGGCAAACAGGTAAGGTCTGTGGACTCTCCCACTGGTGGGGCTGGAGATACTGAGCTACTACTACTACTACTACTACTACTACATTCAGGATGAAGTATTAATATACAAGTGTTTGTGTCATGCTGGTGTGTCTGAACGCTGCTCAACGACACACAGATGTTTGGTTTGGAGTCTCGACTTTTTAGGATTGAATAGATTCTCGTACGAAGTTTGGTTCCTGAACGTGTATCTTGGCGTTAGTGTACACCGGTGAGTTGGTGCACGCTGCTGGGTTGGTGCACGCTGCTGGGCTGATGCATTGGGACTTACTGCTGTATAGTATGCTAACATGTTTACTGCAGTCCCTCTGACAAACCCCCAGACCGGGGGCTTCATGTGTGCTTCATGTGCTCTGAGCTGATCCAGCTGGGACTCCCTGCACTGCTACTGGACTCGTTTGTCATAATCTGACATGCCATTGATGAAATAGTGTCTCGGCCGTATTTAGTTCTCCTGGAGGAGGAGGTGTGAATGTACTAGGTGAGGAAAGCTCTCTTTAGAACTGAAGTCTTGATGATGTAGTTGTAAAAAAGTGAGCCTGTGGTGAATGGAGACGACTTCCACCGGTGTGTGTTCATTGTGGTAGCTTCACAGTGGAGGCAGCGGCGCAGCACAATACTCCCCACTGCTGCTGTTTAGGGTGGTGCCAGACTCCACTGTAAGAGAGGAGCACATGGGCGGGATAACACAATACTGATGCATGGTCCAGCGAGCAGAGTGAGGGATGGAGGGAGTGATGGGGGGAGGAGCTGGGGGTGAGTCACCCCGAGTCATCGGGACAGAAGTGCCCTTTGAATGCAGCTGGAGATCAATGTTCTCTTCCTAATCTCTCTCTGGATGTCTCGATCAATGTACTGGCTTTATTGGGATCCTGCAACCCCCAACCAGCAGGAGCTGATCAATGGCTCCAGTCCTGGAATCAATGCTGCCTTTAGTGGAGGATAGAATAGAATCTGTACTTTACATTATCGTTATTTTTATTATCTATAAAATGCAGGGTGTAGTCAAGCATCAGATGACACACACTGGGTGTATCCCTGCCCTTTCTATATGTGTGCTACTATTATAGAAAGGAACACAGTCTTACATTTACATCTAAGAAAGCCAAGTCTAATTGAACAATTTGTTCATCCTGCTGTACTGAATTCACTCTTGTAATTTTAGTTTTCACTGCAGAGCTGAAAATAAGGTTGAACCCATGTAAAAACAGATTTTAACCTGCTAAATATTGTTCTGGATATGCACCAAACTGTGGAACTGACTCCGTCACAAGAACCAATAGGAGTCCAGAAGAACACCATCACCAAAAATATCCAACAATACTGATGAAAACCAGAGGAGATACTGGATCTGACTCGGCTATAGGTCCTTTGCAGAGCATGATGGGTCCTTCTTTGGTCCATGCCTAAACTTTCAACCAAATTTTATTGAAATCAGTTGAGAAGTTTTATATTTTATAAATCCAAACTGCCAAAAAAGAGCAAAATCAGAGATAAAACTGATGTCAACAGACCACACTATAATGCTGTAGTTTGGTTTGAAAAAAAAAAAAAAAAAATCTTATGCAGAAATGCGTTTGATAAAAGTCAAATAAAAAAGACATTAGGGAGATATATGGAAATAAAAGCTTGTTTCCTGTTTAAGCCTATATTTATAATTACCTAAACATTTGGACATATAGTACTTTGAACTTCACTGCTTGGTCTATCTCTGTTTACACATGTGTCCCTGTGTTTATTGCTGTTGATGAGCTTCTTGTTGACGCCCTGACAAAGGCCTGGTGTATAATGTACTCTACCTCCCACTGCGCCGAGGCAGGGAGGAAGAGATTAACGGCAGAGAAACCAGAGCAGATTGGCCAGACAAAGTTAACCTAGATACGTTCTCTACATGTTTGTCTCTGGGCTTAAGTGTGTCTGCTCTCTGATGAGCTCTGGTGCTCTTTGCTCATCTTCATGAGACGTTTATGGTTTTTATGGCTCTGATGGAGAATCTCAACAACAACGGTTATTCTCTTCCCGTTATCTGGGAGGGAGGGGCAGGAAAAAAGATGTCTGCTTCCCTTTTTTGGAAGTGAAATACATTTTTTTTTTAAGAGAAAAAGTAAATAAATGCTCTTGATGCCAAAATTGGCCAGGTAGTGATGTGTGTCTGTGCTTAGGAAGACAATGATCCCACAAAATGCACCATGTAAACAGCAGTGTTTAATCCGTTTGGCTGAGCCCTGTGGATACAGTCAGAGATGTGTGTGTGTATCCACAGCGTGGTGTTTTGTCACATTACACTACCTGCGTATGCATGGGGCTTTGTCAGAGTGTGTTCATGCTCTGTGTGTTTGCCCTTTGGCAGACGACGTGCTTGTATTGTCTCAGCGTTTGGAGCTCAGAAACCACAGACTGAGGATCACATCCCACTTCTGTTCTGTGTGAAGTTTGTTCTCCTGGGTTCTCAGAGTCTACACGAAAGGAAGTGTTTGTAACATTGCTAATCAGTTTTTAATTGTTCTGTCATTCAATAAACTATATGTGTAGGACAGAAGATGTCTCCTGCCCTGAAAGGTCCTTTAATGTCCTCTTTATACGGATGAGTTTCAGGTTTACACCACACTGCTGTAAACTGAGGTTACGTGAAGTGGACAAACATTAAATGCTTGTCACAAGTAGATCAATCAAGGTAAGTGTCAGAAACACAAACCCATGAACGTTCAGCTGAAACTTGAAACTGCTCCTGTGTGAAAAACCACTTTACACACTAGAACAACATCTGAGCGTAGATTAGCTGTAACGTTCTCCCTTTTGTTGCCAAAGTCCCCTGACCCGTCAAAGCATGGAATCTATAGAGTATCTGGTACCAGACATTGGCAGCAGGTCCTCCAGGTTATGGACTGGGGCCTCATGGATCCGGTTTGTCCAGAACTCCAAACAGATGCTTGATTAGATTGAAATCTGGTGAATTTGCTGTGTGGCTTGTGTGTTATCCTGCTGAGAGAGGCCACCAGGGAGGGTGTCTTCATGTAAGACTGAACATGGTCTGGAACAACACCTCAGTGTATGGTTCCGTCAAAGCAACACTCAGATGGGGGGCAGGACCCACCGTGTCCCAGTAGGACTTCACAGGACCCAGTGTGTCCCAGTAGGACTTCACAGTACCCAGTGTGTCCCAGTAGGACTTCACAGGACCCAGTGTGTGCCAGTAGAACATCACAGTACCCAGTGTGTCCCAGTAGAACATCACAGGACCCAGTGTGTCCCAGTAGGACTTCTCAGGACCCAGTGTGTCCCAGTAGTACTTCACAGGAACCAGTGTGTCCCAGTAGGACTTCACAGGACCCAGTGTGTGCCAGTAGAACATCACAGTACCCAGTGTGTCCCAGTAGAACATCACAGGACCCAGTGTGTCCCAGTAGGACTTCACAGGACCCAGTGTGTGCCAGTAGTACTTCACAGGACCCAGTGTGTGCCAGTAGGACATCACAGTACCCAGTGTGTCCCAGTAGGACTTCACAGGACCCAGTGTGTCCCAGTAGGACTTCACAGGACCCAGTGTGTCCCAGTAGAACATCACAGGAACCAGTGTGTCCCAGTAGGACATCACAGGACCCAGTGTGTCCCAGTAGGACATCACAGGACCCAGTGTGTCCCAGTAGAACATCACAGGACCCAGTGTGTCCCAGTAGGACTTCACAGGACCCAGTGTGTCCCAGTAGAACATCACAGGAACCAGTGTGTCCCAGTAGGACTTCACAGGACCCAGTGTGTGCCAGTAGAACATCACAGTACCCAGTGTGTCCCAGTAGAACATCACAGGACCCAGTGTGTCCCAGTAGGACTTCACAGGACCCAGTGTGTGCCAGTAGAACATCACAGGACCCAGTGTGTGCCAGTAGGACATCACAGTACCCAGTGTGTCCCAGTAGGACTTCACAGGACCCAGTGTGTCCCAGTAGGACTTCACAGGACCCAGTGTGTCCCAGTAGAACATCACAGGAACCAGTGTGTTCCAGTAGGACATCACAGGACCCAGTGTGTCCCAGTAGGACTTCACAGGACCCAGTGTGTCCCAGTAGAACATCACAGGAACCAGTGTGTGCCAGTAGGACATCACAGTACCCAGTGTGTCCCAGTAGGACATCACAGTACCCAGTGTGTGCCAGTAGGACATCACAGTACCCAGTGTGTCCCAGTAGGACATCACAGTACCCAGTGTGTCCCAGTAGGACTTCACAGTACCCAGTGTGTCCCAGTAGGACATCACAGTACCCAGTGTGTGCCAGTAGGACATCACAGTACCCAGTGTGTCCCAGTAGGACTTCACAGGACCCAGTGTGTCCCAGTAGGACATCACAGGACCCAGTGTGTCCCAGTAGGACATCACAGGACCCAGTGTGTCCCAGTAGGACATCACAGGACCCAGTGTGTCCCAGTAGGACATCACAGGACCCAGTGTGTCCCAGTAGGACATCACAGGACCCAGTGTGTCCCAGTAGGACATCACAGGACCCAGTGTGTCCCAGTAGGACATCACAGGACCCAGTGTGTCCCAGTAGGACATCACAGGACCCAGTGTGTCCCAGCAGTTGGTGCTTTCAGCAGTGAACAGTTCAGCCTGATCTTATTTCGTTTCATTTTATCTTATTTGATCTTATCTTATCTCATTTGGACATGTCAGTCCTCCTACTTGCCCATGTGTCCCTGCTCCACCACATCATCTTTGTGGACAGGATGTTCTCCTGCCTGATGTTTCCCCCTGACAGGTGTCATGATGAAGTGCTAATCAGTGTCACTCACTCCACCTGTCAGCGGTCATAATGTTGGGTTTTCTCTGTCAGCCTTTCATTCTTCTTCTCATTATTTTTTCTACTCTCTATTCTCAGCTGCTACCAATCAAATGGCTAAAACTTAGTGTGACTGCAGGAGGCGGGTCCAGACGGAGGACAGGGTGGGCAGTACATTTAAAGTCTAATGTGACACAGACGGTGGTGAAGGGACCAGGGTGATGACATGACCGTCTCTCTCCTCTTCATCCATCAGCGTTGATGGAAACAAACGAACGGCTTTGCCTTCGTTACCCCCGTTCTGCTGACTGGACAGTGTTGGGACGGGCTGGAGCGGAGCTGTGAGCTCTGATTGGCTGTATTTGGGTCTCATTGAGGATCGTAGCTCTCGTTGACCGCTTCGGATCAGATGTTCAGGCTTCCAGCGGTCCAGTGTTTGGTGTGGGGTCACCTGTGCACTAAAGGGGGACACACTTTCTGGTACACAGTGAGACCACAAAGGCCTGTCGAGCTGAGGCGGCGCCACAATGACTGATGGTGAATTTGCCCTTACAGACAGGCAGTTTCACAGACACCCAATGAATGGAGGCTATTTAAGGCTTTGTCAGAACAACACGGTGTGTGTGTGTGTGTGTGTGTGTGTGTGTGTGTGTGTGTGTGTGTGTGTGTGTGTGTGTGTGTGTGTGTGTGTGTGAGGCTGTGTTTGGCCGCAGATGCTCATGGCCATGTGGCACACAAAGGAAGGCTTCACCTCAAGTCACATGGTACAGTCTTTGTTCTTCCCCCAATGCCCCCCCCCAAACCCTTTACATACCCCCCCCACACACACACCACTCACCCCTACTGAAGGTGACCCCTAACCTCAGATGTAAGGGGGGGTCTCCAGGGGAGTATCAACGGTAAAAAGGAGGCGGAGCTTGTGGTGAAATACAGCGGCTTCATAGATCAGGTGTCAAATGCTAAATGTAGCTAATTAAACACTTGCTTTAATAAACTGGGGGGGGGGGTTACAGTGGTAGTCAGCTGACTCAAGCTGCACTACAGCAGTAGGTGTTGTCAGAACCACATGAACACACTGATCCAGTGCTAGCTCCAGGACATGTTGCTAAGCTAACCATGCAGACACTGGAGGGTGGAGTCAGTGTTCAGGGTGTTCCCCTCCAGTTTAACCCTTTATTTCCTGAAGTGTGTTCCTGACTTTATCCAGTCTCTGCTATTAAGAACTGAACCCCAACACCACACGGGGCTTTAACCCATTATTGGCCAAGTGACTAGCTTTGGTAATTTGATTTTATACAAGACATTTTTTAAAATTGTTAAAGCAAAATTAATTTTTGTTATCTGCTCCCAAAAGACTCTAAAATTCAATTTTGAATTTCAAATGATTTCAATGAGAGTCTAATTAAGTGGCGTCTGAGTCTTTAAAGTATTTTACAGATTAATTGCTGTAATACGTTTATAAAATGATGGATGACTGTGGTCTGCCCCCTGGTCTGTCCTCGTCCAGGGGGCAGGGGTAGAAACTGGTCTCTACTGCACCCAAAACCTCCAGAGGTGGTAGTTTGTTTGGCACCGGAGACCAGAGTTCACATCCCACCCACCTCTCAGGGCGTGAGGCGGGGGACACTCCGGGCACGACGCCAGTGTACCGCGGAGCCACACAGAGACAAACAACCACTCACACACACATTCACTCCTACGGTCAATTTGGGACCGGTCATTCAACCTTAGGCACATGCTTTTGGGGGGGGGAGGAAGCCGGGGAGCCCGGAGGGAGCCCACGCAGACACGGGGAGAGCATGCGAGCTCCGCACAGAGCGGGACTCGAACCCGGGTCCGCCGGGTCGCCGTGAGGCGACAGCGCTACCCACTGCGCCACCGTGCCACCACCAACCAACCAATCCACCTATAACAAACACTACCTTAATCCTATCTGGAAACAATTGATCAGTCTCCTGATTACTGATCAGTCTGATTATTGATCAGTCTCCTGATTATTGATCAGTTTCTTGATTACTGACCAGTCTGATTATTGATCAGTCTAATTACTGACTGGCCTCCTGATTATTGATCAGTCTCCTAATTACTGATCTCTAATCAGTAACCAGTAACCAGTCTCCTGGTTACTGATCAGTCTAATTATTGATCAGTCTCCTGATTATTGATCAGTCTCCTGGTTACTGATCAGTCTGATTATTGATCAGTCTCCTGATTATTGATCAGTCTCCTGGTTACTGATCAGTCTAATTATTGATCAGTCTCCTGATTATTGATCAGTCTCCTGGTTACTGATCAGTCTAATTATTGATCAGTCTCCTGATTATTGATCAGTCTCCTGGTTACTGATCAGTCTGATTATTGATCAGTCTCCTGGTTACTGATCAGTCTGATTATTGATCAGTCTCCTGGTGACACTGATCTCTTTCTGTGTTGGGGGGACGTGGCTCTGTTCTCTCCTTTAAACATCCTGTCGTTGGGACCAGACGGGCGTTCAGGGGGATTAAGGGCCGGGGTTTTTCCTGAACAGGAGCTGGAGCCTCATGTTGGCCCGTGATCATAAAGCTGTAGGCGTGTTATCAAGGCGTGTTACCAAGGCGTGTTCTCAAGGCGTGTTATCAAGGCGTGTTATCGAGGCTCGATGGAGGCGGTGAAATTATTCCTGGGATTGATCAGGAGCCAAATTGCCACCATCACTGGGAGGGTTTGGAGATGTCGTGTCCAGCTGTTCAGCTCTGCCTGGCAGGACGCCCCAGGTGGACGAGGGGCGTGTATCCTTACAAACATACATGTGCAGGAACACGTATGTTTGTCTGCCTGTTGTGGTCTCCATTATCCAACCAACAATAACACACTTTCATTCTTCCTGTTTATCCTGAGATAGTTTGACTCTCAGCTCACTAAAGGTGAGTGACGGTGTCGGTGTTTCACCCACTGGTGCTCTGATGCTCTTCCTTTATTTCCCATCATGAACACGACACTTGTTACGCCTCGCCGCCAAGGAAGATGATAAAAGAACAGAAATGAAAGAACCGCATGAGCAAAACATGTTTCCTTCATTCAGTTCGCCACACGCTTCCTTCCCTCAACACGGAAACGGGGATTCACAATCAATCACCGTGCAGCACGTTCACCACAGACGTGACAAAAACACCAGAAACACAGACGAGGTTTGAAACGGGATTCATTCCAGTGGGTTTCACTGCAGCTCAAACACAATACAAACAGTGGATTTATTCCTCCTATGGATGGCCGTCCAACAGATGGAAGATCATGAACTATTTTTAATCAAGTTATTCCACACGGTATTATTTTGAGCCATAAGATTCTTGCTCAAACACACTCCTCTATTCTCTCACACACACACACACACACACACACACACACACACACACACACACACACACACACACACACACACACACACACACAATGTCGCCTCATTACTTCCACAGTTGACAGTGGGGGAGGAGTTTAACCGTCAGTGTCCCACCAACAGGGAGTGGAAGTGGGAGTGGGGGGGCTGAGTGATGACATGGAGTGTTGTTTGTTCGATCCAGGTGCACTGGCACTGCGTGGCCCCCGCCCTGTCGGAGAGAAAACACTCAGGTATGACTGATCAATGGACTCACAGGTGTGTGGGGGCGACGCTCACCGGTGTCAACGAGTGTTTTCATCCATCCATCCATCCATCCATCCATCCATCCATCCATCCATCCATCCATCCATCCACCCACCCCTTGGATGTCCTGGAACCTTTTGCCTTCCACTACAGCTCCCTTCAAACTGTAATGTCCTGATGCGATGCGTGCATGAATGCGTGCATGAATGCGTGCATGAATGCGTGCATGAATGCGTGCATGAATGCGTGCATGAATGCGTGCATGAATGCGTGCATGAATGCGTGCATGAATGCGTGAATCAATGTGTTCATCAATGCGTGCATTAATACGTCTTTCAATACGTCTCTACATTCAATACGTCTAGTTTGTTTTTGATATTTTTCTTGAATGCCAGACAGACTTTGACCTTTCCAGAACAGGAAATTGAAATACAACTTGGAATTCTGCTTTTCAAACAAAACCCCCCCACAGATTACAAGCTGAACATTTATGTTTAAGTTTTAGTGACTTCAGATGTAACAAAACCTGTAACTTTATTTGATCAGTTGTACTTTGACAGCTTTTTGATCAACGCATGTTCACACGATACTTTAATTTCCTTATGAAAAAAAGAAGAAAGACTTTCTTTCCTGTCATGTTGTTATTATCATCATGTGTTTCTGATTTGCAGATGATACTCGATTCTATTCATGATCTCAGTCACTGAGACGGAGACACTGTACGAAGAACGCTTTGCCCCAATCTGTCCTGGACCCAGTCCCGATCCCCACTGTCACTGGTTCCCAGTAAAGACTTAGAGAAGGACAGTGGCAGCATTTGGACCCGTTGAACCAATCGTAGTGTGTGTACACCCAGTAGTGTGTGTGTACGCCCAGTAGTGTGTGTGTACACCCAGTAGTGTATGTACACCCAGTAGTGTGTGTGTACACCCAGTAGTGTGTGTACACCCAGTAGTGTGTGTACACCCAGTAGTGTGTGTACACCCAGTAGTGTGTGTGTACACCCAGTAGTGTGTGTACACCCAGTAGTGTGTGTGTACACCCAGTAGTGTGTGTGTACACCCAGTAGTGTGTGTGTACACCCAGTAGTGTGTGTGTACACCCAGTAGTGTGTGTACACCCAGTAGTGTGTGTATACCCAGTAGTGTGTGTGTACACCCAGTAGTGTGTGTACACCCAGTAGTGTGTGTGTACACCCAGTAGTGTGTGTACACCCAGTAGTGTGTGTACACCCAGTAGTGTGTGTGTACACCCAGTAGTGTGTGTACACCCAGTAGTGTGTGTGTACACCCAGTAGTGTGTGTGTACACCCAGTAGTGTGTGTGTACACCCAGTGGCAGTGGGCTGACCGCCCAGTGATTATCCGTCTTGGTTCCTGCTCTCTGGACAGCCTCACGCTGGAGCTTAATGAGCTCTCAGAAACCTGCCAGAGGATTGGCCTAAGTAGCATAAAGAGCTTTTCATCAGCCTGCTTCCTCCTCGCCATGCTATCCTCTATTAGAGCTCACTGCCGTGTCACACATGAGCTAAATATTCTGACATACACTCTGGCTATCTTTACTTCAGAAATTCAAATTTATATACAATACAAAGTATAATGTACACACTTTTATTGCTCTTTTCTTGAGGAAATTACTTCACAATTACAACATTTAGCTTTAATCCCATCCCTCAAAGTGTCCTCAGTCCATGTGACCACCATGAAGGACACTGAAGTTAATCCTTCCATTTCATTTATGACAATTTAGGGATTTTACCAAAATAATCATTCAGCACTTTAAACATACATGCTGGTTATTTCAGGTTTCAGTAATTTTAGGTTTAATGCAGCTGTATTGGGTCAACAGAATGTATCTTAGAATTAGAGCTGCTCAGCATTTGTGTTCAAATGACTGAATACTTGGTGAACATCTTCAGCTTCATTTAATCACAGCATTTTATTGTCAATCAACCCCATAAACGACTTATATTTCATAATTATTTAGGGGCAAGGCAACACTGAAATCAATGGAGAGAGCATACACGTGTGGAAGTCAAAGTTTTTGTACAATTAAGAGAAATTTGCTCATAGATTTATTGGTTTGCTGTTTGCACCACAGATTTTCCCTCGGGAAATTTAGGGTTCTGTGATTTGTTACAAACGAACGTGAACGGAAAAACGACAGCGGTAGCAATAGATGGAGATGGTACAAGATAAAAAATTATCTATTAGAGTTAAACATGGTCAAAATCAGTCAAATGTAAAAACAGTTTTAATTCAAATTAAAAAAATCAGTTTTCCATTGATGGATTTTCATACTGTCAATTGCAAAAAGGGTTAACAGGACATTGTTTAGAGAGAAGCCTCTGATTGGTTCTGAGACACAATGGACACCCCTCCCTTCACAGGGTATATATATATATATATGTATATATATATATATATATATATATATATTTATATATATATATATATATATATATATATATATATATAAACATATATATATATATATAAATTTATGAGAATAAGTTATTGGTATCATTAACACATCTATCATTTCTTGGAAATTCAATTTTGACTAAAATGAGTGTTTGTTCTTGTCAGCATGAATGAGTAACATATTGTGACCATCATAAGATTAACTTACAATAATCATTGATGTTCCTGTGTCTGGATATTACTTTTTTTAAAATAAAATATGGCAAATGAAATTGAGGACTGAGGGCCAGATTCCTGTTCACTCCAGTCACTCCTCAGTCCCGACCAGAATCCTGACTGGTTCACGCTGGTGAGGAACCGTTAAATGATCAACCTGACATTAAAAACCATTTGCGATGGAAAGTGCAGCAGCGAGCAGCTGAGCCTGGCCTCTGATTGGACCACCGATCAAAACAAGATGTCATCAGTAAAAGAAAACCAGCGTTAGAGATTAAAGATCTGCCTGAAAATAACCCGATCTTTTCAAACCGAGAGGTTTCAACTGGTTTTTAATGCCAGGCTGCTAATTTAATACCCCACTCTGTGTGAGAAATCTGTTAAAATAACTTTACCATCAGCGTCTCACCACACGAAGCTCACGTCTCTGATCCTGACATCATTACGACCCTGAAAGGAACACAATTTTTATTATTTAAAGGACATTTTTGGTTGCAGTCTTGTTGAAGTTTATTAAATTTAATTTGCATCAGTTGTCAGTGAGAAACAGATAAATGAAAAGATGTTAAATGTGAATTCTATCTTCTTTCTGCCATCAAACGCCACAGAAACCCTCTTAAATAGCTGCAGTTTAACTGGAGTCATCACTGTATTATTCATCAGGACTTCCAGGGAACCAGCGGCTCCCTGGAAGACAAACACAGTTAGACCAGACATCGTCAGCATAATGAGGCCCTCAGGAGCCCAATCCCAGCACAGCCAGCGTCAGAGACACGCTAGGCTCCTAATAAATAATAATCCAGGAGTAGAACTGCAAGAAAGGACACGTCTGCTGAAGGAGAGGTTATATTCAGGTTCACATTCATAACAAGAACATTTTTCATTCTGACAGAACAGACACTCAGTCCAAAACATCATCTAATGGAGGTGAGAGGAGGTCTTCCAGGCTGGTACACATGATCAAAAAGTCAAGAGTGACGTCCAGTCTTTAGACTATTCGTTTGGTCCTTTTGTGGTATTTGGAGACGTCCTCTTCAAGTTTTACTTTCAGTTGTGACTTTTCAACCTGTTTTGAACCCTCAGTTCAAAGAAGCTGATGAAACAAACTGAAACATGAAGAACAGCAGCTGGAATTAACAATTAACATCAGAAATAACTGAAGATGGCTGGAGGGGTGTTAGAACGGCACATTCAGGTGCTGCACCCACTCAAAGCACATGATTACTAGAGCAGAACACACACACACACACACACACACACACACACACACACACACACACACACACACACACACACACACACACACACACACACACACAGCAATGCTTTGTTGTTTTGTCATGTACAAGTTGCCAAAAATAACGATGATTAAAAAAACCCAGATTTTTTGGGTTTAGCTGCATGGTGTCGGGCTTAAGTTAGTCGAGTTTAAGTTAGTCAAGCTTAAGCTAGTTGAGCTTAAGTTAGTCGAGCTTAAGTTAGTCGAGCTTAAGTTAGTCGGGTTTAAGTTAGTTCACGGCTGGAGAGTCAGGGCGAACCCTAAGGACTGAAGTGGGTATGTGAGGGGGGGAGGCAGATTGGGGAGTGGCTGCAGGTGTGGAGAGAAGGCAGGTGACGGGAAGAAACAAATCGCAAGTGGGCAGGATCTGAAATGACATGATATGTTAGAAAGAACAATGACAGATGGAAAGTTAATTGTTGTGGGACATGACAGGTCTGAGTGCTGAGCTCCACCTCCATCCTCCTGGTGGTGTCACAGCATCCTTCAGTCAGGGTCTTGTTTTCGTGTTTAGAACCATGTTCTGGTGCCTGTTTCACTTTTTGGTTGTCGCTTCTCTACTGGATGACGGTCACGTAGCTTTCTAGAACATTGACTAAATTCTGTAAAGGTTGACTTCAGTTCTAAGTCTGAAGCTGTTTGAGGTGTGCAGACGGTTCTTCCTGAAGATTGTTCTGTGGGTTCAGGTGATGGCTGTGAAGCCTACGCTCTAGTCTACCGTCCTATGTCCCTCTATGGTGTATGTTGGGCATTCACTGTTGCCTTTACATCATGTTTTTGTTCACGCTTCCTTCGTGACCCAGTTTAACTCATGACCTAGAAATGACTGTCTGGTGTCTACCCACTGAAAACAACACTTCTGCACTACTTCCTGTGGAGCCACATGGAAAAGGATGTGTGGAATTATGGGTAAAGAGGTTGGTTTCATTTGTATTGTGTTTTATCAAGTCGTGTCTACAGGACCTGCTCTTCAGTGAGTCTTTGCACGAGGTGATTCATCACCCTCACGACAGTTACTGAGCCCCTTGAAGCAGCGCTCCATACATCATCCTCCTCCAGCTCCCACAATGCACCATTATCCACAAACCACCCGCTGCTGTCTGCCACCTTTATGTCATATGGGACCAGTAGTAAAATGGGGACACATCCGCTCCCACCAACACCCCCACCCACACCCCACCCATACCCAACTAGCACTAACAGAGTCCTCCCACTCCCCTCCGACCCCCACGAGTATCACAACAGTAAAAAAAGCACCACTGTCCACAAACAGAAATCCACTCTGCTTGTGAGTCACTGCCAGCAATTTTGGAATGATCAAATATTTAACTTAAACAAAGATTCATTATTAGTCCCTTATTTCCCCTTATTTCCTTTATACACTGTATTTTTAACCTGTTTTTCATCGTTCATGTGGGTGGAATCACCCATGTTTACCTCATCCCGTCTACATGTAGCATAGTTTCCAGACTACTGAGCCCACCTGTGTACTTAGAAGCTGTATCTTGTGGCTTCATTCACATGTTTCCCATCATAATCTGTGTGTGTGATGTGTGAAATATGTGTTCAAAACCCAATCAAACTACGGTACCCTCTTTCTCGCCTCATTATTGAGGGATTACTGTAAAAAAAAAATTTTTAAATTATACATTGCAGATCAAAAGTCGTAGTTTTATTTTTGTTTTTTTTTCATGGTGTAGAAGTCTGAAGGTTTTCTGAGAATATCTCACTATACCTGTGTGTGTGATTCGTTTAGTGGCTCCTGGTCGTCATACCAGAGTGAAGCCAACTGGAGGCAGTAAAGCAGCTTACCCTGACACCACACATGGTGGTGGACTTTGACCTTCAGTTGGGGGTCACTGGGCTGCTGTAGGGGACCCAGTGTGTCTGAGTGCTGCTGTTAATTCTATACATGCCATAGAGACAAGAAGGTAAACTATTTCTATTTACACGCAGACGACTCTAGTTGTTTTAACATGGAGCCACAACGAGCACCGACTAAATGAGAATTCGTACCACCACCTGGGGCATTTGTTGGTCCGTTGCTACACAGAGTAATTTTGCTGTCATTGGTCCAAAGGAAACCATGGTTCTTTATCTTCCTCTTCTACTTCTGCTGGTGAGACAATGGAGAGTGAAGCTGATGAAAATCTGTTTTATCTTTCTCTACTTTCCTTTCAGTGTTAATTGGGTTTGTAATGAACATTTAGAGTTGTTTTCCTTTTGTGGTTAATTGTGCGTTTTGTTTTTTTCATCTGTCGCCGTCGGTGTCAAAGACCATCCTGTCATCAGGGATGAAGTCCTGTTGATGAGCTGTCCCTGTGATCGCACTGAGGTGTGGGCGAAGTGGAGATGGGGACAGGTGAGGGTGATGACAGGTAGTCATGGTAACAGGTGAGGCTGATGACAGGTAGTCATGGTAACAGGTGAGGGTGATGACAGGTAGTCATGGTAACAGGTGAGGGTGATGACAGGTAGTCATGGTAACAGGTGAGGGTGATGACAGGTAGTCATGGTAACAGGTGAGGGTGATGACAGGTAGTCATGGTAACAGGTGAGGGTGATGACAGGTAGTCATGGTAACAGGTGAGGGTGATGACAGGTAGTCATGGTAACAGGTGAGGGCTGATGACAGGTAGTCATGGTAACAGGTGAGGGTGATGACAGGTAGTCATGGTAACAGGTGAGGGTGATGACAGGTAGTCATGGGTAACAGGTGAGGGTGATGACAGGTAGTCATGGTAACAGGTGAGGGTGATGACAGGTTGTCATGGTAACAGGTGAGGGTGATGGACAGGTGGTCATGGTAACAGGTGAGGGTGATGACAGGGTAGTCATGATAACAGGTGAGGGTGATGACTAGGTAGTCATGGTAACAGGTGAGG